>BLKM01012573.1:0-22500 GCA_013340265.1 Coptotermes formosanus | reverse complement strand
AAGTGTTGTAAAACCAATGGCTTTGGCACAAACTTCTTTGACCATGGTCTCCTTTGACAGTGCTGCAGGTAAATTGTCAGTAGCGTTTCTTTTATAACAACGGTTCAGCAACCCTTCGCTATTGTACAAATACGCACCGCTGGCAGGGAATGAATAGAGGATATCGGTTTACTGGTGCACTTATACCTTGCAACAGTAGTCATACAAATATGGAACCTCTAGTTTCTTCAAACATAGTCCGACCTCGAACAAAATGCATCCACCTCCATTGTCCCTCTTGTTATGAACTGTCCAGCTTGCGTCTTTTCTGTACGCTGGTAAACAAGCCCAATTAACAACATTTAACTGGCGCGACGTGTCCAACATAAATTTCCTTTTACCCTGACCATATTTGTCAGTTGACAAGGCACGATTTAGATTCCATCAGGCGCATGTTGTGAGATTTGAGGCAGTGACACTGAAGACTGCCGTTTTGTAGGGCGTGACGCCGTAGGAATGCATTGCTTTCGACTTCAGAATATAAGAGTGACACAAGAGTGACAGCATTCTTTTGCCATGAAGGTGGAGGCAGACCGTTTGTACTAAATACTGGTATCTACTATCAAACCACATTGCGTAAAATCCCAAATAAAGCACCCTTCCTGTATCTTTCTTCTCACTGTATAATAACAAGGAATACTTCCACAAATAGACCGGCCCTGACGTCCAACCAGCTCCCTGTCCAGTGGGAAAGGCGAGCTCTTTCTCCTGGGTTAAAGCTGTCGAAACTTCAAGCTGACCACTCACTTCCATTTAGTGCTAACGTTAAGAATGGGTGGAGCTTATTTCCACTTCTGAATACGCTTTCATGGTGTGTTACAGGGACACTTATCTTTATTTATATATTCCGTGAACGTGCTTTAAATAGGGCCTAATTACAGCCCTGCATATTCTCAGAATCAGCATTAGAGATCGGTGACCAGCTACAGGTTTCGGCCAGTTCACTTTTAGGGAAGAAGGACATACGTGTATTTGAATAAAATGAAATTCATTTCACAGCTTATGGAGAATATACCTTAGTCATTCAAGGAGCAACATGTTAATCCTTTATAGGCGATTACTCCGCTTTATTCTGAGAATCATACGAAATACATACAGCGTGACAAAACGCAGAATTTTTATGCTACACATTTGGTACTTATAATTATAGCTGTACTTTAAATATTTCATGCAGATTCATTAACTTAGGTATTCTTATTCAACCATAAATAATTCAAGGAGATTTGTGGTGAAAGAAATGGGACTCTGTATGAAGGTATAGTCAACATCTGTCAGGGATTTATCATCTCTGATCCGACACTCGGCTAGAAGTATAGCAAGGGTGGTTAGTTTAAGGTTTCTCATTTCTTGAAATAAAAGACAAATAATGTAAATCTGTGCTGCTTAGTAAACTTAGTTGATAGCCCAGAGGGATAACAAGTCTTTGTCTGATGAAAGTATTTACAGGCCTACACCACAGGCTGCAGCACGTAGGGCTGAGGAAACTTATGGCACATATCAATTAGGTTATATTCCGAAATTCCTGTTCGGTATCGGAACCGCGTACTCCCGGAATTCGCCTGTAAGGATTTCATTCGTAAGTGCATGGCCAGCCTGCTTGGAGCCCTAGTTCCGAAATGAAATGTGCAAAAGACGTCTGAAATAGAGTCAGCCGTCATTTAGGCTGCATCTGTCTCAGAAGCCGGTGGGCAGTGTCAATAGAAGCAGATGGACAAGTCGTGGCATTTGGGGTGAGAGAGAGAGACTCCACAGTTCCCAGCCTGAAGATTAAATCATTCTGAAATTTTCCGACCAGTTTTATGAGTTCGTTTCACAAATTTCGTGGAAGAACGCAAAAAAAAAGAAGGGATACCCTTTCTGTCCGTCTGTATCTTTTTACATCCAAAAGTTAGGCACGGATTTGGATTAAACGTAGTATTCGTGGTGTGCCTTCGTATTTTTCCGAAATTCAGCTTTGATTACTGTCTTTTCAGTGTGCCATTCCATGTGAAGCTGAAACGGATTGCTACAAATGTCTGTCACGTTACTTACTGCGCGGAAAGTTTCATAACGTAAAAATGTGAGTGTGTTTAAGACTTACAAGTTTTGTTTGAGATATTTCTATATATGTATATTTAAATGATTACAAGATAAAGCACGTGTTCACTTTGTTGGGTGAGGTGTGTAGTGCAGCTTGTGTTTCATCACTCTAATTATGTCTATAGAAAACGAATGTCACGGTAACTGAGGTGTGAAAAATAACACATTGCCCACATTGAAAGCATTTGAATTCACTTACAGTATGTTAAATCCCATCCATATCAGTTTATATTTTCATATTTAATGTGTTCCATGTCCGTGCACTATATTATACAAAAACACTAATCACCAAAAAATGCAAAAAGGGAGTTTTATCATCAATCGTAACACACTCCTACATGTTTCGACCCTACTGGGTCATCTTCAGGGAGAACTTTTTTGTTATCATTACAGTAAGGGTGCACTTTATAGTTGAGTGAGAATGTGCTGTTGACTGCGTACTGCGTACTGGAGGCGTGAACTCTCTGCTATTACTATTTAAGAAGACTACACGAACATATGAGTACGTAAAATTCTTCTCTTGTGAGGTCTGAAAGCTTTGCCATCAGTATCCTATGTGTATATAATTGGGAGGCAACAGGACGTCTTTCTTACAAAATGAAGATTCGTATAGCCTACAGCTTTTGTAGGTGCGGTAAGGAACGGGGGTGAGGGATATATGGCCTACATTTATTTTGTCCAGACCTCCATGAACCTTCCCAAAATCCCTCCATTATAGAGCTGATTCTTTGGTGTGAGTTTTCCTAGGACACAGAAAATCGCCCTCGCGCCCCGCGGTCTAACCATCCTAATTTCCATCATTTATGTCGAGGAATTTCGGAACTGTTATATACTACAGCGTCATCACTCCTTCTGTCTTCGCATGGAAAATGCCGGCCTTCATTTTGCCTTTATTGCACCTGAATACAAAAAGCACCCCAGTATATGGAGGCCATACATCTTCCACACCTCTGCATCGCATTTAAACTATGATTTGTTGAACAGGTAGCAAGATATCCCGAGGAATTCCGTGTACCAATTCGATCGGTTTTATTGCACTCAGGATGACGACAGATCGCTGCAGTGTCAGTTATGTGGCAGGTTAGACAACGCTGGGCGACGTTTAGGCCTTTTTCTAAATGGAATATGATATGTTAACTGCATACGTGGTGGATTCTGCTCACAGTATTGTCGAATTAAATAACTGTACAGCCCAAATATTTTCCTCAAAATGAGCGTCTTCCCCCCCACCCCCCCCCCCCCACCCCAAGGAACAGAATCTTTGTTGAAGAACTCGCAGTTTTTCAAGGGGTGAATGAAAACAGCCGACTTCTGTGGAAAAGGAGTATTCATTATAACGGGAACAAGAGCCTGGCCCTCGTCATTATCCTGAGCCAGTTGAAACTGTCAACACGCTAGCACTTTAACATATATTTTGATATTACGATCCAGTATACATCTACTTCGTGCATCTTTCAGGTCGTCATTTATCCTGAGACTCACTGCCTGCAGTTGTGTGTGCGTTTTACATCAGTCTCTTGCGTGATGCGTGACAGATATTTCTTTATCGGATCCAGTAACACACGCAACATCCCGACCAATACATCAGGTCGTTTAGAAAAAGAGTTACGGCTACGTCTATTACAATGCATAATTTTGTATAGTACAGTACATGAAGCTATGTGTTAAGACGTAAAGTGCTTGTTACTAGGCGACCAGTATGCAGTTCTTCCACCGGCCTTTTCGTAGAGTCAAATATAAGAGACTGAAAACAAAAGGTTAATAACGAAGATTTGTCTTGTGGTATAAATAAGATACATGGAATGTCGACAATAAGATGTCATCCTACCCGTCATGACGTGTCAAATTCCCACGGTTACGCAGCATAATGTTTTATCTATAACGCTTATTATGTAATGACAGATGACACAAGCATTTTGTGAATAGTGTAACAAAATGCTGATATAAATATGGTACAGTTCTCTTAAAAGAACTTACACAAAACTTTAAAACTTGTAGGTCTCGTGAAGTGCGCTTTCAGGTTGCTGTTGGCGACGAAAATATTCCTACTTGTTGGCCCTTAATAGCGGTAAAATTTAGCGTTTCCTAAGCCAAAAACAAGACCACCAAATCCAAGACTAAAATATTTAATGCAGCGTCTAGGCTAGAAGTAAAATGGCCCATGCGAAGTACCGCATCTACACTGTAAAACAAATGCTTATCTCTACCTTGTTAAGAAGGCCTAAGTATTTAGGCGCGTTCGAAGAATTGAGAAAAGTGACTATTAGCTTTGTCATGTCAGTCTGTCTGTCCGTCCGCGTCGAACAACTCGGCTCCCACTGGACGAAATTTCATGAAAATTGGTATTTGAGGATTTTTCGAAAATCTGTCGAGAAAATTCAAGATTCGTTAAAATCTGACGAGAATGACGGGCACTTTACATGACGATCTATGTACATTTATGATATCTCGCTGAATTATTCTTAGAATGAGAAATGTTTCAGATGAAGGTTGCAGAGAAAATCAAAACACACATTTTATATTCAACAGCTTTTTCCCGAAAATCATGCAATTTATGAGATAATGTGGAAAAATATGGTACAGACGGACAGGCAACAGACGACAATATGGCGCGTGCGCATTGTATGCTGGATAACTAAGGCTACAGACGCACACTCAGAACATGTAATACTGCTTCCCCACGGCAACAGTGGTTACTCGAACGCGCCTTATTGTTACGTTTATACCCACATTTCCTGTTTTGTTTATGTTTTTACGCTTCGAATTTAATTCTTTGAGGGGGGGTTTTCCTATGTGCGCAGAAAAGTTTTGTCTGTACGTAATGCAGAGCTAAACGAGTAGGCTGCTTTGTTTATGCCTCGCAACAAGATTGCAAGACGTAAACACAATATAGTATAAATAAAAAGTGTTCCTTTATTTAATGTTGTATAAAAATAGCACCTTCGAAATTACTGCGGAGGTAAAATATTTGGGAAAGGCAATATTAAATTGAAGTAATGTGAGTAGAAATAATAACATAACAATTCCAGCACAAAAAAATATGTACCGTTGAAACTGGGAGAAATCTTGCCATATTTCAGTTCAAGATTTTTATCTATTCGTATCCCATTTAAAAAATTGAAAGACCGAAATATAAATGTAGGCCTCTAATTTTACCTGCGGTTTTATGTGGACCCGCTGTTCGGTCTCTTAATTTCCGAATATTAGCTGATGACTGACAAGATGTAAGAAAATGACAGAGATAAATTCGAAACTTATAATTTTCACCGTGCAACAAATATTGTCACCACAGCAGTATCAAGGAGGACTAGACGTTCGCGTCTTGTAACACGCACTGGGTGATAAATGTACCGTATAAAAAACTGTAGCCGTGTAATCTGAAGAAATCCTGGAGAGATCTAGGTTTAGATTTGGTGATTATATTAAAACAGATCTTAAAAAATACGGCGCGAGGTACTTGACATAGGATAGTCCAGTGGAGGGTTCTTGTGTATACAGTATCGAAAATTCAGGTTCCATGCCAGATAAATAATTTGCTGACCAGTTTGGGAAGAGAAGTTACCAAAGAGAGCCATGAAATTAGACACAAAAGCCAGCCGATCTTGCGAATAATAACGGGAAATGCTAACAAGGCCATAGTCTCTATATTTTGACAGTCCTTGGATTCCTACCTCCTTTATCAAATCTTTTCACTCTAAGAATTTATTTCATATGTGAGTGCCCATTTTGTAGCGCAGATAAAACGTGTACCTCACCACTTTTCCAGTTCTCTTTGTAGTATCCGTTGCACTTGCGTGTAGTTCCACCATGTGGCACGATTCTTGGCCAAGGAAGCACCCTGCCGTATGGATCGTGCCACCCATCAGTTCAGTTGTCTGTAAATGTGCATTCCTTTTCCAGTACGGATCTTCCTCGTAGGTGTCAAATTGTTGCTGACTGCATATCATAGGGGAGGCCAAACTGACGCTGGCCGCATGCAGTTGAAAGCAGTGCCACAAGAGCAACGAGGAAAATAAATGTTTCAAGTATAAACTAAATGGTGACGTTTCGGAGCAGTTCGCCACTTGATGTGACGATTTGTACTTTGCAGGGAATGTCTGTGTCTGCACGAAATTTCTGTACCAAATTGTCAACCTAGCGAATAAGCAGTAGACACAGCGGATAACGGACAGTGGACTACTTTGTGATCTTTATGTCATGTGGCGTTAATTAGGCTCGTGCGGGTCTTTACAATTGCATGTATAGGTGGTGTTTGTCATGTGGAAAACAGCCTCGGAGAGAATTTTTGAGTGGTTAGTGAAAGGGGATAAATAGAATATTTGTTGATATGTGGGCACTGGAAATGTTAAAACTTTACTTTCTGCTGCCACAGTGATAAGGCACTTATAATGTGCCTGTTAAGCCCTCTGCGTTAAGCGAAGATAGAAGAAAAGTCCTTACGTCTACAGGGTTCCTTCCTGTCTGTCGTCCTTTCTCTGATCAGGTTGACCGGGTGACCACATGCATGTTGAAATGCACAAGACCTTCTGTGTCCGCGGCTGACAGCCTGAGGCTCAGCACGGTAGGCAATGTCCATAGACAGCGGTACACTAAATGCTCGTAATGTAACAACTGCGCAATGTCACATTTTTGTTTTGTCTCTAAAACCTAAATGAATGATATGTACGAATAGTTTAGTGCTTTTTTTTTTCTCACAGTTTCCACATTGCTTCTTAAAACGATTTGCTTTATTTATTGTTCACGCAACAAAGCTGTTCTATAGAAACTGTCAAAAGGAGCGCTTTCTGTAGCAGTGTCTTGGCTGCCTGCTGCACCACTGACGAGCCGCACTTTGATTTCCGGCAGAGAGAAAAATTTCTCACTTCTTTAAAGCATCGAGATCGACAATGGGGCCTGTCCGCACCCCCCCCCCCCCACTACTTAGCAGGTGATGGGGGTCAGGCTCTTGAAGCCGAGCATTCACTTCCATCTAGTGTCCAGATTAAGAATGACTGGCAGTATCTCCAAATTTTCGAGGCCCCTCCATGGCGTGCAGTTTAAGGAAACACAAGGATAATTTTACCTTTCTTTCTTTCTTTCTTTCTTTCTGTCTTTCTTTCTTTCTTTCTTTCTTTCTTTCTTTCTTTCTTAGTCCGACATCTTCGATCTACACGTTGTAGGTGTGTAGGGTTATTGTTGCACCTGATCACACTCAATGAAACACGCACACACACACACATACACGATAGGACTTCTCTCAACGAGGTATCGGCCCATTGCAAAGACCACTACCTGGTAACATACAATATTCACAAGAGACAGGCATCCACGCTCCTGGCGGGATTCGAACCCGCAGTCCCAACAAGCGAGCCGCCCCAGACCTATGACTTAGGCCGCGCGGCGACCGAGATGGGCACCTTTACCTTGCGAAAATATATATTCACAAGTATGCCATATTTAATACTCAATTTAATTATTCCCAGTTATTTTATTCAAAAAGAAATGTTGACAGGATCAGTATTTTTGCTAGTCACGACAGAAGTGACTGTTACAGACTTGCACGTTTTCAGTCACTTTGTTCTGAGGTTGACGCTATGGTGTTTAACGGGGACACTTTTGTGATGAGTGTGATAATTCTATTCAGGACGGCACATGGCTTATATTGTTTGAAAACTGAGAGTCGGCACATACCTGTCCCATTGTGCGCCGGCACACTGTACAGCCACTACGTACGCTGAGATGAAGTGACCCAGAAATCTGTTGGTGTGAGGGAGATTCTGCTCTGTGGATTTCATAATAGAAAATTTTTATTCAAGCAACGAATCTGCAGTACACATTCCTCAGTTGATTCAGCTAAAACTATTGTGCCTGTTTCACTTTTTATGATTTTATAAAGCTATGAAATAGTTAATAGTGAAATTTTCTGTGGCAATACAAGAAGAGAACTTGACAATCCCCATCTGTTGTTAAAATTTCGACAGATAACCTTTACATTCATCCACATTATGGTAAAGGTAAAGTCTCCCCGTAACATGCTATGCTGGCATGGGGGGTGGAGATTACAGCTACACTTTCACACTCATTCTTAACCACGGAGTTATATGAGGGTGCGGTCAGCCTCCATATGAAGTAGCGTTTGTCCATTCAATAAGTTGTTCACAAAAATCGAAAGAAATTAACACGTTTTTCTGACAGAAACAAGGTTAGTGGAGTTTCTTTAATAAAGGTCTACTTCTGCAGGCCTAGTATTATAGCTGGCCGACTGACGACGCGATGGACATTCTTAGGAAAAACGTCTTAAGCCTCTTGAATAAATGCAGTTTAACTAATGGCTACACATTCTTCCGAGTTAACTCAACACAACAGTGCTGGTACTTGGTACGAAATGTGAACATTACAACGTCGATTTAAGTATTTAAAAGCTGAAATTAATTAGAAATGTACAGAGATTCAGTTCCTACCTCACAGAAATTACAATACCTCTCAGTACAAAGACCAAAGGGTTAATGTTTTATGGGAAAAAATGGTTATGTGTTTAAGAATCATATGGAAGAAATACAGCATACACACCGTGTTGAAAAAAAATGCAGACTTTTTTAAGTGTTACAGCAAGCGGTACCTATATTTACCACTGGGATTTGAAAGGTCTGTCAGTCATAGTTGAATGAAAAATATTTAGTGTTTTAACGACCCCGGTTTTCTTTTTCAGCGCAAATTGCGAGGCGCCGGACAGTAAGAGATATACCTGGACCAAAACCTGCCCTTCCAATATTGGGTACAAGATGGATATATTCTATATTCGGACAGTACAATTTGAACAAAGTACACGAAGCGTACAAGGGTGAGTACTAAGCAGCCAGTGCTGATCTACGTGAAGCATGTATTTCACACAACAAACACAAAAAGTCAGCTCCTACCCCAAAGACAAACCTATGCTGCTATTACAAAAACAAAGTGTGTACTCTGTTTGTGGGTACAATCACTGTTTATTTTAAGATTCATACGAAACACACAAAGACGTGTTGTAATTAAGAACGAAGTTTTCTCGATATTAAAGTATTGTTACCTCTGTGCTTTAAAGTGTTGAGCATTGCCAATACTCTTAACTCTACACACCGAGGTAACTTGATAAATAAATAAATTGTAAATTATGTATTTAAAATGTGTACAATTTAATTTCGAAAGCGCTTATAGTGACTAGACTAGTAGCTGGACGGCCAAGTCTGTGGGTATCACTTATCCTCCCATCCAGTGGGCACCAAGGACATTCTCCCTGGAGTAAAGCGGCCGCCGCGTGAAGCTGATAATTCATCTTTGTCTAGTAGCGAAGTGATTAACACACCCACTGTCCTTAAGCCTATGTGACTTTGTACTTAATTGCGACTGTTGGTCAGAAACTAAGTTTCCACGGCATACATAATTTCCTAACTAAAGAACTTACACTCTGACTATATCAGGAGAGTTCGTTGCCGAACCATTACCGTATATTCTCAACGCTCAAGCAGTATCTTGGCGGCCACAAATTTGAAGGCGATAGCGAGGGGAAAGTTTCGTGACGCGAACGCGGATAACACAGGATACGGATTTTTATCAACCGCTAATAGAGAAAGCTCGTCCGGCCATACGACAAATGCCCCAGTTGCTGTGGGGACTGTGTGCAAAAGTAGAGTCATAAGAGTACAATTAAATATGGACTGTTGTTATTAGAGATGAAAATAAGTACCGCCTGAAATACATGCTTTGTGAACTCATTTGTGACTTAGGACCCTTTTCCACGAGCGTGTTTGTGGCGCCACAAATAGGAGCGCGACTTAACGAACCACCGTTTACAATGCGCGTGTTTCCACGTACAAACGCTAACGGTCGCTTGTCCCCGCCACCAGGAGCGCCACAACTCTGACGCGCCACTGGTAGCGGTACATTGTCGCTTATTATGCCGTTTCCACGAGCGTGTTGAGTCGCGCTACTCCTTCGAACAGTTAACATCTGAGTGGTCTGTTGTTCATTCTGAGAACATTTACTCCTACATAATGGATCGTAACTTTGATACGTAACTTTTTATTGCCCGAGTATCATTTCTGATATGCTGGAGCAGTTCGTCGAAGGAGACGATTGACATACGGAAATATTTAAAAAAATTACTTTCGTCATTTCTTAGGTAGTTAAAGGCAGTGTAAAACATGCCACGTTCCTGTCTTGAATTGTGCAGGGGATGTATCTAGAATTTATGCTTCCTTTTATTATTCTTTAATTTCTTGTGCAGTAACACAAGAAGTACAACTTCCTCTTCGAACTCCATTTGAAAACTGGAACTGAACTAGGAAACGAGGGTTGCTACTCAGCTCGCTGAAGCGCCACAAGCACGCTCGTGGAAAATTGTTCACTTCAGTCGCGCTCCTATTTGTGGCGCCACAAACATGCTCGTGGAAAAGGGCTCTAACTCTCTTTAGCACAACAACAACAACAACAACAACAACAACAACAACAACTTCGCTTATACTCCTATTTCAATTCTTGTTTCCTAACAGATTTTGTCGTCACATATTATTCGTTTCTATTGCAGATATGTTCCAGAGGTACGGAAGCATCGTGTGTGAGAGGGCGCTGTGGAACTTCCCGGTGGTGAGTCTGCTAGAGAGAAGCGACATAGAGACCGTCCTCAAATATCAGAGCAGGTTCCCTCTGCGCCCGCCAACGGAAGTCCTGGCCTGGTACCGTCAGTCCCGGCCGGATCGCTACACAACGCTCGGACTTGTTAATGAGTACGTTTCAGTCCAACGCCCTGTACACTGACAGTACGTTTCAATCCAACGTCCTGTACACTGACAGTACGTTTCAGTCCAACGCCCTGTACACTGACAGTACGTTTCAGTCCAACGCCCTGTACACTGACAGTACGTTTCAGTCCAACGCCCTGTACACTGACAGTACGTTTCAGTCCAGGGCCCCGTACATTGACAGCCATATAGTCTGCTTGATTTCGTTACGCGCTGTCACACATAGCCCTCTTGTGGACATGGTAATGATTCACCGTGCATAATCAAATGCGGGGAAAAGCTTGACCAGCTCTGTATATATTACCTTTTAAAAAGAAGTCTTTTCTTCGTGGAGTTAAGTAATTGGTTAATATTTGTTTATCGAGGTAGTCAATTAGTTAATTGATTAATTAGGTACTTAGAGTACTTCCAAATAGCGCCTGGGAGCCCAGTTTTTATCCTTAAATATTTATAAGTTTATACAAGAAGTGAGATTTATTCTGAGTAAAAAAAAAATTACTGAACATTCTTAATTTAAGTAATCAACCCCGTACATGTAAAGCTGTTTTCCTATCGAAGCTGGTAACCAAACTTGTGAAAGCGAAGCGCAGTAAAGGCGTTGCTGTACAAGGCATGTACACATGGAGGGGAATGGAAGCATGTGTCTGTGCATTCTTAACCTTGCCGCTAGATTGGGTGCAAGAGGTTAAATTCACGCTGCGGCCGCTTTATGGCCAGGAAAACACCACCGATACACTTTTTATAGGAGGCTGCATAGCCGCTGTAGAAGTTTTGGAGGTAGAAAAATCTATTTCTTGTGCCGGGAATCGAAACACGATTCCTCGGTCACCTAATCCTTACGCTAATCATAATACCGAATGAATTTTCACAGCTTACAATACTGCCCCAAACAGCCAAAGAATTCACCACATTTTATGATGATTCCTGACGACGTTCACAAACCGCAGTGGCATGGCTACGGCTGTTAGTCGACGGGCCCTCACTGCAGAAACACAAGCTCTGTTCCAAGCTGTGCTGTTTTGTTTTTGTGGACCAGGTGCAACTGGGACAGATTTTCTCCTATTACTTGGGTTTTCCCCTGTCAGTGTCATTCTGCCAGTTCCCCATATATTTCATTCATGAACCACTGACGCTCAGCAACCTACCAACGGACAGCGTCCTTACCTGCAGCATGTCTGCCCCTCTGTCCCTCTCTCGTCCATAAGAAAGCGCCACCAGACTGTGTGTTGAGCTAGCACATTTAATATTTCCGAATCGTCAGAGCATCAGAGCAAGGATTCCAGGCAACTAAGTTAATACAGTGACTAGGCTATGGAAAGGACGAGCTAGTTCGATTCCAGTCAGGGGTTAGGTTGTCGTCTTCCCTGACAATTCAAGGTCTACTCTGGGAACCTCCGCTCCTTCTATTCAGTTGGCAAATCTGTTTTTTTTTTTCACCGGAGACTAACGAGGCCGGGACTTCAAGTTGACCACCCATCTGCATACCTGTAGTGCCGACAGGAGTGTGTGTGTGACTCTCTTGCCTCCGGTCCTTAGCACTTTGTGTAGTGATACTTAATTAAGCGTAAGAAGAAATTTACCTAACATATCAGCATAAACGTAAAGCCCACGCTTTAACGAGCACTACAGTTTTCTCTTCTTAATATCATAGTTTTTGTGGTAATCGAGACGTAATGAAGAGTGTCTAAGTCTGCGGGATGCGTCTTGTATTGTGCCTGACCGTTCTGTTTCAGGCAAGGCGAAAAGTGGCACACGCTGAGGTCTGCCCTCACCCCTGAGCTAACTAGCGCCAAGACTATAGCGAGGTTCCTCCCAGAACTGAACCAGATTACGGAAGACTTCATATCATTTCTGAGAAGAACACGTGACCAGAATGGCGTCGTCTCAGGTTTCGAGGAGGCTGCAAACAGAATGGGAATGGAGAGTGAGTTAATGGTTTCTGTTTGAAATAGGGCTTGTTTTAAGTAACAATTTCTTGAACTTCTGTTTATCACGATAACAACTTATCCCTAAAACAGAAGCTCGCAAGACTCTGTTTAATAAGAAATCTTGCAAACGTATCACATCACTAAACACACAGAACTCCCAGTATAGTAACAGGATTATTAACCGACTCAAGCATGAGAACGGCCAGTGTTTCCAAGCGTATATTTAATACTGTCTTCCGACCGACCAGTTGGTTTTTCTTGAGGCTACTTTACACGAGGCCCTTCCAGCACAATTTTTAAATTCTTCTTCTTTCTCCGTGCATGTTTTGTGCTCACACGGTCGCAAGTTTATGAATATAGTTCCCGTAAGTAACACAAACTTAGCTTTCATGTTACAGAGCGTATCTTTAATCTACGGTCTCTGGACGACACCTGTCCCAGGAGCTTTATTGCGGATGAAGCCTACTTTCGGGGGGAGTTGCAGTCAATGTTTCCTCTGGAGTTCAACTTAAAATTCCGGAAAGTGTCGAAACCCAGCTTAAATATTTATTGACACACAACGCAGACCTTCTCTTGAAATGCAGGCATCTTTTTTTTTTAATTGTCATTAAACTCTTGAGATGAATGTGGGTTGTTCGCACGAAGTCTATCTCCCAATGTCCTCCAAAAATAATAATTCTGGATACCTAGAATGCCATAATTCCCTAAACAATGACGTCACAATGAATCGAACGTAGTGGTAGAATTTTATTTTTCCTTGTGAAAAAGGCCCAGTGATTTTGTGTGCACTGGCTGTACACTGGACTCTGACTCTGAAGTCTTGGGAAGGAAATCGGGAACTGTATGGGGTTTTCGGAATCCCAATATCTGTTACTCTGATTGTTTTACCCTCCCATGCAATTTAAAACGAGCCTCATTCGAGAAAAACACGAGTGACGGGTCAAGAAATCCCATTGGCTGCCGAATCTTGAATACCAGCTTCTTGCTTCTCAGTCTAGCGGACTAGCTGTACTTCTCTAATTTCATTAGGTTTTGTTTCAGAAATTTTGTTGCCGTGTGAGTTGAGGGTTTGACACCTCACTTCAGTTAAAACAAAAATTTGTCATCCTTTTTTTTTTGCCTAGAATTGGAACTCTCCTTTGAAATTTGTACACTATTCTGCGTATTGTTCCTTTATGCGCAGCTATAGACGCAGGATGTGTGGGCGACGTATTTTTCATGACGCATACTTTGCACAAATACTGCAAATGAACTCACAGTTCTACAGAAAACAATTCTAACACGCACGGAACTGCTCTATATGAGACGCAACAGATACGGCATGTGTCACATTCCTGCGCTGATATGATGATGCAACACTCCGCAGACTTGGCCTTGCAAAAGCCAAGCGCGTACTTCCCCATGCTCCGTGCGGTAACTAAAGATACGTTCTCAATGCGTATAACAAGCAGTTGTTCGCTACATACGTTTCTCTGCCTTTTGTATAATAGTACCAGTTGCCGCGTTGTACTGTGTGTTAACCTTTTAAAGCCTAGCGGTAACTTTACGCACCACCAGGTTTAACGTTAAAAAATTCTGCGTGGTGCCCACATTGCGTTTATGTGTTTTGTACGGATCTCAGAACAAACAGCAACTTTTGCCTTATAAAACATCAAGAGATTGGTTTTT
Source organism: Coptotermes formosanus (assembly GCA_013340265.1). Classification (NCBI taxonomy): domain Eukaryota; kingdom Metazoa; phylum Arthropoda; class Insecta; order Blattodea; family Rhinotermitidae; genus Coptotermes; species Coptotermes formosanus. Next base: position 8,030 of record BLKM01012573.1, on the reverse strand, counting down.
ATAACCGAAGTGGAGAGTGTTTACAGCGCGGTACGCACTGAGTCCTTATATAAAACAGATACGCTTCTTCTTTAAAGGGTTAATTGTTATTGATACGAAGAATAGGATTTGAGATTTCTGAAGACATATTTAAAGTAATGTGGCAGGGAAATCTTGAGTGCCCCCATTAATACGCATTAAATATGATGGATTTCGGACTGTCTTACATTCATTAACATGCAATTTTACTTAAATCTGAATATTAATTTTGCTTGTTCTGTATCTACAGGTATATGCACCATAATACTGGGGCGACGCATGGGGTTCCTTGAACATGAACTGGACGCGAAAATAGCGAAAATGGCCGCTGCTGTTAAGTGCCAGTTCTGTGCGTCACGTGACACGTACTATGGACTCCCATTCTGGAAAGTTTTTCCCACTCCAGCCTACAAATTGTTTGTGAAAAGCGAAGAAGAAATATATGAGTAAGTATGACTGCAGCTTGCCTTGATTCGGATTGCGAAGGAGGAAATACTCCCGGTACTCATTTCTGTTGGAGGCTGAGCCGACCCCAGGGCCATAGCGCGGCCGGAAGGATTAAGTCAATGAAAAATTACAGTGACACCATCGAGAATCGAACCCTCTACCTTCCGGCCTGTAGCGCAGTGCGTCAACAAACTGTGCCAACGCGTGTCCTTGCAAAGAAAGTATGACGGTTAAAACTAATTAAACCTGGCCCAATGAAGCAGACACCTTTGAGAGCAGCTGGTAGTCATTCAGCTGTTCAAGTAATTCTCTGCCTTTAATGAAACACGTAAATTCACTACCGTGTTAAGCAGAGCACGGTACTGTCTCCTACCTGGAATCAGTTGAAACCAAACAGCACGTTCACAGGTAACTGTTTACAAAAGGACACGTCGTGCTATGCCAGGAAACTTGGAGACCTCTAATACATAATTTGTTAAGATTAATTTTACTGTTGCTTTTCTGTAGGAGCCTGGAGGATTCCAGTACGATGTGATGATGGCTCTTATGAGCTGTGAACTACTAAGAATAAACAAGCACATAGTTACAGTATTTCAACCGTTAATTTATATGTAGGTGGGAAAATTATTTAAGAAAGTGCTGTGCCTAGAATTCGAGTATTTGGTGGTGTGATGAACTTGTGCATTTCCTCAAGTTGCAGTTTTCTAGAAGTACGCATATTTGTTAGTGTTTTATGTTTGAACTTTCGGCGGCGGTGAAGATTCTTGGCCTTTAGGTTCAACAGACCGTGCAGTCTGGTAGGTAATTCTCAGATGTTCGGATGAAATTCTTAAATCCAGCTTTACTTCATCTCTAAATAATGCAGTAACAGGCGCCTCCTAAATGTTTGTAACCACCTACCGTATCCCACGACACAGCTGCATTTTTTTATGAATTTGTAGTAATTTTAACGCGTTTCCAGTATAGTGTCGGAGATGGTTGAATTCGCACTGAAGGAAGAGAGAGATATCTGTGCAGTTGACGCTGTTAGCAGCGTCTTCATGTCCGTGCTGAATGCTCCAGGTATCGACGTCAGGGAAAAGAAAGCTGCAGTAATAGATTTCATCACAGCGGGAACACAGACGGTGAGTTAGGTCAAGATGTATAACGCCCTGACCACGAGTCGACTGTCATTGCGTTGGTCATCCAGTATGACAGCTGATTACTAACGCTTATGGAAGGCCGTTTCTAACGGCATCAGTCGCATTAATTCAGACGGTATTTGAGTTGCAGTTATTTTGTTAAGGATACTCTCATATAGGTTTACATTAACACTGTGTTGATTCGGTGATGTAAGGTGGAAGCTGCACCCTGCGGTTTGTGAAGAACAGCGCCAAGAAGGAACGTGCGGGAGCTTATTCCTAACCTTGCTACTAAGTAGATGTAAGTTCTCTCTTCGCGCCTCTGTCGCTCCACCCCCCCCCCCCCCCAGATACAAGCCCCCTCTACCGATTTGTTGGTATGTTGAGTGGGCCCCTGACGCTATGACGAAGAGAGAAATTGAATCCTGTAGCGCTTTTATGACGGTGTGTGTGGTCCAGAAGACGGTTTCGGAGAAATTAAACCCGCGTTCTTAAAACTTCCATCCAGTAGCCTGAGCGCTACAATGCGTGACAAAACTGTTAAAATTATTGTTGCGACTTGGTCACCCCAATTATAATAATATCAATAATTTTAATAGTTTTAAAAATACTTCTTAAAAAACCGAATTGACAATACTGGATAGAAATCTAAAATTTAAATATCGGTCATCATTTAATTTAAAACTGTATAGGTTTACATGGTGTTCCTCTTCGTATTACTAGTTTCTGCGGTCTGAAGATCGTTTAGTGTATATCAAGCAGAAACACGCAGCTGCCGCTTTCTGGCAAACAGACGAAGTCTTCAATAAATAGGCGTGTTTTACAGTGCTTATAATTTATTGTATATTCCCCCTCTCCTTATCTGGGCCTGGTCTTTGCCAGGGGGCAGCCTTTCATTCTGGTGTTAAATTAAAATCTCAGGAATGTAACCGTCCCTGCACGTACGCTACGTACCTTTGAATGTCGGGTCCGCATCAACGCCGCATGGCGCGTCCTCAGGTTGCGGGTGGAGGAGTCTGTCTCAGGCATGCAAGATAACTGAATTGATTGGTTAAGCTGTGGCGGACAGCCTAACGGTGGTAATCCTCTAGCTTGAGGTTTGGGCGAGTGACTAACAACAATTCCTCGCGAGAAAAAATCAACGTTTTACAAAATGTCACACAAGGCCTCACACTTGTACCGTTCTTTGGAAGGGAGACCAAGGAGTAGACAATATGACGATGATAAAGAAATAGGATGGTATGGCTTCGTATGGATTAATCTGGCTCGCCATCAGCAAGTAGTAACGTCTTGTTATGAGCACGATAATGGAAGTACATGTTCCATAAAATGCGGGGAATTTCTTATTTAGGTGAGTAACTATCAGCTTTTCGGCTGCATTGTGTTAGTTGTGTTATATGTTCCGCACGAGGTCCGCTTCTGAACGTGTCAAAAGAGATCTGAACAAATTGCTAAAGCAGTAATGCCTGCGTACATTTTGCAGGGAGTGGGTTCGAATTTAAGTTGCTCCGTTTCTACGGGTTTCCGTGGTTTTTCTCCTGCCTAAAAAGCAACAGGCTGTTACAACTTCTAAGAGGTGTGACGACTCTCTGTTAAGCTCTTTTCCGCTTAACGCTGCATAAACCTCTGCTCCTGTCCCTCAAAACTTAGCAGCTGTTAAACAAAGGTACATAAGGCACTGTGTTAACTGTTACCGCTGAACATTTGCAGTTCTTCTTGTGCCCATCTCACATAGCGCCGTGGCATTCAGGCAACTTGTTCTACTTCGCTGGCTTGCCGTGAACACATACACTCCAGGCGCTGCCAATCATGTCAGTGTTTGACTAAAAGGACGCTTATGATTATGCCTGAAATTTAGAATTTTGCCGCTACATACGTTACCGGCCGCCATTTTGTCCACGATGCAGGGTTCTTGCACGGGGGTCAAGCGGCCAGGGCGTGATGTTGACTGCTCGTATTCCTTTAGTTCCGAGGTTAAGAACAAGCCTTCATGCCGTCGACAGGAAAAACTTGCTTTTTTTGCTTTTAAGCACAGTGCTCAGCGCAGGGTGGTATGGACTGTCATTGCGCAGGCGTGAACCGGGAAGACTGGGACAGCATAATTGGAGCTGCAGTTACGGTAACATTGTTTACTGTTAATTGTGTACTGTCATTCACGTAACGAATCATTGGCATAGAGCCTAATGAGTCTGGGAGTTAGGCTACGGATTGGACAACCAAGGAATCGGGGTTCGATTTCCTTCGGGAGTAAAACGTGCGTGTCCTAGACTGGTTGCAAGGCCCACACAGCAGCACGTCAGATGGATACATTAGCTCTTGCTCACCAGCGATAAAGCGGCCAAGGCGTGAAAATGACCACTCATCTTAATTTAGTACCAAGACTAAGAATATGTGGAGTTGTACGCCCATTCTCCTCTACTTCTTCACCGCATGGTCATTAATTAACCACAGGGGCAATTTTGCTTTTCTAAGACTGTTTTTATTGGTACAAATTTCATGTTTTTTATCCACTGTGTCTTTTATTTTTTTACGTAGAAGGGGAAGTTAAATTAAATTTCAGGGCTTTTTGATATTCTACTTATATTTAGTTTAGCTAAAACTATATACTTTTCGCAGATCTATTACCATACATTATTTGAGGACCCTGTATTGACACTCCTATTTCAAAACTTCTCGAGTTCACCATCTTGTTGTCACTAAATGTGTAACTAAAGAAATGAAGACTCTGGAATGACTTCTGACGTCATGATTTTTGTAAGATATTACATTTGTATTTGCGTGGTGGATAAAATATTTAGCTGGGAGACACACAGACTGTTTGGCAGCATCATAAGCCTAGTTTCTCTTTACTGAAATAAGGTGGTTTGAAGTCTCTTTGCCCATTCAGTCATACCGCCGGTATTCGAAAAGCGAGTAAATATTGTGCCAAGAATGTTAGAATATGATAAATTTGGACGTTTGTATATTGTAAACCAGGCTTTCCATATATATAAAACGTTCCTCCTAAAATGTGCCAAACTTCAGGATGTTATTATATCAGAAAACATTTGAGAAAAACTCTCATACAAAGGTATGCACGACTGTCAACCCTTATTTCACTTTAGCATTTTAATTCTTCAAGACACTGGACGGTATCAGTTCTTATGAACCACCTTCACGCTTACTCCCACCTCTGGTAAACACTTCTTCCTTGTACGTCGTACTCATCTTGATCCATAGGTCTGTCCTGTGAGGTTGCCAGATCTCACGACCTGGTCTACCTCTTTTGGAGGCACGTAAGGACATGGTCTGCCGGCCCAAATCGCAGGCAAGAGAAGATCTCTTGCGGTGAATCATGAAGTAGTTCACTGCATAAGAGAAAATAATGAAATTATCAGAAAGGCAATAAACTTTCTTGGAGACGCGTCGAATTTTGCATGCAGAAGGAACGAAAATTTTTTGAGCAGTAATCAGTGTGATGTAAGTGAGCACTGATGTTCGTTGACGTTACCTAGTCAAAACAGGTGTCTGTCTTCATTCCGCATCATAGCTACTTTAAATAACATGATTAATTCAGTAACACAAATAATAACTGATGTATTTCTCGTTTTATTTTTTTGATGTTGTGCATAGAGTAGGGTAAGACTAAATTGCTGCTTTTGTTTTGTGGTGTTAATCTGACACAAAATTTCTGTTTGTTTGTGTAACGTGAACAAATACATGTACCGTAAAATTTTATGTTAGGGTAATGTGGTTACACTGAAGTGCTCGTAGTGGTTTAAGGGTTGGTAACGGGGCACTTGTTGCTATAGCGTTTTTTATTGACAGTGTCTCATAAAATAACATCTTAATTTTAGCACATGTTACACGGAACATTCTGTATATATGTAGAGCACTTACTGTGCACGAACCAACACAGCACTGGCGCATTACAGAACGTATTTTATTGTTTGTTTTTGTGAATTATTTTCAAGTGTAAATTACAGAAACAGTGGTAAATATTACAGATTGGTAATACCTTCGTGTTTGTGCTGTACCTAATCGCGAAGCACCCACGTGTCCAGAAACGCTTGTACGAAGAGTTGCTGAAGTTGGCGCCTGGAAGTTTCTCACTGACGGCCGAAACACTAAGAAAAGCCACCTACCTGCACGCCTGCATAATGGAAGCATTCAGGTAACGTATCACTGTCTGGAGCAATATGACTTCTTAGCGTCAAAATCGAATTTTGGGTCCGTGTGTTAGTCTAGGAATGACCTTTACTAGAATGCAGTAATGGGCGTAGTGACTGCCCTGCGGGCTGAACAATCTTCGGGGTTCGAATCCTGGCAGAGGGAAGAGTCTTTTGTTTACTCTTCAGGTCGTCCAGAGCTGATCTGGGGCCTACCCAGCCTTTTGTTCAATTGGTCACCGGGTTTCCCGGCCAGGGAGTGGAACCGAATACACTCAACTGCAGCTAGTGCCGAGATTAAGAGTGAATGGAGCTGTACCTCTGCTCCCCCTGTATGCCTTCACGGCGTGAACAGGGACAAATTTACCAGTTTGCTGCAGCGGATAATTTTCGCTTTGTGTGCTCTGTGTTATAACACCGTGAATCCTGATAGCTTGTTCCTAACATAAAGGCAGAAGATGTTTCAAATTTATTCCTGTAATAGAAGGCAATGTATTTATACGGAACGTTGGTAACCAGCTACCAGTCTACACAATGTTGCAACCCAGAAGATAAAATATGGAAGATTAGGTGCTTAATCTACTGTCTCTTCTACATAAGCATGTTTTGTACTTCCTCTCTTAACTACAATGTCATTTCTGCAGGTAGGTTATGTTGACTCTTGTTACAGTGCTGCTGGTGTTCATACGCATAACTGTAATGCTGTTACACCTGCCCGCATGTTGCACTCGAAACTGTTCAGCGGACTAAGGTTTGATTGGGTGTTCGGTGTCTGCATTTCAGGATGCCTGCAAAATCTGGTTGTGTGTTGTGGTGTTTTGAGTTTGTAGCCATCCAAAGTACACGAGAACGATATGTAATCTAACTTAATCAATTTTCTTAAAATGGTTTACTGCACAGATGTAATAAAGACAAATTTTTGCGGTACCTAGATGAAGACGTATGGGAAAGTGCAAATACATTTAATGCACTGTAAAGTTCCAGAAGAAGGTAAGTGATCAGCTTCACGCTCCAGTCGCTTTATCCCAAAGAAAACCCACACTTAAGCGACACAAATACCTTGAAGATTCTCTGTTATTGCAGGGTTCTGCCTGCAGCCCCTTGCGTGGCGAGGATTCTTGAGGCAGACATGCAGCTTAGCGGATACCACTTATCAGCAGGGGTAAGCTTCAGCTACTGTTCTAGTAAGACTTTGCGACCCTGTGTACTACGGAAATTTAAGGGTGGGAGAAATAGAGTTTTTGAAGCACGGATTTAATTGCTCTAATTTCTGGGTGACTGTTTCCATGCAGTTGATGGGGTGTGGACAGCAGTGAACTGGCTTACGATAACGATCTAATGGTACGATTTTGATAAACACTAAAACGAAACTGCACAGTTCATTAGATGAAGTATTTGATTGCTCATCTGAGCGGCAAAGAGGTTTTAAGGACTGTGGTCCGTGGAGTTAGTGCAGTATGGACTATCTTGAGTTGGCTCATGGTGATTCAGTGGATGGACTTTTTACAGATGTTGATGGATTTCTGATGCCAAAAGAGCATAAAACGTGATCAGTTTTACAAATTATTTTATTTTTTCCAATAACATAAAAGCAGCTGCAATAAACAAGAACTGAAAGCGGTAAATTATTCAACATCGCAGACCTGAAAGCATCATATTTGGAACCAAAATTAAGCACCTGTGTCACCAGCAGAATAACAGCCTACTCATCAAGGCCACTCCGTACTGTGGAAATTACTAATAGGCTAGAAATATCCTTACATCGTACATTAAAACCCTGAGCGATTCTGATGTGTTTGTACATAGGCGTGACTTGGGGCAGGGGGTAAGTGGGGGAGAGCAAATGCCCCGCCGGCTTTTTTCTGCCTAAGAATAATTTGTTTTGTATACTGAGTTGGAGAGGGGAAAATAAAAAATCAGGGTGAAGATAGGGGAAAGGTGTGATGTATGTATGTATGTATGTATGTATGTATGTATGTATGTATGTATGTATCTATGTATCTATGTATGTATGTATGTACGTATGTATGTATGTATGTACCTACGTATGTACGTATGTATGTATGTATGTATGTATGTACGTATGTATGTATGTATGTGTGTGTATGTATGTATGTATGTGTGTATGTATGTACGTATGTATGTATGTATGTATGTATGTATGTATCTATGTATGTATATATGTACGTATGTATGTATGTATGTATGAATGTACCTACGTATGTACGTATGTATGTATGTATGTATGTACGTATGTATGTATGTATGTATGTATGTATGTGTGTGTATGTATGTA
>BLKM01012554.1:0-18992 GCA_013340265.1 Coptotermes formosanus | reverse complement strand
TTTCCTTTCCTTTCCTTTCCTTTCCTTTCCTTTCCTTTCCTTTCCTTTCCTTTCCTTTCCTGTGGCGCAACAGCCCAAATCGGGAGTAGGCCGCCTCCTTCTGGAGGTTTCTAGATCACACTCAGACACACCACACTCGGTAGCACTCCTCTGGGCCAGTGATCAGTCCGTCGCAGAGACCAGCATAAGTAATTACCGATTTGAAATCTGTTACAGATATCTTGGAGTCGGGGTAACGACTCGTCTGCGGACATCTAGCACGATCGGATTGCTGATACCGTAGAATGGGATGGACGGACTGCACTACCACTTTTGACGGAAATTGTCAGTTGGTGAAATGAGTATTACGGATGTCTGGCACAGGAACGTAACACGCGGCATAACTTCGCATACATCAGGAGAATAGCCCCCAAGGCATGTTATCACATGATGGAAAATTCCACGTACACCACCTTACAGGAAAACGTAAGTCTGTTATTGAAAACCGAGACATTGACCTCATCAGCGTGAGTTTGATCAACGGAGGCGTCATTTGTATAACTGTATCATCGTTCCTGTCAACCGCGACGGCTGTGGCATACTAATAGAACTGTCTTCGACTGACGAGATCGGCTTTGACCTGTACCTCAGCTTAATGTATTTTAACAGGAATATTCATATGTCGGTCACTGCTCAGAAACCTCTAATTTTCTGACTTGCCCCTGCGCCACCATTGCCAAGGTCAAAGCTGTTCTCGTCAATCGGCAACAGTATATATACTCATCTCACTGAAATAAGTCTTGAGCTTTTAAGTGCTTTAGTTAACGATACTATCAGTTACTGAGATCATATAGTGTCGGTATAGATAAATTAAATGCCATTGTGGAGTGTTGGTAGAATGATACTGCGAGGGGAAAACCGAAGTACTTGGAGAAAAGTCTGTCCCAGCGCCACATTTTGCACCTCAGATCAAACATGTATAAGTGTTTTCCCCTTTCTGTCTCGCGACGTCGGTATCTCTCTTTCTCTCAAGACTGGATACTCGTAGGCTTTAATGCAAGAAATAATACTTCATTTGTATAGCGAATTTATTAATTTTGTGCTATTACATTATACTGCCTACATTTTCCCGTATTGTTATTTGTGAAATAGAGGAGAGAAGGGTCAAAAGCTATCTTAAGAAATTCTTTTGCCCATGAAGATTTGCCGTGTTCTGGGATGTGAAGCCATGTAGTCAGGCATAAATTGACGGACGTTTCGGAACATTGTATTGCCTCATTTTTCCGAGAAAAGTCTCACAATTTCTTGTTCAGTGTTTTCCTGGCGCTTATTCGGCCGATGTATTTCCTCAGAATTGTAACATGATTGTGTTAATCCGTTCCTCATTACAGTGTACTGCGTAAGGGCTGTGTTTTCCGTTGTGTGACACTAAGTGTGCAGTGTCGCGCTAAGACGTGCCGTTGTCTTATGTTGAGATCTCTGTAATCAGAACATGCAAGCAGAATTCGTCTATAAACGAAGACATCCGTGTGTATCCTTAGGAACCTGAATTAACCCCTAGATATTCTGTCTTACTGGTCTCATACTAGCAGTAATGATGAAATACATTCAGTAAGCAATTTTCCATGCAACTTTGAGAAGATATACAGAAAATAAATACCAGAAGAATTTAATTTTTATAGTAGTCAAATAACCCCATACTTTACGCAGAGCTGAAATAGAATTTTATCACATTTCTCAAAAACCGTTCATCCTACAAAATAATTGGATCGTGACAAAATGTAGACGTGCCTAATATCTGAAAGTGTAATTTGAAATAAGGTTGTGCTGAATATCTAACGACATGCAAACAGATGCGCTTTCACCTTGTTTGAGGACAAAACTCCTACATTTATTACAGCTTACGAATTTTTATTGCCAAATTCTGTCAGAAGAATTCAGCACAAGATAAAGAAGAAAAAGAAAATTAACACCATGATTTGTATTTCCAATAAATGGACGTCACTGTGATGGGGGCGTGATATTAGGAAAGCATTCGCACAACATGCCTACCTGTAATCCTTCGAAGGACACCTCTCTATTCTCACCTTTCGTTATGATTCTTAAAGCAGTTTAGTGCCAAGACTCACGTGTTCTGCCATATTACGTGGCATATTCTGGTAAACAGCTACCGACGTTTAGGAAGAGCCTTGTGCCTTCTTCTTCAGGGTCAAGCAGTCCCAGAACAATCCTCTTTTTGGATTGCTTGACCTTATGACGCTATCTAACGAACTGTAATCGATTATCCCGTAATAGCGTGGTAAATAAACTGCGGTCTGTCAGAACTGAAACACACAAACCTGAAAACAATTAGATTTTGCGCTATTGGGGGTGGTATCAGCTGCTGTTTTTGTTATAAAACCAGCCCATGATTTCAGGCTGCTGCCGCGATGTAGACAAAATCTGCGCTCCTCTGGGATATTAGACAGCGTAGAGTGGTAATGCTGTACCGACGTTTTGGAACAACCTATTGGCCCCAGCTTCAAGGTTCAAGAAGTCCAAGAAGAAAGCTTTCTTCTTGGACATGTTGACTTGTGCGATAGACCTAAGGCCTAGTGCACACCGTCAGTAACAAAAGAAATTAAATAGCTATTGCAAAACATCAGAAGTAAGTGAAATAACCTGCATTAAAGAACTGCTAAGATAAAGCTAGACAGTCAGGTATAAAGGTAAATTTGTCATTGAGCTTAATTGAGCATTTGTCTCACCATGGCACCAAGGCTTTCATACCAGTTTATAAGAAATAGGTGTCAACTGTCTGTAGCAGTAGGACTGCTAGTCGGAGTCGGAGTCGGAAGGAATTTTTGGGTAGAGTCGTAGTCGGTAAAAATGTACCGACTCCGACTCCGACCTCAGTCTAAAATCTTAACTAGATACTCCAACTCCAGAGCCCTGATAGCTACAGTAACCATTAGATTTATACTTAAATACAGGTTATAAGTCAAAAAAGTAGCCTGATGATTCACGTGGTGGCGATGAAATGTCTTATAGGCTTACCATTATTAATACATTTTAAGCTTTTATGAAGGAGTCGGAGTCGGCGTTTTAAAAATCGAGGAGTCGGAGTCGAAAGTTTTAAAAATCGAGGAGTCGGAGTCGAAAGTTTTAAAAATCGAGGCGTCGGAGTCGGAGCTTTTGTGTACCGACTCCACAGCCCTGGTCTGTAGCCAAGAGGTGGCTTCTTGCTTGACGTCGACGTCTGTTGCAAATCGCTTCGCAGCCACGTGTTCCTTAAGTGATCCAAAGAGGAGATAACTGGATGCGAAATTTGGACTGCACGGCATCGGTTCGTAACCTGCTAGCCGTAGCACCATAACCGATCACAATTCCGGTTGGCACTTGTAGGGTCCAGAAAATCTCCACATCTTTGGACCCCTGAAGAAGCACCTGGCTAGGAAGCGATTTGCAAAGAGTTGCCAAAGTGAAGAAAGCTCACATCTCCTGGCTGCAGACACTTGACGCCGGTTAAAAGCCTTCGTGCCAAGGTGGGATAATCGTTAACTGTCAATGGCGACTAGGTGATGGTGTCATGTGTACCGTCTGCTACCCACCTGCCCTGTGTGCGCCGAAGTCAGCTTAGACTTCTCGGCATTAGGGTGTCTGTTAATCCAAATTTGTAAAACATGCTTGTAATATTGGATTATTTCTCTTTTATTTTCATGTCTCCTGACAGACTTTTTTTTATTTATGTGACCGGGATGTTACTTTCAAGGTCTACAACAGCCGCTTTGTTATATGTCATTGTGCCAGTGTATTTACCGCATACGATCATGTTTGATTTCGTTCGACGGTATTAGCTTTTCCAGTCCAACCGTTATCAATGAACAGCATTACCACGTTTAAGGTGAGCCAGGTCTTGGCTGCATTGTGTACCAAAGGCGGATTTAAAACCTTGCGCAAAAATTTCCAGTTCGATTACCTACGACAAACGCATTAACGTAAACTACATGCTTATTGTTAACGGCTGGCCACACAACTTATATTTTGAACTTATTACCGTCAATGTTGGACATGTACAGGTATATTTGGCAACATCGTAAGACCAACATTGTTCTGTTATAGAGAATAATTTTCATTTGTTAGAAATGTCATTCAGAAATTGAGGATGCTTTTCCCCACAATTTAATCGAGAACTTCAGTAATGCCCCTCTGAATGTTGCCACTTTGCAATGCTTGTTCTTTCAAATTATTAACTAACTCACTTCCAGTCTCTCCCAAACCCCCCCACCTTTGGTGCGATAGGAAACGGAGCTCAAGGATGGTCAAGTGTGGAACACCTCGTTCTGGATTGTAACGTCCACCTTGATGCATCAGGGCCACCAACACCTGTGGGCGATAACCAGTCTTCTTTTTACAGACCGTAACATTAGGTTCACGTCGGACTTTACACTGGGTCTGCTTCACGGGATGAGCTAGACACTCGTATTTTGGTTCGGGTAGACACAACACTGCCGTCCTTTTCCGTCAGTGGCGTTAATTCGCCACTAAACCTTGCCGCAGATGTTGAGTCGTCTATCATCTGCTTACTAGTTTGCTCTGTCAGTTGATGGAATTAAAAGTACGTGCTGTTGCTAGGAGGGGTTGGACGACTTGGGTGAAGCTGAGGATTGATTGCGCGAATAAGAGGGTGTGAGCTAGATATGACACCGGCGAAAGGAAGTGGGACATCCCGTTTTATTGAACATGCGTCGAAGTAAGGATAGCAGGTGTCAATTACAACAATTCTTACAGGTCCGACCTTAGGCCGTTTGGATCGATTTGACGCAATCGGCCCCCGAATTTATAGGGGGATTAGTGCATTGCTTGATTAACCCTTTAAAGACGAAGCGTATCTGTTTTATATAAGGACTCAGTGCGTACCGCGCTGTAAACACTCTCCACTTCGGTTATAAAAACTAATCTCTTGATGTTTTATAAGGCAAAAGTCGCTGTTTGTTCTGATATCCGTACAAAACACATAAACGCGATGTGGGCACCACGTAGAATTTTTTAATGTTAAACCTGGTCGTATGTAAAGTTACCGCTAGGCTTTAAAAGGTTAAAGGAAGTAAGATAAATAAAAAATGATAACGCTAAGGCCGGCACTGATTCTTGTATGTTATAAAGTTACGGTTGTATACATTAAGGCTCACAATACCGGTCAAAATCCTAATACCGGTATTTCGGTATTTTTAATTTATGATACCGGGTTACCGGTATTAATACCGGTATTCCATAAACAAAATTTTTGCCAATAAATTTTGATGACAATTGGGTGCAATGACGTAAGGAAAAAAAACAAGTTATTCCTTGGATTGATATTTTAAATCGAACTTTTATTACTTTGAGAAAAAAGTATTAAAAATACAGTTATTCTAGAAACAAAAAATGTACATATTGATCCTGTAAATTATAGTTATGTTTAAGCATCCACAATACCTGTCCGAATAAACTGGCCTCTTAAGAAACATAAGCAGTCAATAGAGTTATCGTGCAAACTGGATCTAATTTTGGTATATGTTTGATTAGCGGCAGAAAACGCTCTTTCGGACTTCAGGTTCCGTTACATTGGTATTGTGTATAAGAATCCCTCAGTTGCAAATTCGGTAATATTAATGATTTATCGCTGTCAGTTTTATAACCTTTATGTGAATAAATCATAAAAAATTATTTTTAAATTAGTACCGAAAAACCGGTATCTCTGTATCAATACCGGTATTTGAATACCGGGGAAAATGACCGATCGCGGTATTGTAAACCGTAGTGTACATAATAAATTTTCTTTGGTACCTTCTCAGCCTCATGATGGCTTTTGTCTTTGGGCCGAGGAATACGTGGGGGAACACATGCGGAAAGTTGCCGCCAAATTTTTCAATAAAAACCGGCAGACAGCGGCAAGACACGGTTGTGCGTGACTGGAGAAAGAAAACAGGGGAGGACATGGACAGGAAACGGGCCGAAGAGCCATGTGAATGCCCATTAGGGCAGTTTACATTTCGAGAAACACCTGAATATTAGCAAACGTTCTTTCGCCGCATCTGTCGTGCAGTCTCCAGCCCTTTACTGTCTTTAAACAGTCGTATCCGAGAAAGTGAATACAACCAAACACTTACGTAATATCAGTTTACAACTTAAGTAGTTTCTACATAGTGATAGCAGACTAACCCCGAAACTTGAACCTAGCACACTTAAATTGCAATTGTAACCCGTGTATGAAACATGGTCGAGTAATTACAGAGATGGGCGTACCGCTATAGTAGCAGAAGCTTCCGCTAGAATACACTACTGTATGATCAAATTATTTTTTGACGGTTAGCGTTTTCACTTCCGCCGCTATTCCAGTGCGCGTCTGGCTGAACGCTCACTGGGCTGTGTTTTGTACGAAAAGCAAGTCACAGGAAGCCATAAATAACGTCGCTCAGATAAAATGACATCCTTGTGTTATGCGACCGAATTCTAAAACACAGCAAACGCACAGAACTACATATGATTGTCAATTATTTGTTTTCTCTTAAAACGTATTTTGCAGTTAAGCAAAGAGGAACGGACACGGGTCCCCACAAGTAAGCGTTTTATTTACGTATGGTGCATACTAATCCTTTGAAGACTAGTGGCTAGTGTGCGTGGTCACTGTACTCATAAGTACCACCATGTTTAACAATGGAAACTCTGCGCTTACCCCACATATATTTTTTATGCTGTATGTTCTTTGTGATTTTTTAAATAAGCAGCATTCACTAGTTGGTCCGTTTTATCATTTGTTCAACCGGGATTTTATCCAATGGTAACAGTTCATATGTTATTTCTAGGGGACCAGTTGACACGGGAACAGGTTTTCTCTAAGTGCCTCTACATTGGTTTTCTTAGGACAGTCTTCATTCTTTCTACATCCCAGTCTGACATACCGACCCTGAAAGGTGCGATAGGCCAGGACAGCCGACAGATTGTCACCACCTCTTCGCCTGTAAATTCACATTTCTCTACATGCACAAAAAAATAGTGTTTTATGTGAAAAATTATCTTCAGATATTCTTTGAAATTCATTTGTAATTTTTGACATTGAAAAATCGGTACACCTTTATGTAAGGTAAAGGTTTATCACCCCACGTCACTCTGTCTCCAAAAAATTCGTTACAAAACAGAGCGAAATTTTCAAATGTATTCTGCTGTTACGAAATTTACTTATTTGCAGTCTTCCAATATAAAAATAGCATTGTTCAAGTCAAAATGAATCAAAGACTTTCTTTCTGGATGTTACTGACTGACTCCTTGGAGCAGAGTACTTCTTGAGAAGCTATTAGTGTTTCAGTTATTGAAGAATTCCCCCATACTTTATGAAGCCCGAAGATTCATGGCCACGTATACAAGAGCCTGCCACTTGTCCCCGTATTAGTTCAGCCCACGTCCTCCCATCTTATTTTTTAACATCCATTTTACTATTATCCTTCCTTGTATATTTCCGTTCGCCTAATTCAACAACGAAAAGAAGAAAACTTAATCTATGTGACACATCAATACGCATTAGTTACTAATGCACGCTCAGGCACGAAGTCATATTTCAGGCCACTTTATGCTGTACAGCATTACGCTGTGTGCCTGCCTAGATACTTTCCAAAGTTTTGATCTTTGCCAGTGTATGACAGGGAGACTAAAGGAGCTACCAACCCTAAAACCCTCTGTTTGTGTTACTGTTAAACGCCTGAGGTCCAAGGGACAACAAACACTATCCAGGCAATATGGCATTTCTCTTTCCTAACTTTTGCAGCACCCTACTATGCCATCTTAAACTTACCGTATGAGAATATTAAGGTTCAGTACTGCCAACACAAAAACCTGTCACTATTCCTTCTCAAAACGCTGTATAATACAGTTCTAATGCATCAGCAAAAATATTCTGTAACGTGCATTTTATAAACTTCCTTCCAAATGGCTTCTTTTCCAAGAAGTTTCACCATTAAATTTTTTTATGTATTTAGTCGTGCCCCATACCTAATTACATGTCTAGCACACTGTAACTTCTTTAATTAATATAACAGAGATATCAATTACAAACTACCAAGTTCGTAATTATGGACAGATTTTGTTCGCCACTTTAGCACACGCGCATAATAATAATAATAATAATAAATAGAGAGAGGGCTCATAATTTTTTAAAAGACCTAATAGACCTGCTGCAGGTGGTTATTGCTCAGCCTGGCGTACTTACGTTTAACCAGCAAAGTTGTCACTTTAAAGACAGTTCTACAAAACGGCACTGGGACAGTTTTCTCTCCGAGTGCTTCAGTTTTCGCCTGCCAATCGTCAGTTCACTGATGCTGCATGTTCACTTTAATTTGTTTACCATCGGCTATACTCCAGATCATAGACGGCCAACCCACAACCCGCCAGGTTGTATTATGCGGCCTGTGGCCGCATTGGAAAATCGAGTATGTACTGCAAATCTCACTTAGGTTCAGATATTGTCCTGTTATAAAGTACTAAGAAAATACGAGATTTACCAGTCTATACGGCGTAAGAAAATGGTTAACGGCATGTGATATAACTTTTTATAAAGTAAACAACAAAAGAGGGTTTGGACCTAATAACAACAATAATCTTCTAAGAAGCAGTTAATTGGGAACTTCCCATACTTTGTAGTAAATGGTGAAATATTTTCTGAGATAACAAAGTACACCTCACACGAGCTGTTTTTAAATTTCAGTCTTATACATATTCGACCATGTTTTTGTACAGAATAATATTCCACATAAATCCACATTTTCCCCAATTTTAGGGGACCCAGAAATGGTTTTCTAAGAGCAGTTCAATTTCGTTCAAGTCTGACAGTTTTTTTTTTTTTTTTGGTGGAAATTAGACAACACAATGTCTGTTTCTGCAAAAATCTTGTAGCTTTCGATGTGTAAAACGTGGGAAGGCACGTTTAAAATACTCGCACTTTTAGTGTTTTGCGTAAATTATTTACGAATTTAAAATCTGGGAACGACAACAGAGCGAAGGCATCAAAGGCGTACGCTCTGCAGACATGTCCTAATTTGTTAGGTCTGCCACCACCAGCGCAACCGAAGTCTACACTTCGCCCCGTTCTGACAGAATCGACGATTTTCTAAAAGACACCTCCCCTAATTCAAAGAAACCTAACCCTTTGAGCTTTTAAAAGCAGACGCGCTGGTATAGTAAATACTAACGAGAATTTTCGGAGGACAGTATATTTTAAACTAAAATAATCAACGTCGTAGATTTTACAAATGTGTCTGACTTGTATTCTGGGGGGGGGGCTAGAGGTGGCCGGTTTGATTCTCAGTCAAGACACCGAGTGTCCTGAATGATGGTCTTCCCAGTTTTACTCAGTTCTTCCAGAGGAATGCTGGGACAGTACCCTAAATTAGACCACTATCACGCCCAGGTCTTACCCGGGGGGGGGGGCTGCTGTGTTGATGCCCCCCATATCGAAATTTAAAGAACACAGATATGTAGACACAATGATATGAAATCTTTTACGTGATTTATCTTTCAGCCAAAATCAGCCACTGATATCCGTTGTTGATCAGTACATTAGAATTTTGAAAAATAAAAAAAAGGATTCCTTAGATGAAATTAAACCAAGAAGATTAGACCGTGTGACTTAAGTTAGGCGAGAGGGTCATGGAACACGTAGTTATATTTGTACGTATACAAATGTAGCTGCAACAAGTGTTATGTTACAGTTATGACATGATTTTTATAACATAATTTTTAAAATCAAACATTAATTGTATATAGCCTCAGGGTCAGTCCCCCTATGAAAAATTCTGGGTGTGCGCCTGTATGGCACCCTTCCAAATCCTCTCCAGTTCACTATTTACTATCATCCAATCACTCGAGGCTGCAAGTCCTTCGGTTACGGACAGCGTCGCTAACTGCACAAACCTGTAGGGTAATCGACGGTTTTCTAACACAGAACAATCCTGCGCCATCGGAATAACTCTTAACGGCTAGAATTAAATAACGAGCCACTCACCCATGTGTGACAGATCAATGATAGGTATCTCTGCCTTTGACAACAGCGTCTCGACGCTAGAGTGCTGATCCATTGTGACCACTTCGCGGCACTTCGCACCTCTCACCTCGCACTTCTCCCAACAACTGATTCCTTTCAAGTTCCGCGATTGTTAGAAGCACAAGTTGGCCTTGCCGCCACGCACCAGCTTGCCGCTATACAGTGTTACCAACACAACACATGCAGGACGACCAATCTTACCTTATTCTCTTTGTTTCTTGCAGGCAACTTAGTGTTTCACCGCAGTTATGTCATTATGTTTTAAGTATGCTTAATAGTAAAACATTTAACGTATAATTTATTTTCTAAATTTTACAAGTACGTGCTGTCATTCTAGATGTAACTTACAGTATCAGTCTTGGAAATTAACCCTTTAAAGTCGAAGCGTATCTGTTTTATATAAGGACTCAGTGCGTACCGCGCTGTAAACACTCTCCACTTCGGTTATAAAAACCAATCTCTTGACGTTTTATAAGGCAAAAGTTGCTGTCTGTTCTGAGATCCGTACAAAACACCTAAACGCAATGTGGGCACCACGTAGAATTGTTTAGTGTTACACCTGGTGGTATGTAAAGTTACCGCTAGGCTTTAAAAGGTTAATAATGATAGCAGATTGATGTGCATAAAAACTTGGTCGTTTTAAGAAGCAAAGCTTGGAAACTGTTATATTGCTGTTATGTTTATAAATTCGCAATTGTTTCTCTAGACAAGCGTTGGGACCTCGACGACAATGAGTATATTTTATTGTAACCATTGTAGAGCAAAAAATCATCTTAAACATTAATAAAACATTCACAGGGCGTAACACGTCTGGCATTTTTCACTCTTATTGTGCCTCGGTTTTAAATCCGTGAATATTTGAAGAATAACTCTCAAAGTGCTACGGTCTTAATAGCACAGTACCGCCTCATCCTAAAATCCTTATCTAATCAGCATCCTGATTATTCTTCTACCATAACTCCACCTTATAGTACGTGCCGTTGAAATAGCATGGCTAAATGTGTAATATTTAATGAATAGCTCAGTCAGTATAGTGACTGCACTAAGGGCTGGATTACGTAGGTACGTAGTGGCAAAGGATTTTGTCTTTTTCACAACATTTGTAATTTTATATTGTGGAAGCCAGTATAGCGTAGTCGGTATAGCGACTCGCTACGGGCCGGACGATCGGGGGTTCTAACCCCGATGGGGGGCGAGATTTCCCGGACCCATTAACATCGTCCTCCCGTACAATCGGTACCGGGCCTAAGGCGGCCGGGGCGTGGCGCTGACCACCCACCCCTTTCTAGCGCCGATGTTGTGAATGAGTACAGAGCTCTACTTCCTCTTCCCCTCTGTGCCTGTTTGGCATATAGGGGAACAGCACTTAATCTCATGTTGTAAAAAGACTATACAAACATAATGTGGTAAAACTAGAATGATAAAAAGTTGTATCAAAATATTTGAATTCCTCAACTACGAGCTCACTGCTTGTAAAATCACTTGATATCTTTCCTGGAATTTCATGCCTGTGATGCTTTATAGTATAGATATAGCTACAGTGTGGTATTGTGACAGCTCAGTAATGTTAGACTTGGAGAAAGAATTAAATTTCGGGACGGGTAGAAATTGTGCATACTTCACATAAATTTTATGATTACAATAGCATGTTCACTCAAATGTAGGCTTGTTACTTTTGCTAATGAATAGTGTTGTCTCTAAGTGCAAGTGGAAAAGAGGTTTTAAAGAGTTAGTAATATTTTCCCCCTATTCTGCATTAGTTGCAAAATTTCGATCATCCAATATTCTGCTCGCGTAGGTCTGCGGCCGAGTGCTTTCTGGGATTGTGGGCTCGAATCCCACCGGGGGCATGGATGTTTCTCTCTTGTGAGTGTTTGTGTTGTCAGGTAGAGGTATCTGCGACGGGCCGATCCCTCATCCAGAGGAGTCCTACCGACTGTGGTGTGTGTCTGAGTGTGAACAAGTGAAAATAAACAACCTCGACACCTACTATGAATAGGTGTCGAGGTAAGGACTGCAATATTCTACTCCTGTTCGTCTGCCTATTCGAAAGGTATTTGTGACTGAAAAAACCCAGTTGAAAGTAACAGATTTGGTACAGAAAAGTGAAATAGAGTAAATCTGTCCATGTGCACGCGATGGAGGCATGGGAAGTGGAGGTACAGCTCCATTCATTCTTACCATCGGAACCAGGTGGAAAAGTGGTCAAGTTCATGTTGCGGGCGGTATAGTCCCAGGGAAAGGCACTCAGTACCCACTGATTAAGGTACTCAGTGGGCCACAGAGGCGGTTTGGACACTTGGGATCACTTGCCTGCCGGAAATTCAGCCACGATTTATCGGTCGTCAAGCACGTAACATAATCACAATACTGACTACGTTGTCCTGGCTGCTAATACGCTACAGGCGTACGACGAGTACAAAAGTATTCTGCCTTTCTAACGGTATGCATGTGGCAGAAAGAAAGTAGACCCAGCAGAGGAGGCCGTTAGTGTCTTTCCGTGACGGAGCTTGTTGGAGGTACTGTGCCATTTGTTCCACTTCATTCCACCATCACAATCTCACGTGCTTGAGTGCAGAAATAGGCCTACGGTTCTCGAAAACCGGTCAGCGACGGTCGTATTTTGCGCATCGACACAGCTGCCTTATGTGCTCCTTTGTGAATTTATGGTTGGCTTACCCTATTAAGGCCTGTTTTTTCCTTTCAGTGAACATGTGAAAGATTACATGGGACAACAGCAGGTAGTGTTTTTCGTTTAGTTTTAGGCGGTACCTGTAAGAAGAATGTGGCACAAACCCATTACGTGGTATTATAAGGCAGTGTCTATCTTACCATGCTGATGCTGTCCCTTGAATGTGTTATTCAAAGACGGCGTTAGTTGCTAATATATAGTATCGATGGCAGACAAATGGATCACTATGGAGCACTGGCAGAATGAAGATCGATTCACATTATACGGCACGACAAGGCACGACACGACACGACAAAAACCATCGTGCATTCAAATCTACCGGCAGTGACAGACAATATTTTGTTCTAATCCAGACGACAGTCTTTGGATCTGTCTTTGTCGTCACCCGTCGGTGACTGGCTGCTGTGAATTCGAGCAATGTCAAAACCATACAAAAATATTTTGTCATGTGTCATGTCGTGCCGCATAATGTGAATGGACCTTGATCCTGACAAGAAAAAAACCAAAGTACTCGGAAAACAACCTACTGCAGTGTCACTTCGTTGACGGTAAATTCTACATGGACTGCCTTGGGATTGAACCCGGGTCTCCGCGGTGAGAGATTAGCAACTAACCGCCATAGTTATGGCACGGCCATCCGTCGCTGTTTATTAATTTGCAATATATTCTTTACCTGGTAGGAAAGGAGGTGACATTAAATGATTTCGCAAAACAGCAGCATACCAGTAACACATGTATCCTACTCCATTAACCCTTTAAGGACGAACCGTAATCTATTTTATTTAAAGATCCGATTCCTACCGCGCAGTAAAAACTCTGCATCTCGGTTATGAACAATCAGTCTCTTAATTTTATATAGGGCAAAACTCGCTGTTTGACCTGAAATCCATAAACGCACTCTGTGGGCAGAATGTAGAATTTTTTAACGTTAAACCTGGTGTACCTTGTAATCTTTTGACATTGTGAAACATCACTAATGTGTACCAGGACTTTTCCCATTATCACTGAACACAAACACTCAGTACGCTTCGAAGGCCTGAAGACAAAAGCAGACTGCTTTCGAAACGTTCTGAGTGTTTGTGTTCAGTGATAATGGAGAAGGTTCTGGTACGTATTAGTGATGTTTCACGTGTTTCACGTTGGTGGTACGTATAGTAACCGCTACGCGTTGAAAGGTTAAGTGGTAAAACCTCAAGTGGTAACTTACTAGTCTGCGTCAATAAAATTTGTGTCCAGCCTACCAATATGAAAAAAAGTATTATACCCGCAACAGTGGCATAATATGCATCATCTTTAAGAAGGCTGGGTACAATCAAATCAGATGCGGCTGGCCTAGCTCCGTGATCGTTAATCGCCTCTGTATTTGTGACAATAACCTCAGATCTTTCTACGATAGATGAAGGCGCTCCGTTAACCTTTTAAAGCCTAGCGGTAACTTTACACACTACCAGGTTTAATATTAAAAAAGTCTACATGGTGCACACATTGCGTTTATGTGTTTTGTACGGATCTCAGAACAAACAGCAACTTTTGCCTTATAAAACATTAAGAGACTGTTTTTTTATAACTGAAGTGGAGAGTGTTTACAGCGCGGTACGCACTGAGTACTTATATAAAACAGATAAGCGTCGTCTTTAAAGGGTTAAGTAAGCTCGAATATTGCAAATAATCCAATCAAGAAAGTGCCTCGTGTCAGACCATTGCCACCTTGAATGCCTAGGAGCAGAAGGGAGGAGGATAATATTAAAATGGATCATAAATAAATAGGTCCGTAGGGCGTGGACTGGATTGACGTGGCTCAGGATAGAAGCAAGGTACGGGCTATTGTGAACACGGTAATGAACGGTCGGACTTCATAAAATGCGGAGAATTTCTTGACTATTGGATGAATTATCGTCTTCTCAAGAATGACTGTGCTTCATGGAGTTAGTGTCACTCCCACCTCGTAACTTCTTACGTCAGTCGTTTGATTATCACGGACTGCAAGAGATTCGAGCGTTCAAAGTTTGCGTGGTCTCTAATAGCAAAACGTTCGTACACGATCCCTACAAAATCCATCAAACTTTTAAAATTTTAAAGGGGGAAATAACGAAATATTTAGAAATTTATGCAGACGCCTCGTTTTTTCCTAAATGAGTGGCGCTAAGACTGAGAATAATATGTTTAGGCGCCATTGACTGTGCAGGGGACAAGGTAAAAGGGGATTGCAGTGTTCTTGGCGTTTGTTTACCGTGTTGTTATCCTCGTGTCGGCAAACGACATGTTTTGTTAAGAGTTCTCGTTGTTGTCGTCTTGAAGGCGTCATATTGCGCAAAGACACGACGGATGGTTTCGTACGTAAGAATTACTATTCCTTTGCCCCTCATTTTGAAATCTAAAGTAATAAAAGAAGAAACTAGGGCGCCAAAAACGACGACCATGATTTAGAGGACATTAAGAAATACAAGGCAATTCGAATGTGCCCAATAGAAAAATCGGAGATCGCAAGCCGCTTTCCCACTGGCACCTTGGTGCTTTAAAAACAGTTTGTAGTTGCCTGCGAGAATTTTAAGTAGATAATGTCTGTAATTTCTTCATTGTCCGCTAATGACTGCAGAGTACGTGGTAATGTCCGCTCTGTGATTCAATTTCTTTTGAGTGCCGAAGTATTCTGAATGCAGTATTCCGAGATGGCTGTTTATTTTGTGTATCTAAAATTTATTTTATTTTTAATAGGACTACGGTTGTAATGTTGGTACACGTGCATCAGAAAGACTTGGAGTATATGTAGACGTCTGTGTAAAATGGCACCCTAAACTTTAGAACTGAGGTCGTCTGTTATAAATATTTGTAATATGACACTTGCTTGCAAATACAGATAAATTACCCATAAATGTTTAATGTTTGTGATGCGTCTGTAAGAAATTGTACAATTTGTTTGGTAAGATAGTATTAAGAAAGTGATTTTGTGTTAGGATATCTTAAATGTGCTTTTTAAGGGCTATTTTATTTGAAGACAATGTCCGTTGCTAAGATTATGTGGCGTCAGTTATTAACGAATGGATGAATGTGAGAACGGAGCGTTGGCAGAAAGGTAGTAGCGGGGGACAGAAATACTTGAAGATCCTATCCCTCTGCCGCAGGTATTTTCGAACGTACGCGAAAAACAAGAACTGATAAAGATATGGAACATGTGGAGGAAGGGGTTTAAAGAAGTCCAATAGAGTCGGTTTCTCGTACCATATTCATTACACAATATATTGAATGAGAATTGTAAAAATTAGGAGCGTAGTCGCTATGGTGACTTTGCTATGGGCTGAGCAATCAGGGGTTCGAATTTTGGCAGGGGAAAGGTTGTCTCTCGTCTCCAAAACGTGCAGACCGTCTCTGGGGCCCAACCAGCCTCCTATTCCGCGGGTACCGGCGTTCTTTCCTGGGGGTAAAGCGGCCGGGGCTTGTAGTTGACCATTCACCTCATTCCAGAGCCGAGGTCAAGAATGAACGAAATATTCCCCTACTCCGCTGTGTGCCTCTGTAGCACGGAAAAAAACGGGGCACGTTGTGGCGCAGTTGGTTGAGGCACTGCGCTACAATCCGGAAGGTAGCGGGTTCGATTCCTGATTGCCATAATCTTTCCGGCCGCTCTGTGGCCCTGGGGTTGACTCAGACTCTAGCAGAAATGAGTACCAGGAATATTTCCTGGGGGTAATGACGGCCGGTGCGTAGGGCTGGCAACCTTACCGCCTTCACGTGCCGATTGTCTTGAAATCTGGGATCCTCAACCACCTGGAGCCCTAGAGGCCTGTCCAGGCTTGTACAGGGATTGCTTTACACGTGTAACCAACCCAGTGTATGTCCTGTTTTAATTGCGTACAAGAACAACGGCAACAGGAAAAAATTGTAACGCGTGTATATCATCATAATTTACATCATCCCATCACTGGTTTGTTTATTTATTTGTTATAGCAAATATTGATCTTACATTTCAGTGATTTGTTTTTCGGTTACGTAATGACAACGTTTTAACTGTAGACGTAACTTAGAGTAGTGCTAGGTCCTAACTCTTCTTGTAAGAGTTTGTAAAGAAGTGTCTGTGGTCTGTTTAAGGGCTGTGTCGGCTACGAAGACTGTGGAAAAGTACAGACAGGCGTCAGAGAGGAAATAACCTTGACGACACTTGGAACGGCTGCCTGTAAAATATGAATCTGGAGGAAGAAAGCGTGCAGCATTTGAATTTACTGCCCTGAATTCAGCTGTATAAGGACTGAGGAAACCCACGGAACCTTTAACCAGTAACTCGGTGAGTTTATAAACTCCTTTCTTTTGAATCAACTTCCGGAGCAGGGGTGTCAAACACGAGGCCTGGCAGTTAATTTTATATGGCGTTCTCTTTGACTGAATTCCAATTATAGAAGGTAGGCCGAGTCCATGTCGAACAAGTGTTTGATTTAAAATGTTTTTACGGGCCTAAAGGCTCAAGACTGTCTCATATCCCTTTATGGTAACGTACAACATACGTAAGCGGATAGAGATAATAATGTAAAAAGTTTTAAATTCACTAATTATCCCTTTAAAGACGAAGCGTATATGTTTTGTGTAAGGACTCAGTGCGTACCGCGCTGTAAACTCTCTCCACTTCGGTTATAAAAACCAATCTCTTAGTGTTTTATAAGGCAAAAGTTGCTGTTTGTTCTGAGATCCGTATAAAACACATAAACGCAATGTGGGCACCACGTAGAATTTTTTAATGTTAAACCTGGTCGTATGTAAAGTTACCGCTAGCCATTAAAAGGTTATAATATATTTTGGTTTTCTTATTAACATCTTAAGTATTCCTATTTACGAGTTTAATTGTAATGAAAATGCTTGCCCTCTTTATTGCTTAAAACGACGTGCGGCCCGCCTTAATGTTAGAAATTATTACCTTTTCCCCGTTCTCTTCGAGTTTGAGACCCCTGGTCTACAGCGTTAGTGGTACACCAACCTGATCTATTTTTGTTTCCAACCGCTTAAATTCCATGTTTCACAGGCAAACGAGACAACGGGAATAGGAATAATTTTATGTCTTAATCTGTTTTGGAACAGAAGGTAGAAATGTCGATGTAGTCATTAATTCAGGATGTATTGAACAAGTGATTTTGAAGACTAATGTTTTATATTGTTTTTTTCAATGGCTCGACATCCCTGGTGGGCCTAAACTTCCTGATTGTGGAGGCTTCACGATCACACTCAGACACACCACACTCGGTAGGACTCCTCTGGTCGTGTGATCAGCCCGACGCAGAGACCTCTACCTCAAAACACACAACACACGCAAGAGACGGATATTCATATCCCCAGCGGGATTCGAACCCGCAATCCCAGTAAGCGAGCGACCGCAGACCCACGCCTTAGACCGCGCGGCCACTGGGATCGGCAGTATCTTATATAGCCTTAAATAATAGGGTAACTGTATATGATGAAACGATGTGAAAGAAAGCGATCGAGGCCTATTTTAATTTACTGTCTGAGTGATTACCTGAAGAGACTGAGGTAAACTCGAAATAGCTCAGTCAGGTTAATCGAATCTTTCAAAATACGCAGCACGAAACTTAAATGCATATTACCGAACACATTTCCTTTGTGTAATTCTATCCAGTGTTAATGTGTTTCGAACCTCATGCAACTGCTGCAGCTTCGCGAGTTTTTAGGTTTTCCCCGCGGTGCAGTTGAGAAACTCGTCGTTGTGCCTCTGCCTCACTGGGTGCCCAATGTTTCGAGGCAGTGTAGTGGTCTCATCTTCAAGGGCCAAAATGTCCTTTGACACTGGACATTTCAACCGTTGAAAGTGAGACTACCACGCTGTCCCGAAACGTCGGGAACCAGTCACTCCTTAAGGCAGCGCCCCGTCTTAGAAAAACGAAGGCCTCGATACAGCTTCTTCACACACACACACACACACACACACACACACACAGAGTTTTTGGTGTCTTAAACCTTCCCGTGTTTTGGAGGAGACTTCCAAGGAACATCTAATTGTACATATTTCTCTTTTATTCGGTTTGTTTAAGTCTTATCACGTGTTTTCTGTCTTCTTCACACTGCTTCCGCGTGATTGAGATATTACTATCCTTCGTCGCGTTCTATTTGTTTTCCTTCTTCAGATTGTTTCTGATACACAGCATTCTTCTGCCGTGTCACTGTTGACAACGTGTGCACCTACTTTACACACACTGTGTTTGGTAACTGACTAGAACTATGCTGTTTATAATTACACAACCGCTTAAGAATGTCCTTGAAAACTAAGCG
>BLKM01012535.1:206054-367688 GCA_013340265.1 Coptotermes formosanus | reverse complement strand
GCCAGCAGTACTACTGCCTGCATCCAGTGTGGGATGGTGACAGTGTATGACCCTACCCCAGAAGATGTGCCCCTTGTCTCCATGAGATACAGTACAGTGACTGTCATACAATGGCAACAAGATCTGCCAGCTACAGCTACAGCTACAGCCAATTAGCCTATGTGATAGGAAGGCAATACAAGATATAGGAATGGAAGTTCTTATAAATCTGAACTGTGACATAAATGTAATGGTTGCACTATATGTAAGAACAGTCCCATTCCATATAGTGAACCACATAGCAGGAAATTTTACTAATTGGATAGCTGATTGATAGTTACGTGTTGTATCTCACGGACATCGTTGTTTGAAGATCAAATTTATGGAAGAACTGAATAGTAAAGAAGCGTGTCTCACGTACATTAGTGACATCCTCCTCCTCAACATCCCTGAGAAGTCCAATAAACTGCTCAAAGTGATGATGTGAAGGGCAAATCCACAGGAAGTACACCTGCAATTACATACTTGCACAGTTACTACACAGTCAATGCAGGAAGGCTTTTAAGCATAGCCTGCTAACCTCAATATACCTAATATTTCTGACAAAACTATCAAACATTCTACAAGCATAGTGACTTCAGCCTGATCTCTTTACAGTCAGTACAGCAAACCCATTCCTTATTGTCTAGATGGCTGTGGTAAAAATTGATACCAGTACGAAAAC
This sequence comes from Coptotermes formosanus, assembly GCA_013340265.1. Classification (NCBI taxonomy): domain Eukaryota; kingdom Metazoa; phylum Arthropoda; class Insecta; order Blattodea; family Rhinotermitidae; genus Coptotermes; species Coptotermes formosanus. The sequence goes on along the minus strand of BLKM01012535.1, from coordinate 366,985 downwards.
TGGACACTACAGAAATTTATTACAAAACCTTGGAATCATTCTCCAAGTTTTGAGTGTAATTATATTAGTAGACACACACCGGAATGGATACGAGGCATGGCAGACATGAAATGAAAACATTCAATTAATTAATTAACTCTTATCAGTTTCAGTAATTAAATATTGCAATATTATTTTAAGTTTGCTTTTCAACCATTTTTAATTGCACATTTTATTCTTAAAGTTTAAACAGCCTGTTTGTGTATGTGAATGCACATAAAAAACCCTAAAATCCATTTTATACATTTAAACAACAAGGAAATTTACTGCACTTTTACAATATCCTGCATAATCTCTGTTTTATATTCCACAAGATGCTGTTTGTTTCACAATTTTATATTTTTCTGTTCACATAATGATCACGTTTGCATACATCATCGGCTAAAATTTAAGTACAAATCTGGGTGGGTAAAGGTTAAGGGTTCCAGGAGGTTGAGGCTCCCAGAATTTTAGACAATCGGCACATGAAGGTGGTAGGGTTGTCAGCCCTACGCACCAGCCGCCTTTACTCTCACGCAATATTCCTGGTACTCATTTCTGTTAGAGGCAGAGTCGACCCCAAGGCCATAGTGCAGCCGAAAGGATTACGTCAATGAAAAATTCCAATGACACCATTGGGAATCAAACCTGCAACCTCCCAGTTTGTAGTGCAGTGCCTTAACCAACTGCACCACCGCATGCCCCTTCTATAGAGGCAATTGCTGAATATGTATAGAACTTAAACGAAAACTTTCTTTTACTAAATATATTTATTTGCCACCACTTTTATAACATGGAAATGATGTTTGAAGAAGAAAGCATTTATTTAATCACTACTCATTCATTGTCTGCTCTTCCCTTTCCTTACAGTTACAAAACTCTGACTTACCTTATCAAGAGTACAGATAATACCATGGCCTATAAAGAAGAGCCAGAATCTTGGCGCTCCAGTCAGTACCGCAGCCCATGAACAAGGCACAAATGTACAGTACAATATACAGGCTGTGTTGACCAGAAGAAATTGTATGCCTTCTTACGGATGAAGGGGTGGGCAAATACAAATATGATCATGACCACAAACAGCAGCATGCCACTGAGCCCTGAGAGGTAGAGACAGTAGCTTGTAATGATTGTACAGCAGTAGCAAAATCTCAGCTTCTCACAGTGGCATTGCCAAAAATTCAAGCCTTCTGAGGTGCAATGCTGTGTAGTTCCCGACATTCTCAAGAACTGCAGTGCCTTCATCTACAGGGTCAAGGAATTCAAGAACAAGAAGTAACTACTGACTCAGCAACACAGTGTCAATCCTGGAAGATTTGAACCTTGAACTGTATAGTGGCACTTTATATAATGTCACTACCACATACGGACTGCACTGTGACATGACACCTGGCCTCTGCACTGCATGTTAACTGACAACTAGGTGACGTATTGCAATAAAGCATCAACATACAAAAAACATTCTTCATGAAAATGAAACTGCAATATGTAAAGACCAAAAAATAACTAGCTGTAATTAGAACTCAGCTTCTGTGAATTTAAGAACAAGTTCCAGGATGTACATATAGCATAACTACATGGCTCATCCAGTAAATGAAAGTAGATGCTCAAAAAATATTGACTGCAACCTGTAAAAGCAAAACACAGCGTACTGTTTTTCTACATAATCCCCCTCCTTTACAATGTGCCTGGTCCACCTCATCACCAATTTCTGTATGTCCACAGAATAAAAATTTTTGGTTCGTGACTTGAAAAGATCTGATACTACTTCCCCATCGTTCAGAAAATGTTTGTCTCTTAACCCCTATTCCACCGACCAAAAAAGAAAGCAAACACACACTGATAAGTTCAGGCTATATGGTGGACATTCTCACACTGCAAACTTGAATCCAATGTAGAATAACACAGCATCCAAACAGGAGGTCGAGGGCTTCTTTAATACCAAAAAGGCAGTGCAGTTGGTTGACTGTTTGTTGCTAAAATCTAAGGCTCAGAGTCGACGATTTTTGATAAACATTTTTGCTCCCACAGGTTGCCAGGGGCCACACAGAGCTAATTAACGCAGGGGGACAGTTATGGTAACCACTGTATGGTCACTGCAACTCTTATGCCATTAAGCAGGGAGCTACACAGGTGGACAACCAGATGTCAATACCTAGTTAGATTTCTTGTACTGTCTACTACGGTTTCTAAAAAGTCTCTAACAATTATGAAACACATGATAAAGGGTAAAAGTAAAGCCGTCCCTGTCCATGCCATAAATTGATACAAGAGGAGCAGTGCTAGATCTCCGCTCATTCTTAACCTCACCACTAGATGGAAATGAGTAGTTAACATCACTTCCCAGCTGCTTTACTGCCAGAAAAGGGACCCTTGCACCTAGTGAACAGGAAGCTGGGTGGGTCCCAGACCTGACCTGGACACTCTGGCGATGAAAAAAATCTCTTGCCCCTGCCAGGAATTGCACCCTGTATCACCCAGCCCATAGTCTTGTACAATACGGTGAACACAGAATATCTGAACCTTGTACTGTGGCTTTCTGTGTGGCTACATATTGGTGTCAATTAGAGAGACATACAGAACCCAAATTAAGCCTTTTATTGCAAGTGACATATAGCAAACTATATGCATTTCTCCTCCATATACATAATCATGTAACAACCACAAATATTTTCTCCCAGTTCTAACACTATAATCTACTTGGAAATCACTTCCTCATACATTGGTACGCAATAACAAACAAATATAGAGACAATTTTCGTTTGCCTACCCTGGATCCAGTAATTGTCTCGTTTATCACGTTCCATGCATTCCACATATTTTGCATGTATGTCATAATATATGACACCTGTGACAAAGGGTTTAATTTGGTGTTCTATAATTAACAAAATGTCAGACATGTTCTGAGCTGTCTAATATACTCTATACAACTCCACAGCTCAATTAATTTTGTTTCAGCAGCAAAACCAACCTGTAATTGTTTGAAACAGCCAAAAAGTAATGCCAGGTTTGTAGCCAGATGGAAAGTGAACCTACTCATGAGACAGCGCACGTGCTGCCAGGTTGTGTCAACACGACAGAAACTGGCAATGTGGCCAACTGTGTGCAGCAATGAGAAGAGTGCTGTGCATGCAGCAATCGTGTGGAAGCAAAACGTAACGGAAAGCAGACTTGTTACTGCACTAGCTTGCTTGTAACTGAAGGAAAGCTTTACAGTCAAACACAATGACTTCTACAGACCTCTAAACTGTGAAAGAAATTTTACCCAAAATGACCCTCATATAACCCCTTGATGAGTACCATACTTACATGAATGAGACAGTCATGCAAATAAGACAACTCTCCCATCACAATCTACAGTTTTCAGGAAAAACAACTATATAGAACATATTTAACATTAGAGTCCAGTCTTCTCACACGAGACGTTCTGTGGGTGAACAAGCAATTCCCAGCTTTTCAAAGGACCAGGTGCCTTCATTGATTTTGTGCATACAGAGGCACTGTGATCCCTCAGAACATCAGAAACTATTTGCCCACTGACAAAATGTCGCACCTGACAAGATTTGCATCTTCAAGCAATACTCTAAGAACTCAAAACTTGTATATTTAACTCTGCGCATGACTACAAGGCAACCCCATTTTTTCAGAAGAAGAATTAGGAAAAAAACTCTCGCCTTACTTTTGGGTACATACAGTATCTACAATCACAAATTTTGCTTTCTGTATACTGCAGATTGTAGAATTAAGGGTTACCTCATTTTCACAGTTTCAGCAAACATCAGCCCAGTGAGTGCAGTCTACGCCATGGCTCAGGTGGTTAGCCGTTGGCATCTCACCCTGGTGGTCCAGGTTCAACAACAGGCGAGTCCCTGTGGGATCTGTGGTGGACATAAAGGGACTGAAACAGGTTTCTTTCCAGCTACTCTGATTTTCCCCTGTCAGTATCATTCCACAAATGCTCCCTACTCATTCATTCATCTACCACTGATGCTATATGATCTTAACAACTATCAGTGCTGTTAAATGAAACACACACTCCATAACTATGTACCTGGATATCTGCATCCAGAGGTATACACTGCTAGGATCCAAGGAAGCTGGGTAGACACCTGGAGCCACACTTCAAATCTTGGAGCAAAGATTGTTCTCTCACTCCCACCAGAATCCAACAATTCCTGGGTCCTCAAGTGCGCAGCCTACTCACTAACCCCAATGACCAACTGGGGTAACCTGCTTCAGCACTCGACTCTTGTAACAGATGTTCCTCCCATTCTATTCATGAGTTTCATCCCATGCAATACACTCCAAAACACCACTGCAAGTCATAGAGATATCAACAAATCAGTCTTTTTCTTCATTTTTCCCCTATCTCAGTGGCCCACTTGAAGCACAAAAGAAAACACTTGCAGAAATTAAAATATATTAATTATTAAAACAGCACCTCAACCAACAAACACATTCTCATACCACATTCAAATAAATAATTACAACATAAACTGGTAATTATTTCAGTTTAAAACTACTATTTTATTTAAACAAACATTCACAAAACCACCTCTGTGAAAATTAATGCTGTTCATTTACACTATGTCATACTGTCTTCCAAAGCGAAACTATGTTCAGTGGTCAGGCACCAAACTCAAACCATAACATCAAACCCAGAAAAATTAAATTTATTCAATATATTCAACAATTTCAGTCCTGAAGGACAGGCTGCAAGTCCCTCCAACTGTCAATTTACTTTACCGCTTTGTCACAATGCCATAGTCACAAGCTTCGAAAGTGAAGTAACAGTCTAGGAGCCTTACAAAAACAAAAGACAGAGAACAATGTCACATGTTAAGCAACATTCAAACACACCAATGTGTCTGCAATAATGGCCATGCTGTCTGACACAAGGTACACATGGCCTTATCTGATATGAGGCCAAGGACACTTACCTCTCCCCTCGGTGTTGTGCTAAGCAGGGCACCTGACACACAAACTGGCACACATGACAGTAACCATTTTAAATTATAATCCACCACCCACAGTTCACAACAGTTGGTGCTGAAAAGCACAACTCTGTAACACGAGAACACTTCATGTACAGTAGAGCTCTGTCCATGCTTAATTAAGCCTCTAAAGACGAAGCGTATCAGTTTTATATAAGGACTCAGTGCGTACCGCGCTGTAAACACTCTCCACTTCCGTTATAAAAACCAATCTCTTAATGTTGTATAAGGCAAAATTGCTGTTTGTTCTGAGATCCGTACAAAACACATAAACGCAATGTGGGCACCATGAAGAATTTTTTAATGTTAAACCTGATGGCATGTAAAGTTACCGCTAGGCCTTAAAAGGTTAAGCACCATGTGATTAAGGTATAGAGGGGAGTCGAGGTATACCTCCACACATTCTTCACCCTGGCACTAGACAGACATGAGTGTTTGCCTTCACAGCCCAGCCACTTCACCCCAAGTACCAAATGGACAGCCGGCTGGGTAGGCGTCCAAGCCGGGCTGGATGATTTGGGGAGGAAAGAAATCTATTTCCCCCGCCACAAACTGAACCATGATTCCTTCGCCATATCACCCACAGCCCAGTCAGTTATCCCACTGAGCTATCTCAGCTCCCTTCCACATGTTACCCAGTACACAGCACAGCCCTTCTTGCATAGCAAGCAGCTGCTCAGCAAGTCGAGGAAGCTCTCACTAATTATGGACATTAAGGTTTGTTTTGTGTTCACCAACATTGCAGCTGGTCCCTGCACTAAGTCTGAGTAATTCATTCAACATCATACCTCATCCGAGATTTCTGTTAATGTTATCCTCTCATCAATGTCTACGTCTCCCACCAGGTCTCTTACAAACAGTTTTACTGACGTAAGTACACATTTGTGAACCCTCCCATGCATTCCACATACCTTCCCCATCACACTCTCCTTGATTTTATAAGCCTGGAACTACTTGATAAACAGTGCAGATTTTTATACCACTCAGTGCATAATGAAATGCCCCTGAAAACGCACAAGGAGTGCCTGCTTTTCCTGCCTCGACACTTGGGCACCTGCAAACATAAAAATACAGGAGTTTAAAAAGTCTAAAAAACATGCAGTTATCCCTCTCTATGTCATGAAGGCATGTGGGGGGTGGGGGTGGTGGTAGAGGTATAGCTCCACTCATTCTTAAGCTTGGTGTTAGGTGGAAGTGAGTGGTCAACATCATGTCCCAGCCACTTTACCCCAGGAAAGAACCCTGGTACCCACTGAATATGAGGCTGGGTGGGCCCCAAAACTGGTCTGGACATTTGGAAGAAGAGAAAGATCCCTTGCCCCCACTGGGATTCGAACCGAGAACTGTCCAGTCTGTAGCCTTGTCCCTATACCAACTATGCTATCCCTAGCACAACATTTATTTCATAGACCTGTTACACAGAAACCTTCCCACGTGTCAAAACACAGAACACAAACTCTCCACACAACACAGTATGCAGTGCACAGTTCTTAACAGCTTGCTTGTCTGTGTCTAAGAGCCATTTTACAAAGTACAGTAAAACACTTTCATTCTGCATTAATTTTAGACAGGTCTTGGCTATTATGCATAACACTCTTCATCCAGGAATAGGGATTTTAAATCACCTGGTACTATAGGGATGGTGACCAAATTTTAATTCACAGCTAATAATAATGATCTCAAGAAATGCAATGCTTGCCCAGCTGCAGGACAGCACAATGTCACACATGTCCAGTAGAGGTTACATCTACCTACAGTATGGTTCAGATGTTCACAAACCATGATGTTCACAATCTCAACCTCACATGATAATCCACTTTTAACACCACTCTTTCAACCTTCTGTCACTGATTCCTATGAACCTGGATGAGACCACCTGGCTGGCAAGTTGGCTTCTCCCACTCTCCAGCTATTGCACAGGTCCCTCTCATCTCATCAGGCTCTGCTTTCATTAACTTTTAAAGCCTAGCGGTAACTTTACGTACCACCAGGTTTAACATTAAAAAATTCTACGTGGTGCCCACACTGCATTTATGTGTTTTGTACGGATCTCAGAACAAACAGCAACTTTTGCCTTATAAAACATTAAGAGAATGGTTTTTATAAGCGAAGTGGAGAGTGTTTACAGCGTGGTACGCACTGGGTCCTTATATAAAACAGACACACTTCATCTTTAAAGGGGTAAGTGAGGTTAACTGCCTGCACACTTTATGGAATGACAATCACTTCCAATCATTTAACATATTTTAGGCTTTCAAAATGTTTTTGACTTATTACATTAACTTGAACCATTTTTAAGCTTTTGGGGATTATTTCACATTTTTACCACTGGTACTTCATAAGCTCCTGGAACCAGTGGGACCAGACAAGCATTTTACGTTGAAAATGGATTCTGATGTTTGTGACAGTCATATTGGTTCCAATTAACCACAAATATCAAGTCTCTAGCACATGATGCAGTGCCCCACATCTGTCTGCAATTGAAATCATGACACATTACAGTCACCAGAGAGCACATTTTGATGTCGGCATACAGGTGACAAGTGGCCAACAGTTTACCGACACTTGTGTAACATTCTCCCTCACTGCCACTGTTACATCTCATTACGCTCCCTGGCTCCAATTCCAAGCCCTTTCATCCCTACCAAGCCCTGACAAAGCAACATGTCCTAGAGGTTGCTCTTTCCTTCTTCAGTTAAATTTCAGCTACCCTAATTGAAAGTTTAACTAAATGGATAAAGCTATGCAAATGAAGATCTTATACAAAAGATGTTCAGTAAGTACAGTCCCCTCACTCATAAAAATTAAATGTGAAGCCATTTAAACATTAAATGTAGCTCATTTATTTCACTTGATTATCATTATTTCCAACATAATCCTCGAGCATAACGATGCACTTTTCGCATGTTGGCACATTCCATGATAATGAGGAACTGTAAATGATGTCCATGAATGGCTGCAAATGCCACAGCCCTACTTCTATCAAAACAAAATTTTCAAACGCATGTGGGTGTGTGACACACAAAGATATTCAGATACCACGTGTGTTTACGCGGGACATTTATGTACGGCCAGAGCGATATAAGTTCAGGACATTATACATACCGTAATTATCACATACAGAAAACTAGCGTCTAAAATTATATGTAAGGGTCGCAACGGCAGCAGTCCACATATCCTGCTCCAGTATATTATTTGTAATATATAAGTAGGTGTGGGAATAAAAGCTTTTCTTCACAGTAAGCCATACTATTCTTACACACCTACATTTCTTCCTTTACACGTGATGGTTATGAAGGTGTTGTCCTGTAAGTCCTAAATGGAGCACAGGGCCTCTGTCAAGTTCCGCCATCTAACTGCATTTCTCCACAGCTCCTTGACTGCCTTCCAGCTCTTCCCCATTTTATTTATCTCCTCCTTTATCGTTCTCCTTCATGTCATCCTGGGATGCCCTCTTCTTCTGACCCTTTGAGGGTTCCACTCCAGTGTTTCTCAAGTCAGGTCATTATTTGGTTTCCGTAATGTGTGCCCATTCCTTCCCCATTTCCTTTCCCTGATCTGTACTTCAATTGTTTGCCTTGTCCCATGATGCTCGATTAGATATCTTCATGGGCCATCTTATTTACAGAATACAAAGCAGTCATCAGTTTACAAAAGTAATAATTTATTTACAATATTTCTGGTAATTTTCCAGGTTTGACATCCATATAATAATACAGATTTGACATTTGTTTTCAAAAATCCCAAGCTTACAGTTGCATGACAATACATTTTCATTCCCTGATAGAGGTCAACCCAGCAAAATCACCTTTGGCTTTCTTAATTGGGCTGTCAGCATCTCCTTCAGTGCCACCGTTTTTAGTTACTTGACTACCCAGGTAGCAAATGTGTTCAACTTCCTTTATCTGTTCATTATATACACACAACCTCACTTCATTTGTAGCACTTTATCTAATTTCTTTTCATTCATTCATTCATTTATTTATTTTCTGTATATTCATATACAGGTAAAAATAAAACCATGGATGTGGAAATGGTTGTATTTGATATAAAAGGATCTGTCAGAATTATGGATGTCATATGTTTAAATACAATTGTAGTACAATAATCACCTAGTAATTGTCAATTATACCATCAGACAGTTACAATAAAAATATGTGGTAATATCAGTATCTAACTCTAGTAACAATGATAGGATATCATACCAAAAATCAGCACTTATAGTTTATACATTTCTATCCGCCTTATATTCATAGTATTCATCCATTGAATAGAAAGAATGATGATATAAAAACGTCTTTAATGTGGATTTAAAACGTTCCTGGTCATTGGCCAAAATTTTTATATATTGAGGAAGGTGATTAAAAGCTCACCTGATATATAAGGTCCTTTCTTGAATTTTGATAAGTTAACTACTGGGAGGTGTAGATTATTGTTGTATCTAATTCTATATGTATGGATTTCATTATTAGCGTTAAATAAATGTTTATTATTAAATGTATATAAAATCAAAGAATATATGTGCTGGGAGTAGAGGGTCATTATTTCCATATTCTTGAAGATTTCCCTGCAAGAATCTCTTGGTCTAGTGTTCGTTATAATTCTAATAATTTTCTTTTGTAGTATAAGCACCTTATTAGCATAAGAGGAGCTGCCCCACAAAATTATACCATAGCTTATGATAGAGTGTATGTGAGCGAAATAGATTACTTTTAATGTATCTAGTGATACTATGTGTCTTATATTTCTCAATACATAGCATACAGTGGATATTTTGCTAATTACCTGTTCTATATGCTGCTTCCATCAATATTTAGTCCAAGAAATTTAATCTCTGAAGCAGTAGTTATAATTTTCTCATCATAGTTAATTTGTATATTAACACTATAATAATTCTTAGTTCTAAATTCTAAGTATTGAGTTTCTTTAAAGTTTAGAGTTAGTAGACTGTCATTAAACCAAGTGTTCATGTCTTGGACAGTTTGATTAATATTTATATTAAAGTCCAGTTTATTTCTATCTGTTATTATAATGCAGCTATCATCCACAAAGAGTACCAACTGTGATCTTTATTTATAATTTTAGGTAAATAATTTATATAGCAAAGAAAGAACAAGGGCCAAGAATCGAGCCCTGTGACACATCACATTTTATCACTTCCCATTTGGAAGAATTGTTACTAACTAACTAACTAACTAACTAACTAACTAACTAACTAACTCCATGGAGCAGAGGCCTTCTTGAGAAGCTAACAGTTTATCAGCTAGTCAAGAAATTCCCCGCATTTTATGGAACCCGAAGGTTCATTACCGCATTCACAAGAGCCCGCCACCTGTCCCTATCCTGAGCCAGATCAATCCAGTTCATGTCCTCCCATCCCACTTCCCGAATGTCCATCTTAATATTATCCTCCCATCTACGCCTGGGTCTCCCAAGTGGTCGCCTTCCCTCGGGTCTCCCCACCAAAATCCGGTATGCACCTCTCTCCTCCCCCATACGTGCCACATGCCCCGCCCATCTCAGTCTTCTCGATTTGATTACCCGAATAATATTTGGTGATGAGTACAGGTCATTAAGTTCCTCGTTATGTAGTCTTCTTTACTCCCCTGTCGCCTCGTCCCTCTTAGGCCCAAATATCCTCCTCAGCAACCTATTCTCGAACACCCTCAGTCTTTGTTCCTCCCTCAGTGTGAGAGACCAGGTTTCGCATCCGTACAGAACAACAGGTAAAATTATAGTTCTGTATACCCTAATCTTTGTGTTTTTGGATAGCAACCTGGAAGACAAAAGATTCTGCACCGAATGATAGCAAGCATTCCCCGACTTCAATCTGCTCTTAATTTCTTCATGAATGGAGTTTCGATTCGTTAGGGTTGCTCCCAAATATTTGAATTCTTCCACCCTTTCAAAGGATTTATTATCTATATTTATGTTGTGATTGTGTCCTGCATTCTGATTTCGAGACATGACCATATACTTAGTTTTCTCAGCATTTACTTCTAGACCAATCTCCTTACTAGCAATCATTAAATCTTCTGCATTTTTCTTTAGGCTATGTACGCTTCCGCCCATATATCTATACTTACTGGAAACATTATTCAGTTTTTCATTGTACCGTCTGGTTTCCTCATTGATAATCAATGATCCACTCACATCATATCTATGAGGAGCGCCCATGAATATGATGTTGGTGTGCCAATTTTCCAGCAAGTAATGATGTATATGCTTAATTCCACCTAACGTGTTGTTTTTTGCAATATCATTTGTTCCTCCCCAATATATAACTGTATACTCTGCAGTTAATCCACTTATTTCCTTTTGCACTGTTTTGGTCAATACTGAAGCTCCTACACCTGGTTTAACATAACCAAGCACCTCATAATTATCATCCAATTTTCCTTGTAATTTGCTGGCGCAGCCTCTGGCATGGCTGTCTCCTATAAGCACAATTTTATGTTTAGGTTTATCCTGACATTTAACTGTTTTCAGATTGTCTGGATTTGCCGTTAGCATTTGATTACTAAATTTGATGCGATTCCTTATTATTGGCAACCCTGGTACTTTACTTATTTTTGTAGCATCATTAGTTGACATGCTATGGGCGCTACTGTGTGTTAGCACTTCACTCCTCTTTTTAGCCCCAGCAACTATTTCAGACCACTTAGGTCGTGCATAAATCAATTTCTCACTATTCGTCTTCAGCACTTTTACCTCCTGAGCAAGTTTCATTATTAAATCATTCATAACCTCCTGCACATGTGGACGCACAGCCATATATCTTAATTCACACAGCTCTTCTAAGTCTAGTTCAATCTCCTGAACACTATCGCTAGTTTCCGCCTTGCATACATTATTATACTGTTTGTTAGTTTCCCTGAATTTAGTATTAGAACCCTTTATATTTACACTTAATGTGCTATCACATTCACCCACCAGCCATGAGGTCGCCATCGCGTAACCACTCATTCTAACTTTTATCCAGACTTAATTTCAAAAGGTAACCTTAACATCAACTATAAAATTTAGAAAATTAAATTCAGCGTAGTTACACCTCCATTCATTAAAACATAATTTTCGAAATTTATAAAACCTGGACTTAATTCAGCTATGTGATGTTCAGTGAAGCACATAACACTTGGGTCTAATTCTTCATCCATTAAAAAATTTATTATCTCCTCAGCTTTATTTGAAAGACCTGTTTATTTAATCTACATGGGATCTATTTTCTCTGAAACCGACTTGTTCTCTTCTCAGTTTCTCCACAACTGGTATCTTTATTCTATTTAATAATGTAGTCATGACAAAAAAAATAAGATTTAAGACTGGTCGAGGTTGGTTGCCTGGTAGGTTACTTAACAAAGCTGTATCAGCTGCAGGAGTAACATACCATCAGGATGAGTACGTACTGTCAACTGGAGAGAAGAGGAGATGGCGTCTACTACAAATTACCATTCCTGCATAAGAAGACCAAGTCTAGCTAGTCACTTGTAACACCTGACATTCAGTCCACATATCCTTGCAATACAAGTGAAGAAGGTGCATAACTAGTATAACCAGCTCCATCATACTGGCAGAAAACTTATGTTGTATTAGAAATATACAGAAATATATTACCTAGAATTCACTCCATACATATCTTATCTCACACGCAGTAATTGCTCATGGCTGATTCTCTACAAACCTGTTTCTTGAGTGTGAACAAAGTCAAATGATGCACACATGCATATCCTGATTTTTACTAATATCTTATGAGGGGCTTCAGTAAATGTCTTATGCTTGTTTTGTTTACGTGTCACTTTCATACAGGTTTTAAATTATTCAAGACATACTATACACGTATCTGCCCCACAACATCTGGAAAAGACATGCAAAGCAAGTGGGCTGGAGACAAATCCAAACTAATTTTAAGAAGTATCACTTTACAAGGAAACTGGGACAAATGCTTAATAGGATTCAGGTCTTCTGAGCTACAATGCTGTCAGGCAACTGGTTCCAGATGTTTCAACAGAACACAGTAAATTCATCATCAGGGATCAAGAGGTCAAGTGGCCTCTTGCCACTAAGACAATTTTTACAAACGCCGATGCAGATTCAAGTCTTCTCTACAAGCAGCAGATCAGAGAATACAGAAAGCAGGCCACACAGACGCGTGGAAGACCAGACTCAGAGACACATGCCTTTAAGTCAGCTTACTATTGCAGAGAAGGGAAAAAACATCTTTAACTGTTTCAGAATGGTTGCCATACGTTCATGTTTTACTAGCGGTGCTGCTCACAGCCAGGTGCCATGGTAGTACGGCAGGCCTGCTCAACCCGCACCTCACAGGCACCATCCACCTGAAATGAGAAAGTCTTTTAACCTCTTCCCTGGCAAAGCCAAGATAGAATGCTGAAGCAATTTTAAAAACTTGTTGAGTTGTTTATTTATGGACACATATATTACATTAGTAATTTGTTTGTAGAACTGCTACAAATAGTGACACCCTAGCCTAGGTTGTAGATTTAATTCTTTTTATAAATTTTTTGTATTATTATCAGTATATTTTCATTGTACACGATGTCTAGAAAAAGACACAGTTAAAATAATACTTATACGTGTACTTATTGATTCACTTTGTGTATTTAATGCCATGCTGCCCACACTCACACGACATTTTGCCTAAGTTACCTGCACCACGGAGAAGGTTGAGCAGGCCTCTTGTATGGTTCGTGTTTGACCTGGTCTGGTCAAATGTCATTCATGGTAACACTTTTGTATGTATTACTCGGACCAGCGACATACATGTATGTTGCTTTTTCCAAGCATTGTGAACGTCGAAACACTGCACCAGTATGGTATGGTTTTGTAACTTGCAGGCCAGGAGCTATACCACTAGTCATTTAACTAGCACTTAGTAAACAAGTACACAGGTGTACTGAATGGCAAGACATATTTTTACAGAGTTGCATCCCTAGTGTTTCACAATTTTTTAAAAAATTTAAAAATCAAAGAAATGTCAGAACCATAATGGTTTTCAACATAGATTACTAGGCACAAAAGTGATCTATCCTGACGTCAGCCGGCAGTTAGATGCATTCCTGTGCCCATCCTCAATGGGCTGACCACTTCAAGAAAGGAGACAGCAAGGGATCACCTATGGGGGCATACGTAGCCAGTACAGGATGGTTCAACAGACTGAATGCCACATGAATTTGCACAGCAGTCACACTACATGTAATGAGTAATGAGTAAATGCGGGTCGAGCCGTCACGGTCCCATTGCACACAGGCCTTCACAGGCCCCTTGTGCCCCCTCATTAGATCCAAGTCACAAGAGCCCTGTCCTCCTAAAGAAGTTCCACACTGTCCTCAGACTCAGATCTCACACAGTCTCAGGGTCCAAGAAAAAGGATCCCAGATAGATATGTGTGAGTGTTGCCAAGGCTTCACACTCACACAGTACATGGGCTGAGGTTTCCTCTCCAGCCCCACATTTCCTGCACAAGGGGCTATCTAACAGCCCCATTATGTGGAGATGTCTTCTCAGGGTGTTACGCCCAGTAAGGAGGCCAATAACAACCCTGGACTGTGTCCTATTAAAGGACATTAGCACGGTCCTGGCTGCAGTATTAGGGCCCGAGATTAACTGTTGAGCCTGTCTCATAGTGCCAACCAGTCCCCACCATCACACCAAGTGCTGTCTATTCATCCAGCACTGAATTTTACTCGTTATGCATTGCCTTGAGACCCCCACAGCCGGCTCTGGTCCCACAAAGTGGTGGGCAGAGCCCTCCCTTGCGAGCTCATCGGCAATTTCATTTCCATGTATCCCTGAATGTCCAGGGACCCAAAAGAGTCCCACAGAATGGTAAGTGGAGATGTCATCTAACTCCTTTTGGCACTGTCGTACCAAAGGAGACGTCATTTTCACGGCCTATAATGCTTCCAAGGCCGCTTGACTATCAGAGCAGACACTTATGTATTTCTCTGATCTGGCTCTGTTTTGAATTTCACAAACACAGGCCAAGATAGCATAAATCTCAACCTGGAAGACAGTAACATATTTTCCTAGAGACATGCTGAGCCTCCTACCCTCGGACTGCCCATAGACACTGGCCCCAGTCCTCCCATCCTGCATTCTGGATCCATCTGTATACCAGATGAGCCCTTTAACCACAGGTGGGGGCCCAGTTCCTTTTGTCCATTCTTCTCTAGTCAGTAGAGTAACTCTATATTTGGGTTCAAAATTATATGCTGGCCTCATAATGTCGTTCCCCATACTAAATATGGGATCTGATTTCTGAAGCCGCTTTAATATGGTACTATGACCATGATCAGTGTGCAGGTAACACCACCCTCCTAGGCTCCAGAGCCAATGCGCAGCCACCCTTGCCTCGTCCTCCACCACTAAGTCAAGCGGCGGGAGACAAGTGAGTGCCTCCATGGCACTCGTTGGCGTAGTGCGCATAGCCCTGGTTATCCCCAGACAAGCAAATCTCTGAACTCTACTTAGTTGTTTTTTGGCACTGGATGTCTGACATCCAGTCCACCATACTAAGGATGCAAAGGTGATGGATGGCCTAATGATAGAAGTGTAGAGCCAATAAACAACCCTGGGTCACAGGCCTCACACCGTACCAAAAGACCTTCTACAGGCCCACAAAGAATTTTGAGCGTTCATCACCTTGTTGTTTACACGCTCCCACCAGGTCAGCCGGGAATCTACGGTCACCCCCAGATACCTGACTGACTCAGAACGGTGCAGTGACTCCAAACAGAAGAGGTTCAAAGAAACCATCCAGTTTCCTCTTCTTCGTAAAAATGACTAGGTTGGTCTTATGTGGATTGACTGACAGGCCTACCTTGTCGCACCACTTCTCTACGGTGTGAACAGCCCCTTGCATGAGCTCCGACACCGTGTTTGGGAATTTCCCTCCTGCCAACAGACAGATGTCGTCGGCATAACCTTGACAATATACCCCGCCCGTATTGAGCCTTGCTATCAAATCATTGACTACAAGGCAAAACTGTCTGTACTTAAACCAATATTCAAGAATGGTGATAAACTTGTGACTTCAAATTATAGACCCATATCACTACTAGTATCCTTCTCTAAGGTCTTTGTAAAGCTTATATACAATAGCTTATATGAACACATAAACATAAATAGCATACTAGACACCGAACAATATGGTTTCAGACCTAACACCTCAACAGAAAATGCTTCTTTTAAATTAACACATGAAATCTTATCAGCTGTGAATAATAAATGTGCAGTTGGTAGCATATTTTGCGATCTGGAGAAAGCATCTGGTTGTGTCAATCATAATATTTTACTAGAAAAATTGCAATTTTATAGGATAGTAGGGAAATTCCAAGCTTTAATAAAATCTTATCTTAGTGAAAGATATCAAAAAGTGTTTACTGACAATACAAATTCGAGTAACAGTGCAGCCTCCAGTTGGAAGTCAAACATGGGGTTCTGCAAGGCTCAATTCTCGGTCCATTGTTTTTTCTCGTATACATAAATGATTTATCCAAAATAACATCTACTGACACTAAAATTTTTCTGTATGCCGATGATACAAGCATAATTGTGACCAAACCCAACTTGAAAGATTTAAAAATTACTGTGAACAAAATATTCCTACATATAAATAAATGCTTTGAAACTAATCTACTGTCATTAAACTTTAAAAAAACTCACTGTGTACAATTTAGAGCTAAAAATTGTCATGATAGTAATATAAAAATTGGTTATAATGATAAGCACATTACTAACACTACTAGCAACAAATTTTTGGGTTTAATCATTGATGATAATTTATCCTGGAGAAATCACATAGACCATTTAATGTCTAAATTAAATTCAGCACGTTTTGCAGTGAGGACGGTTAAATCTATAATGTCTCAAAAGGTATTACGATTATTTATTTTCCTAGGTACATTCCACCATAACTTAGGTATAATTTTTTGGGGCAATTTGCCATACAGTATTAAGATTTTTAGAATTCAAAAAAAGATAATAACAATTATTACAAACTCAAGGAATAGGGATTCGTGTAGGAAATTATTTAAGAAATTGAAAATACTACCCCTATGTTCACAGTATATATTTTCTCTATTATTGTACATAATGAATAACAAACAGCTATTCATGACAAATCTAGAGATTCGTATGATCAGTACTACAGCTAGCACTAATCTTCACCCACCAATTTCAAATCTGACAAAATTTCAAAAAGGGGCACATTATTCAGAAATAAAAATTTTCAATCATCTCCCATCTGATATTAAATGTTTATCTAATGAGATAAAACTATTTAGGCCTGCCTTAAAATGGTTTCTGTATACAAATTCATTTTATAGTACAGATGAATATTTTAATCATAACTAACTAACTCCATGGAGCAGAGGCCTTCTTGAGAAGCTAACAGCTTCGCAGCTAGTGAAGAAATTCCCCGCATTTTATGGAACCCAGAGGTTCATTACCGCATTCACAACAGCCCGCCACCTGTCCCTATCCTGAGCATATTTTAATCATAATAAATAATAATTGTATACTGCCTTAGGTTCATATGTCTACGAGTATATGTAATTTCCAATACTGTTTTAGATTTATATTTTTACACATGGGTTTTTAATAGCAAAAATTCTATTTAACTAATTATTTTAATTAACTGTATACAGTTTGCCATTGCTTATGTACAGATTGTGATATTTTGTGAAAACTGCTATGTTCGCACACTTTAATTGTACTCTGAATGAATGAATGAATGAATGAATGAATGAATGAATGAATGAATGAATCTTGGTTTATTAAAACTAGTACTATATATTACATCTGATTAGACATTGATTTTATGAATTTGTTTTGTCTCATAAATATTGTTTTGTTGTTAATATGATGCATGCTTTTTAGGCATATATATTTTATAACTTATTGTGATTTGTCTTGGATATGTTGTACTTGTGTGTCTGTGTTATGTGTTTATTGTGACTGATTATGTATATTTTGTATTTATGTAGTTGATGTGACTTGTCTTGTTGTCCTTGACTATTTCTACATCCACTGGTTTTTCCAACCATGTAAGGATCTATGGAATGTGAATAAATGAATGAATGAATGAAAAAACACTATGACAAAGTAAAGTACAATGTTTTATAAGTGACTTAATTTATACACTGACGTTACATGAGTGAGAGTCACTGAATGCTCTCCCCCTCTTTTTTTCACTCACACTCACACTATCTCTCTCTCTCTCTCTCACACACACACACACACACACACACAAAATAAGACCCCAAAACAGCACCACTGTCTGTTAACTGCAATTTGTGATGTAGGTAAATCAAAGCATTATAACTGATAACTTGGTAGAAGGTCTCCTACAAGATTCAAAAAGAAAGTTATTTACTAAGTTCTTGGAATAATTTTGACAGTCATCAAAGCACTTTAATTTCAGATGCTCTGCCCAACAAGAAACAGTGTGAGTATAACACACAAAAGCTAATTTTAAGAGTGCACAGTACCACATCCTCTACCTTACAAAAGAAAGCACAAAACCACTCAATTTGTGTTCACTGTTACTTACATTCCTTAAAATGTTTGCTTCGGGGATCCAAGTCGATGCCTGGTTTTCTTTACCAAGGGGGAACAGGAATTATCATAACACCCCATCTTCTCTCAGCCACTTAAGGGCCCCCAGTGTTAATAGGGTATTTCTGTTTACAGATGTATATGGGTGAAAATGAGGATGGTGATATACAGAGGGATGCTATATTGGGGTTTGCATATTAGTTCAATTGCAGGTAATTTCCTATCATTACAGCACTTCACAGTAGGCAAAAAAAGAATGCAGGATAGCTGACTAACGATGAATGCCAAATGGAGAACATGAAGACTGAATAACAAATGACTGCTGAGTACAGCATGTGAAGTACAGGTTACTGACCAAAGAATCACTGTCTAAAGAAAGCAGCATATGGAATATATAATGCCAAAACAGAATGCACAAATGGCTCTCATGGTGTTTTGGCCCTGCTATATGAATGCTATGTCCAGCATTCACAGGTATGAAATTCTGAATTGGAGCTTCAAATGCCCTAATTGCATCTTCCTCTTATTGAACTCGAATTTGTGTACGCAACAATACAGCACAGTTTGGGAGGGGAAGGTAGGGAGGGCAAATACGCTCTGAATAGTCATGGATGAAAATGGGTTAACAATTAGTTGCACCATCATTTCCATACCTTTTTATTAACAGGCTGGGTAAGATGCAACATCAAACGGATGACACGGACCTGATCCACCTCCACTAAAGGACTAGTAACTGGAGCTTGAAATAATGTTCGAAGTGTTGGTAAGAATGCTTGCTCCAACATTTCCTGTCCATATTTACTGTCATATGCTAATGTTGTGAAGAATGCTCCAAGCATCTGTCTCAGGTACACATCTCCCTCTATAGCAACAAACAACTTACAATGGAACTTGTACACATTAGTTTCAGTAGAATGCTTTAAAGTTAAAAATGTGCAGTTTGTGTGATCACATTTCTAAATTTGTTTGTACAATTTTATTTGAAATGCTCTGTTTATTTCAAAGCTTACCAAGGAACAATACCAATTTTCTTCTTTGTGTATCTTTGTTTCTGAATGGTGCCTTCTTCTTAGTGTGTGTGTGTGTGTGTGTGTGCGCGCGCGCGTGCGCGCGGGGTGCACGCACGCACGCGCACACGCGCGCGCGCACGCACACACACACAAAATGTGCCTTACATGTATGAAGGTGTATCCAAATGTCCCCAGACTCACTGCTCACATCAAGAAAGGCAAGTCATACAGCTTTCTGTCACTAGATGCCATAGTGTCACTATCATCTGTGTCAGTCTAGTGAGTTCTACAGCCATAAATCTCTGTATTGCCTCTCAATGGTTGTTTACCGTTTTGTGTGTGTTACGGGCAATCTGTGACTTTCTAATGGGTGGCATGAAAGGACAGTGCATCTGTATTAAGTTTAACTGCAAATTCATGAAAAATGCATCAGAAATGCAGCCAATGCTCAAAACAGCTTTCAGTGACTATGACATTGGAAAATACAGGCTCATGAGTGAGTTATTTTCTTAATTTAAACATGGGGAAACTTCATTTGAAGACTGTGAGAACACAGGTCATCCCTCCACAGTCTGCACAGAGGAAACCATTGAGAAAGCCTGCAAAAATATAAATGAAGAATGACATAGTCCCACTTCATAGACTGCTGGCAGGTTAGGTCTCTCAAATGGAACATAGCAGTGAATTCTAAAGAAGAACTTGAACAAAGAGCATGTGTCCACAAAGTCTGTGCCTCAGTGCTCACTGATGAGCAGAAGAAGCAGCAGCAGCAGTATACATTTATGGGACTGAGCTGTTGCATGAAGTCAGAAATGACCAAAACTTCCTCTTGAGCAACATAACAGAACAGAATACCTGGGTTAACTGTTGTGACCCACAAAACCAACAGTACTCCTCTCAGTAGAAAAGCCCATCCTCTCCATATTTGAAGGAAAAAATATGTCAGTCAAACATGAGCAGCATGCTGGTGATCTTTTTGACTGCGAGGACACTGTTCATCATAAATGTGTTCCTCCAGGCAAAACAGTCAAGCAGCATTACCACTGCCAGGTTTTACAACGTCTGAGGGAGCAAGTCTGTCAAAAACTTCCAAAACAATGGTGGAAATAGGACTGGATGATTCATTGTGATAGTGTGCCAGCTCACATAGCTATGTCAGTGCAGCAATTTTGGCCCCTCAAAAATGAATGTGGTTCCCACCATCCTTACTCACATGATATGGCCTCTTGTGACTTCTTCTCATTTCTGAGAATGATAGCACAGACACAAGAGGTCATTTCCAGTATTTTCCAGAAATTCAGGAACAATCACTGACATCCCACACACTATTTTAAAAAGTAATTTACACTGGTGTGTCCATCAGTGGCAGAAATGCTGGGCCCATCGTATGAACTCAGAAAGGAACAATCGTGACCATTAAGGAGGTACACATATATTTCATTACTGATCAGTCCAGGAACTTGTGGATATGCCCTTGTACAAAGCATGCACTGCAAAAATGGAACATAAACAACACTGCTATACCTGTAACAGGGTTGTGCCACATGATAAGTAGACGAGATACAAGGCTTGGTGAATTGATTCTGTCATTCACAAGAAGCTTGCAAACCTTTAGCAGCTGCTGTGCATATACCAGCTGACTGAAATTTAATACACATAAGAAGCATAAACACACCCATATATTAAAACATACTACACATTCTGGCACTGTAGGGTAATGATACATTACACCACAGTTATGCTGGATACTGAACACTGGGGTACAGTCACTACACACCTTTCATGAACTCACTATACCCCAGTTAACGACACAGCATACCCTCCATACATCCAAGTGATGCAATGAACCAACAAGGGGTCAACATCAATACAGATTTACTTATTATTTCTAACAAAACTTTTAACATCTCTGCCTCTTTTAATGCATCAGTCCCTTTAACATCACATTTCATTAACCACTCTAACAATTAAACTGCTGTATCAGTATGTAAATCAATGTGTGTCAGGCAAGTCACAAGGTGAAGCTGTTACGCTTTCTTCAGGCACTTTCAAATCAAATTTTTATTGGACATCCTACTGCAGGGTTTAATTCACATACATTATGGGTACACTGTGAGTTAACATGGGTTGAAGAGCTACATTATGGCTACAGGCATTTAAATTTCTTACTACACTGCACATCATAATTACTGTATATGAAGCCTGGCAGAGCTAGGCTTCATCTTGGCACTGAGGCCTCCCAGTTTCCACACACACCACTGCTACATTCCTGTCCATTTTCTTTCTACATTTGTGGACACTACCAAAGGTCAGATCAAACGCAGAACCTGGCAAATGCTCAATCTGTATGCCAACACTTAGCCACAATGTCCAACACAGCTGCTGTGTAATAAAGTAACTTTTGTAACAAATCTGTACAGAATTGTTAGGAACCTGATGGTCTAGAGGTAAGGTGATGGCTACTAATGCCAAAGATATAAGGTTCATGACACCAGGCAGATCCAGTGTGGATTATTCTAACCTTTTAACTACGAATGGCGACTGTCATAATCGCGCATGGGGCATTTAAACAGTCTGTCTGGGACGAATGACGACCTCAGTTGTCATCAATATTGTGTCGAATTTGGAAGCATTTTTTTCACCCCTATCCCACGTACCTCTCAGGATTTCTGTGTGGTATGTCCCCTGAATGTGAGAGCCGGTGTGTGCAGTTATAAATGTTCCCTGTCCACCAAGGCCTCCAACAGTCGCAATATGTACGTCAACACATTGGTGAACTGCGCATTTCTCGGCTGAGTAATACCTTCTGGAGAAGGAGTGTTTTGTTTATCAGTCGCACTCGAGTCGTGTGTGGGCTGAATATCAACAGTGTGCTATGAAGCCAGTTACTAATTGATGGCTGAATGGTTTTCAGTGGCGTACTGTAACGCATATTTTCAGACTGAACTAATACAAAAATACTGGAGATATCCATGAAAATCTATGTGTACAGCTACAGGACGGCTCACAGGCATGTCTGTTGTAGTTCTGGGACATTCTGTAGGAGTTGCGTGGCAGAAATGTGTAACACAGCCATCTAATATAGTAAAAATGTCATGTTCACCCTTGAAATACGTGGAATTTGTCACAGCATTTATGTCATAGGCTTAGATCTGTTTTGCTCTCATCATGTAAGTCGGTCGTTAGTTAGCGTATTAGATTTATGAGGGCACAGGAATACAAAACCGTCTTTGTAACAGACCAGGGTAGTGTTCAGCAAGCAGTAGCAATAACAAAAATGACGGGCCGGGTGAGGAGGAGGAGGAGGAGGAAATACTTGCGTCCACTGTTTTTCACAGCGAAGCCATGAGGTAGTAACCCAGTCCAACAAATGATCTTCAAAAGATGAACTTGTACAATGTTTCACACATAGTGCTTATGTTGCCCCAGCTGTGGTTAGACACACAAACATTCCGACTTCCTGCCATGGTCACGAAGGCTTGATAACCCAAGCCATTAGAGACTGACAGAGACCCAACCAAGGCGAGGTATATGACCGACCATGGAAAATAAAGACAGTCTTTTGAAACATTCAACCAGGCTTATGCTAAATTCTATAACCCCTGGGAACATTTGGCAGTGGACAAAGTAATTGTAAAATTCAAAGGCAGAGTTATATTCAGACAGTACATTTCCAGAAAACGGGAATGTTTCGACATCGAAATTTATAAACTGTGTGCCGAATCAGGTTATACACATGACATGAGAGTGTACTTAGGTAGACTCATGCTGTGACTCTGACGACATGAGTGCAACACACGCGTGGCACCTTGTTTCGCGGACTATCACACGAAAACTAATTTGTGTAAATAGTGCGGGCGAATGTGTATGTGTGTGATGATAGAAGAGTGATCAAAGGTGCCACAGAGCTTGTGCAGCAACCAGAATTATGTGAATAATAAAATATTTACCCCACATTTTATATAATGCATGTAATTTGCAGGACTAAATTTATTGTAAAAATTCGTGCATATTTTTTCCCGACTTCATCAATTCATAAACACACTGCGAATTTTTTTTTTCATTACATTTGAACAAAAAGTCTATGAGCTATGCTTTTTTATCTAAGAGCAAGCATTAGAAATTAAATGCCCAGAGAAAAACCTCAGCTGGGGGACCTGCGCCGGGGGATTTAATCGCGGAGTGAAAGGGTTAAGCACTTAATGATTCTGTCAATATGAAATTACATAGTGCTGGTGACAGTTGAGTAAATGAGTACAAAGCACTGGTGGAATGACACTGTTAGGAGACACCAAAGTACTTTAAGAGAAACCTTTTTTCACCACAATCCCACATACACAGACCTAGAGTCAGACCTGACCTTGCAGTAAGAGGCTAAGAACTAAAAACCTCAGTCATGACATGGTCACCTGTGCACTTCCCCTTCAATTTGACAATGTCACAACTATTAAGCCATGGGTCTTTTCTGTGGCCACCACCATCATCACTGCCCCCTCACAACTGTGACCAAATGGATGCTCCAACCTAAGGAGGTATACTGTGGGTACTTTCATTCCAGTCAAGTGCCAATATCAAAGCTATGTATGGATACAAAGGACAGTAAAACTAATAGCAGTGATTGCAACAGGTGTCTACATGTAACTGTGTGGACTGCAACATATTGAATGATGACATGAAAGTTGATTCAGAAGAAAGTGTGGCAAAAAATATTAAATGAAACACACAAGTGCATTAAATTTTGGGAACAAGAGGATAGAACTAATATATCTGTATGGCATACTGCCAAAACAAAGTTTTAAATATGGCTGTGAATCACGGGTACTGTGAAACAATACAAGAAACACCCAGAAGTTGCATAAATGAGTTTCATAGGACCCCTTCCATGACATGATAAAGAGAAAATAAGATCATAGTCAATGGTAGATAATTAGGGGCCAATGGTATTTTAGCCAACAAGAAGATGAGAAAATATTTGATCAGGATACCACTCCTTTGACATTCACAAGCTTTAGTTTATCAACATGATGGAAAATGAGACCTGGGTTGCCCGTAGGACAGGTGGAGGGATCAATAGCTGAAACCTTGACAGGAATACCAGAAGACTGTTGGCTGGAAATCACCCATCAAATATTTTACACGTCTGGTGCTTTACTGCATTCAGCAAATCAAGTAGTTGGTTATGAAATGTTTTCAATCATATGTGGTAACCTGAAAGTGTATCAAACATGGGGAAGCAGAAATGACACGGGCAAAATAAATACGCGAAGTATACATTATGCAGAAGAATGGAAATCACTTTTTCTTTCTCCAGCAATTTATCTTTGTCTCAGTGTTATGGAGGCACAAATCTCCTGTCATCAACCACACATATATAATATACACCATAGCTTACAGATGAAAGTTTTGGTCAAAGATGTAAATTGTGAGTAAATATTGCAGTTATCTTGCTATCAAGGAGGCTTGTAAGTATCCTCATTAAGTCTTTGCTGCTGGAATTCACTGCTGATGTGGCTCCATTATTAGATTTAGTAATATCATCTCTATCAGCATCCCCAAGTCCCGTTGCATCAAACAATATTTGCCCACCAGTCGTATCTGCTTCTTCCTCTCCTGCAAGAAATATGTAATCTTAATTAAATAATAGTTATGAAAATACAGCAAAAGTATTTATGCAGTTGCAAAATGTTTGTGCAAATCAGGTTCTAACACATTCACATCCATCCTAGGAGCTCAGGTAGTGATACATTGTCAACAGAACTCGAAAAAGAGTCACAAAGCCCTTTTACAGTAACTCTGTTCCCACTAACACTCCACACAGAAAATTGTGCTAGTTCCTAACATACCATGCTCCTCATCTTCACCATTTTCTTCACATTGGAATGGCTGTAGACCATACAGCAAGAAGAGATCAAATACGACTCTCACAGACATCACACAAACCTCATCAGCTTCACTGTGTGCTAGCTGAAAATTAAACAGGCTCTAGTTACTACTGGAAAGACCACCATTCTAGAACCAATTTAGGGATGTAAAAAAAGTATCACCTCAATTCAACCCACATGCTTTGTCATGATGCTTAGATGGAGGGCAAAACTGTTCTAGAGGTTATATAGCAAGGATAACCTAACACCAAGTTAGGACCACACCCACACTCTTACTGCAGAAGCTTCTCACAGATAAAACACTTAGAGCAGTGATGTTGAAAGATAATAAATGTTAGGGAAATAGATTCTGACAATTCAGATTCAGCTGAATATGGATCAATACAGTAAGAAGTTCACGTCAATCAATAACTGAACTTTCAGGAGCTCAGCAGTGTCTTCAATTAAGAATATTCCTGAACAACCATTAGGGCATGCAGTGGTGCAGTTGATTGAGGCACTGTGCTACAAACCGGAAGATCGTGGGTTCGATTCCTGATGATGTCATTGGAATTGTTCATTGACATAATCCTTTCGGTCGCACTATGGCCCTGGGGTCAACTCAGCCTCTAACAGAAATGAGTAACAGGAATATTTCCTGGGGGTAAAGGCGGCCGGTGTGTAGGGCTGACAACCTTACCACCTTCATGTGCCAAATGTCTAAAAATCTGGGAGCCTCAACCTCCTGGAACCCTAACAGCCTGTCCAGGCTTGTGACAGGATTGCTTTACCTTTACCTTTACTTGAACAAACACTGCATGGGGCATAAGTGCTTTTATCAATTTGATTCTCTACAACAGCAAAGAATTTCACCTTGAGCATGGGCACTGACAAGAAATTAAACAGAAGTCTTACAAACACACAGTGATTGAATATACTTATAAATTTTGAAAGGGACACATAATGCTATACAACATTAAAGTGGCAAACAATTTGTTCTGTTATGACTCCAGCTGATGAAATGTTTGTTTCAGAATATTGCTCTATATTGCCAATGTTTCCTTACCTGAAAACAGAATACCAGTATGTACTTTTTTGCCACATCCTGACTAAGCAAACAACACACTCCAAGAGCTCGGAGTGCTAGGGAACCAACATATGTATCACAGTCCTAAAATGATAAGACATATTTGAAACAAACATATTCTTGACTATATACACACATCCAAAGAAAACTACCATGGTGTCTAACAATGTCAACTCTTACTGCTTTCAACATGCTTTTTCAAGGACCACTACAAACATGGTCTGACCAAGTTTCTGTTTACTCTGGGCTAAATAGGACTGGCAGGAAGTTACGAACATAGTATTAGCTCTCAACGTGTCTTTGTATTGCTACACAGGTAGTCATCAGAATTTGTGTCTGTGATGAGTACAATGTAACACACCACATGCATGCGCAGTCTTTCTCTCCCTCTGCGTCCCTCATGCATGCACGCATGTGCGTGCGCGCGCGCACACACACACACACATATCCTGAGGGCGGTACAAAAGTGATGCCTCCTACTTTTTTGCAGAAACTATAATTACAATTATGAAATTTACATACACAAAACATGGTAGTGATGACTTTACATGCAGAAGTCCGGACCATGAATTTTTTCTTGCATGCTAATGACTGATAATGCCATTCAACTGATTGTCTCTTCATCAACAGATCACGATGAACCCAGGTTTCACCATCACTAATTATTCTTGACAGAAAAGCATCTCTGTATTCTCACTGTGCTGGAGAAGTTCTGCACAGATATGTTTTCATGCTTTGTGTTAAATTGTGAGTACTTTTGGCACCCACCTTGTCCAAACTTTGCTGTGGCTAAGTCGTCTGATGATGGCCATAACCAATGGTTTTTCAATTCCTGTTGCAGTGCACAGTTCACTTGTCATGATGTGGTGGTCATTCCAAATCAGCACATCAACCTTGTCTTTGTTCTCTGTTATCACTGATGTAGCTAGTCAGCCACTGTGGGGCCTGTCACTAATGCTCTTTCCACTGCTCGTAAAACGACAGTCCCAACATCTAACTGAGCTAACATCTATGGCATCCTCACCATAATGCTTCTCAGACACCTATGAATCACTATTGGACTGTGTCCTTCTACAGCAAGAAATTCGATCATCACTCTCTGCTTGGTACATATGCCCACAACATCCACCATTTTGTACTGGTGGTGTTGGATGCATGTGACTGACTGGAGCAACAATAATCTTAGTGTCACTGTCCAGTACATAACGCAAGAAACTCTATCTGGTGTCACATTTAAAAGAAACAAAGCAGAAGGCATTACTTTTGTACTGACACTCATACATGCATATACATATACAGGCGACCTCAGTTATAATGGATTAGTTTTTCATTCCCCGGCCATTTCCCTATGCTTTATCACAATAACTACCTCAGTTACACCAGTCTCTCATACACCAGACCTTCAGTTACACTGGATTTCTCCAACATTCTCCAACAGTTGATTTTCCTCAGCTATACCATTTTTGGCAAAATAATGGACAGTTCACAACAGTTACAGTGTGTTCAAGCACAGAGGGCTCACTCGTCAGAGTGACATAAAGACTGCATATGCAATTTGACTGCATTTTGTACCTGGAGACGCCAAGGAAACTTGTAAATTTTGCACTTTGTTTGGCTTTCCCAAGGAAACAGTCCAACCCTTTGCAGTTATAATAGACAAGCCAGGGCAGTCTCTACGTGATGGTTCCATTATTCATGCATCAGCGGGAAAGTAACTGCCACATACAAGCATCTTTATGGCACTTGGGGTACAGTGCTCAGTCATAAATCAATTACAGCTTCACTTTGGTGCATTTACAAGTAACCGTTCAGGTAGCAATTTTGTAAGACTTTTATTTACTGTAAGTAGTAAACAGAACTGATTGTTCAGCCAAAAAGTGACGTATATCAGTACTGGCCGACCAACCACCAGTAAATAAATACATACAGTATTTAAAAATTTTGGCTGACTCCAGTGACTGCACAGTCTAAGGTGTGGGTCTGTGGCCATTTGCTTGCAGGGATTGTGAGTTTGAATCCTACTGAGGGCATGGATATGTGTCTTGTCAGCAATGTTCCCTACAAGCTGCGCTGGTGCGCGGCCACACAGTAACTGAAATGCTCCCACGCATACTGAATTGTTGCTGCGCAGCTGGAATTTTTCACTTTTCATTGTAAATATTCCTATTACGCATATTACAAAAACATTCAAAGCCCTGTGCAGTTATCAGGTTGTGTAAAAATTTTCTGCTCAGAGCAGTAGCAGGTCACCACAACTGTAAAATAAATTTGAGGGTATGTTGCTTGTCAGTGTTGTGTGTTGTCAGGTAGACGTCTTTGCATCAGGCCGATCACTTGTCCAGAGGAGTCGTATGGGAGTATGGTGTGTCTGAGCATCATCATGAAGCAAAGGTAATGAGGACGCCCTGGCCCAAGAGGGGCTATTGCACCAATGGGGTGCGATTTAAAAATTCTGAGTATGTTGTACAACACATTCAGTAGGTGTGTAAAGGAGGGGAGCATTCAGGCATCTTGATGCGTGGTGCTTCCGTGAGTTTACATCAAGGGTTGAAGAATGTAGTAACGTGTGCTTTTGGATGTGCAAAATATATCTGTACGTGTCCATATGCTATAACACTGAAAACAAGTGTAACTTGAGTGGTATTAATTTAAATGTTATTTTAAAATGTAACCTAATTGAACCTCGGATATAACAGACTTCGGTTACAAGGGATCTTTACACGACATCCCTTGGGATCTGTTACAACTGAGGTTGCCTGTATACGTCTGCTGCACAAAAGCAGTTGTACCCAGCAGATATGCTTTAAATAAGGTCATATCCAACACCTTCTTTTGTAATTTTGAATCAAAGTGCCAAAAATTAAGGATCACAACTTCAGAACTTGCAGTACCCTGTCAGAAGTAAAAGATGCTGGCTGTACACAGGACTTAAGTAATACCTATCAATGACCTTCCTTCATGTGTTATCACTGATCACTATATAACTTCAGCAGTGAGCAGGATTAAGCAAACTACAGCGCATATAATACATTGTCTGCTTACCTCAATGTAGTGTAATACGTTTTCCATTAAATTGTGTAGATGGGGAGTCAAGACATTCACGGTCTTGGAGTACATCATCTCATATATAATACACAGACACTTGGCCTATGTGGCACGATCATTGCACTGCTCCCATACCTATAAAAATTTTACAAAACAACTTCAGTCGATGTCAGACTACTGAAAGAAATGCCATCACTTGGAAGAGAGCCCTTTATTTGCAACATAATTTTATATTAGATGAGAGAAAAAGTACATAAAACATGAAGAAATATTTGAATAAATAAAGTTAACTTTTTAGATTTATCCACCACAAATAATTAAAATGGTTTCCATTTACAGTGTAACTGACAGGAATTTCAAGGAACTATATTAGACAGAACATATAACGGAAACATTCTACACTTCTGTTCATTCTACTTCATCGTTGAAATTATTTATCTACACATAATTTCCATCAGGAGCTACACACTGCTCCATATGAGCCTTCAAAGCAGTCCCTGAAGTCATTCCGCGAGAGTGCTTTAAGCAACTCTGAGATTTCCTAATGTATGTCCTCAACTTACTGGAAATAGGCTCCTTTGAGAGATCTTTTCAAATTTTGGAGGAAAAAAGTTGCATGAGACAAGATGTGGTGAGTAGAGAGCATGTTTGAGGGTTCGTAATTCTTTTCCAGCTAAACAGTGACAGACCAAATTGTTCTGTGCACTGGTGCAGGGTCTTCATGCAAAAGCCAACAACTCTACAAATCCAGTCTTCTTTACAAATATCCTCTTATAATTTTCTTAAAACCTGAATGTTGAATTGCCGGTTCTCCATCTGATTTGATGGTACATATTCAAATCATCGTGATTTGTCTGCCATCCAAGAAAACCAGCATCACAATTTTAATTTTTGATTTTGACATTTCGGCTTCCTTTGATATTTTAAGATGTAGAAGTCTTCCATGCAGAAAGCTCATAATCATATACAATGATACTGATGCGCCCTCAGACCATATGATGTAACGAGACTTTTATACACTATATTGCAGGATACAAAAACGTGTCTTAAGGTCCGTCACATATGGTATTTCAAGCTAACACCTGAAAGCTTTATGGAGTTAGCTGCTTTAGTCCAGGACCCATGCAAAACTGTGAAATATGCTGTTGCATCCTGCTTATTAACCAGAAACTGATTCTCGTTGCTTTCATAATTCTTCTGCACCTTGATGTCAATAACACCTTACATACCTTCTTTTTGAATGTTAGTATGCAGCGAGTAACCAGACAGAAGTAATAAATATGACAAATACTTAAAAATTACAGATAAAAGGCATATACCTTATCCTTATATTTACATCAGTCCTTAGTTCAATAAACGGGGGCCGCGGTGGCGCAGTTGGTTGAGGCACTGCGCTACAAACTGGCAGGTCGCGGGTTCGATTCCCGATGGTGTCAGTGGATTTTCTCATTGGCATAATCCCACCGGTCGCACTATGGCCCTGGGGTCGACTCAGCCTCTAACAGAAATGAGTACCAGGAATATTTCCTGGGGGGTAAATGCAGCCAGTGCGTATGGTTGACAACCTTACCACCTTCATGTGCCGATTGTCCAGAAATCTGGCAGCCTCGACCTCCTGGAACCCTCAGGGCCTGTCCAGGACTGTGATGGGATTGCTTTAGCTTTTTTACCTTAGTTCAATAATAGACACAGTTCTTTAAAGGGTCTTGCTTCTGGCAGAAGAAAATGTTTCCCAGTTATGGCACCACCAACTTCCCTCACAGAACTTACAACACGAAGGTGGGATTATGTGTAAGATGTATTGTACTACAACAAATATGACAATGTGGTAGTAAAAATGATAGAGGGCAGCAGGGCAATTCTCAATTGTGATGGCTGCCTGGTATTTCCCACATTCTGTCCATGTACCAGACTTCATGCAGTTACGTTGTGCAACAATTTGGGAAAGAGTAAGAAAATATTTTTACCTGTTCATGGACAACATCTGGTTGCACACTAAGTCCCTGCAACTCTTCTTGTAATTCTTTTATCTTGTCCAACAGCACCTGCGCTCGCACAAAGTCTTGCTGTCACACTGCTTCATCCTGCTCTTCACGAATTTCATTCAACTGGACTCGAATTTTTGCTTGCTGAAAAGTTCACATGTATTACGAAAAGGAAATCCATGATGAAGATGTTACTGTTTGGAGATACTCTTAATAGAACGTGGGCTGAAGTTACATGTAAATATCATATGGCTGCCATGCTTTTGAAAGCTTTGTGTTTTGGGCATGATGTTTATATTTGTGTTGACATTCCTTAATTCGGAGCCATTGTAAGATGGTGCTTTGGGGAAAAACTACTGGTGCAGCATACAGGGTGAACAAGTTTATTAAACTGAACAATTGTTTTTGAACACTGACAGCCTTTCACCTCGTTACAACAAAATTTTATTATATCAATTCTTGTTACAGTGAAATATTTCTTTATAAAAGTATATGCTACTTCAGCTGGGAATAAATAAGACTTTTGTTTCATTTATCCTTTTAAAGACTTGTGTTTGCACATGTAAATGCACACAGTAAAACACCCCTAGAAATTTGTATTATATATTTTGGAACCAAAATGCTTTAATGCATTTTTAAGATATGCTGCATAATCTCTGTGTTACTTACCACAAAATGCCATTTATTTCACAACTTTATCTTCTTATGTTCAAATAATACTCATGTTTTTCATAAACAATGTGCTAAAATTTAAATACCCATGCTGGTAGAACCATGGTTAATCTACAAGAACCTGTGTGACAGAAAAGTGTCAGTGATAGAAATAGAGTCTGGTTCCCTTGCGATTCCAACACAAGTACATCTCGCTGCGTATTATATTATGTCCAACATACATGAAATAATATTTCAAACAGGAAATCAATTGTATATATTCACAGCAATTATTTCACTGTAAGACAATTGGGGTTAGGCTTATGAATCCTAATCGAACCTTCATGAAAAAACTACTCTTATTTTCTTAACAACAATAAATGCATAACAGTCTTTCCATACCGACAACTCTTTCCTATGCATTTCTTCTGCAGACAGTTCCACAGAAACCTCTGTCATAGGTTCATGGACTTCAGACACAATCTCTGGTAAGAATGGCAGCCTTGAGTTGACATCTGGATCAACACTCTCAAGGATCTCTACAAGTATTTTTACTAGACCTTCTTTTACATACACACATGTCAACATGTCACGTTTCAGTTTCTTCAAATGTGATCTGAAAGCATAATACCATTTTTATAAGGTGGAAAACTGCACTGCATAATAGTATAAAAACTAGTTACAAAAATATTTTCATACATTCCACATTTGGATTGATATTTCTCAAGGTAAAACAAACACTGTGAAACAAGAGAAATTCTTTCCTCTGCCACAAAATCAAAAGCACCATTCTTACTCTCTGAATTTTGAGACAGCTATGTTCTACTGTGGGGCACATACATCAATCAGTACTCCAACAGCACAAATCATTTACTTAAACTTACTTTCTACATGAAAGATACAACAAATGCAAGAAACAAGGAATTAATCACTTGCCTGCCCATTTCATCAGCCAGATCAAAACACTTCAGTTAATTCTAGCAACTGAAGTACTACAAACTGTTGCTGGATTGGGGACCGAGAATCTGTGTCATCAGTAGGACTTTCTGCAAGGTAATACCGAAAAGCAAAGGACTGTAGATTAAGATTTACAAAAAATTACTTGTTCTAACACTTTATGCCTTATGGTGTGACTTTAAATTCCCATTGCACAACGTAGCAGGATGGAGTTTACTTTCAGACATTTAGATGTTGCACGGGTGCATTACAAGTTTGTGATTCACACCTACATATGGACCGAGTCTGACACAGAACTTTGGTTACTTTGGAATCTCCTACAATGCAATATGTTAACAGTGGTTCACAAAATGAGATTTTCACACACAGTGATATTAACGGTTTTTAGAATTTTAATTAATCCACTGACAAAAATTTTAATACCAGAAATATGGTACAGGCAAACAGGACTACATATGTATAACTGTACACATGGTGCACATCCATGAAGTACATATACCAATACAGTTTTATGGGAAATCACTCCATTTACTGATATATGTAATCAACAGTTTAGTAATGTGTTTTATCTCCCTGAAGATAGCCTGATGCTGAACTGGAACGAGTTAAAGGATTAAAGCAGTTGCTGTTATATGTGATCATGTGTACAATGTTCAACTGTATTAATGGCAGTGAATAATGAACTGGAACAAAACTGAAAGGAATAATCTTGGCCCAGTTTGCAGTACTATTCCAGTATTTTTGTGGAGGGACTAAGTAAATCAAATTAACATTCCAGTCAGTGTAGTTGGGATCCTTGTCATTAAACAGACCACATAACTCCCGAACACAGGTCAGAAGCATTATCACCTGAAATGTTTTGTTCAAGGCATATATCATGAATGAGAAAATATGAAACCTAAAGAGCTCATGATATACTAGTCCCACAGCACTGCATGACAGACATGACAAAAACTGCTGATAATTGGCTGGTAGGATGTTAACACAATCCCCAAACATGCTGCATCACAACAGCTATTTGGTAAAACACATTAAGCTACATGCTGTTCAAATTTTATGAGCACCTGCTATGCATCACATATTTTTGAAAACTGCAGTACATAGTATTTTCGTGAGTTTCAAGGACTTCAAGATGTAGAAACAAACAGCAAAGGTACATTGGTCTTGTAACATATTCTGAGGCAAATGTTTAAGATTATAATGTTCTTGAATAAAATTCTCCTCTTCTGTAATGTTCATTCTTTTCTTCTAATTACAGAGAGGAAAATTACTCAGAAGTTAGGAAGAAAACCGTTGATTTTTTCCTCTTTACCAAAAATTTCCTTAAAATGCAAGCCACACCCACAAAACACAACATACAGTAAAACCCTCTTAAAATATTTTTTTTAAATTCCAAGAAAATCTGGCTTTTTAAGTGGGAAATGTCTTAAAATTGTAGGAACAAAAAGTTCTATTTTTTTATTTTTTTCAACTTATTACACATGTATGCTGAATTTGTACAATTTACAGCTGTCTTAACACATTCTCACCTGTATCTGACCATTTAACCATTTTGTCTGTAACCTTTCATTCATAGTTTTATCTACACCTTTAACCATACTGTCACTGACATTTCATCCACAAGCTCACATTTCATTCCAGATGTTTACTTTTCCTTGAAATATCAGTCAAGCATGGGTTGTCTTACCTTTTTTTCAAAAACAGTTGCAGTATACACCTTCAGAGTCCATAGGCTTTGAACTATGTGCTCTGGAACATCTGCGTTGCTTCACAGAAAATGTTCATACTTTTACACGTGCTACATGGCATCAGAACATGTGGGAACAGATGGACAGTCACAAGCCACTGGACCATCCATTCAAGTTCATCTGGGTTGGAAACAACATCATCATGTAGCTTGTCTACATCAACCTCTACATGTAATGGAAGGGCATCATATCCTCGCACAAACTCTTCAAAAGTGGACCTGATATTTAGTTTCTCCCACAGGTTAGGCCATGCATCACAGCTTACTTTGTTACCACCATCCCCATCTTGTTTTGCAGGTTCTGTATTTGTGATGAATCCTGCCTCCCTAAAACAGTTGGCAATAGTATCTTTGCCAACTGAATTCGAGGCTATAGCAAGCATGAACACTGCATCAAGAAAAGACATTTTGTAGCTATCTTCACTGGAGTGAAGTCCTTGCAGCAATCTCAGAACAAAACTGCTACCAAACTTCTGTTTTAAGGTGCTGATGACACCCTCGTCCATAGGTTGCAGCACTGATGTTGTGTTTGCAGGAAAGAACTCCACTTGCACATTTTTACAGTTCCTTACATCTTTTGGGTGAACAGGACACTGGTCTACAAACAGGAGTATTTTTCTACTCTTTGATGCCATTATCCTGTCAAGAGACACCAGAAAGTCTTGGAAGATCTCACATGTCATACAGGCAGTCTTGTTGTGATGGTAGGTGCATGGCAAAAGCCTTGTGTTCCTCAAATATCGTGGCTGTTTTGATTTTCCTATTACAGGGAGTGGCAATTTCTCTGTGACATCAAAGTTTGCACATACAAGAATGGTGATCGTTTCCTTATTAAACCTTTATGCCTTTGCAGCTTGCTCCTTTTAATGTGTATGTTTCGTCAGGCAGCATACTGTAGCACAGGCCACGTTCATTGGCATTAAAGATGTCACAGGGAGAATACTTGGCCATGAGAAGAAGAGTTGTGTCCTGTCAGGCTACCACTTCTTCTGGATTTACACTGTCTGCCTCAGCATAAACTTTTCTGTACACAAGACCAGAATATTTTGTAAACCTATGTACCCAGCCACTGGATGGTCTGAATTCAGTACTCAATTTCAGCGCAGTTTCTTCTGCCCATCTCTTGAGAATGGGTCCATCAACTGTTACGTTAAGTGCCCGTTTTTGTTGGAACCACTCCATAAGAACTGCTTCCATCGTTTCATATTGCTTCATGAAGTTGCGTCATTCTGCCATGTGAAACTTGCAGAAATGGCCCTGGAAATTAACCTATATAAACTGATCACGCCATTTTAACAATGTATTTTGGAAACAACAAATGGAAACTTGGCGAAATTGTTTAAGAGTTTGATAAAGAAAGTGTACTCAACGGGAAAAACATTTGTTTCGTCATCAACCTTTATTACTTCTTAGGCAGGAAATTTTCTTATGCAGGGACGTACTAAAAATGCAACATACAATGTTAATCAAATTGGAGAATTTTGGTGCTTTTTTATCCTGATGTCTTAGATGGGAAAACATCTTAACTGGGGCATCTTGAATGAGTTTTACTGTACTCAAATACCAATTAAAGCTCATTCCTCAACCTCTGCTAAAGTAATTCACAGCCTAAACACAGCTAGAATTCTTTTCACACTGCATCTGCTACTGAACATTTTAGAGGAACTTGCAATTTCCATCTTAACCCACTTTTTTGAGATACTATGGTACCTGAATCCATTGAGCACAGTCCTTCTTGAGAACCTAATAGGTGGTCTCCAATCCAAGAAATTCTCTGCCTTTAATGGAACCCAAACGTCCATTACCTCTTCACATGAATGTACCTGTATAAACCCCGAAAATCTCCCACAGAACTTGAAAATTCACTGCAATACAATTTTGGAATCACTGACCTACTGAATGCACACTAGGACTTCCCAACATGCAGGCCATGTCGACACACACGATATTATATTTACCCCACTACTGGAAGAGATTTTCTGTGTAACTATTCAACTGAAGAACTGGAGGTTACCTTATAACTGCACACACAAGTAAATATGTTCTGTACAGGTGTTTTCCTTAAAACTCAAGATAGTGAAAGGGTTCACTTATACTCCGTTGTTGACATTAGTGTGTGGTTTATCTAAAGGGCATGGAACTTCGGTACTTAGCTGAGGAATTGTGAGGCATAATATACATGCAGTATGTAGTGTATGTAAAATGAGACAAAGTGTTACAGAGAGACAAAGTACAGTATACGAATGAAAATATGTACCTTCTAATGTACTGGCAGAATGGTGTCGGATTTGGTATTATCTTATCCAGTTCTTCTTCCACTTCTGTCCCTTCTGCATGAAGATACTGGGCTAAGCATCGTGAGTAAAGTGCATTCTCTGATGTCAGTTTCTCAAGAGGTATAATTTTGTCTTTCTGATAAGGAACTAGATTGTCCATCACTTCTGTCAATGGGCGATTTCTGAAAACACAGAAAGCACTTCATATTTTACCTTATTACTATGTTTTCTGACTATTTTTGAAATCAGCTTGATATATCCACTGTCCACTCACTGACAGGATCAACATTACATGAGCGTAAATACAATGAGGAAATAAGACAAAAAATTAATCCAACAAATATTACTAAGACTACGGATAGCCAGACAGCCAATTACTTGGAAAGGGCTCTAAAGAAAGATGTATACCAAATCCTCTATAAAATGCTGGACTATATGCTGACAAGGAGAAAGGAAGGATGACCCACGAAACAATGAAAAGACCAATCTTAAACCTGGAGATAGAACAGGCAAGGTATTGATGGCTATGAAAACTACAAATTATCAAGCTCTGCATTATTTAGTTGTCTCCGGCTTCCTGTTTTATCGGTCCCCCTTTAGTCCAGATATTCTCCTCAGCAATAACAGAGGAGTGTAAAAAATACAGGTGGCAAATCTAGATGAAAAATCCAAAACCAGAAGAAAAGGATATTACTTCTTGTAATCTAAAAACACTGTGTGAACTCCATAGGTTATATAACATTCAGCGGCATGATGACTACATGTAAGTGACCTAACTGGTACAATTTAAGGGTGACTTAAGTGATCCTGAACACTACTTTGTTATCCTTTCTTACTTTTTGCAATGCTATTGGTACAGTCCTTTTAAGCAAGCAGCACTGTATTTGAATTCCATGTAGATAAACCTGAGGAAAATATGTTGAAGTAGCTGATAGGGCCTGAATACACGCTTTTATTAGTAATTTTGTGAAAACTAACCTGCATAAGGTGACACAAATCTGTATAATATGTGCAACACTCATTTCAGAGATCCACTGATATCATCATCATTATCATCATCTACATCGTCATCATCATCATCATCATCATCATCATCATGAGCTGTGAAGTGTTAGGTGTAGTGCCCATTCTTTATCCCTCGTGATGAAGCTGGTCCTTCCATCTTTTCCTTGGGCATCCTATGCTTCTCTTCCCTTTTGGCCTATATTTCAGTGCCTGTTTGGGTAACCTGTCTGTGACCAGTCTCTCTACATGTTGTAGCCACTCTCACTGGTACTGTTTTATTTCCAGAACAGTGTTCTGCACGCCAAGTTTCTCCCTCATGGATTCATTTCTCTCCCTGTGTAACTTAGTAATTCTTAACAAATGTCTTAAAAATTTCATTTGTGCTGCTTCCAATCTTTGTTCATCTCGTTTCTTCAGCACCCAGGCTTCACTAATGAGCTTTAAGGCTGCTTTAGCTGTGATATTATGGATTCTTACTTTTGTTTCTTTAGTCATTTGTTTCTCAAAATGCCTTCATATAATGCCATTTATTTTGTTATATGTTTGTATCTTATCTTCTAAACCACTTTTATAATCTGATATCAGGTATCCTAGGTAACGTATTCAGGGGACATCCTAGCCCTCTCGTAAATTCCCCACAGTGAAGAACCAGACTGCCATTAACGATGGTGACATGGCTCAGCACAAAGATTCACTGATATATATAAATTGCAAATGTTAGTGAGCCTCCTGCTACCTATTTAGTGTCCAGACAGATATATGTAAATGAAAGACACAATTTTAGTGGCATGGAATAGTCCTACTTTTCTGGTAATGTTTATAAATAAAATCTAAATAAAAGCTAAATGAAGCTACACATCTGCACTCAAGAAAAATCAACAGGACACAGATAATGTAAAATGTACAGATGCAATCAATCATCATGTAGCAAGTGTGATATTAAATTAACCTACACAACTGTACTAAGAAACAGCGACAAATTAATTTATCATGAACATATTACTAACCACCTTAATTATACAATGCATTTTCCTTTAAGCATTTCACTGGTTCTTATAATGCTTGCTTCTGTGCACAATACAGACTTGTGAAATCACATACATCTTCATCATTTCAGCACTGCATGGAACAAAATAAGTTTTCCAGATATTATGAACACAATGGTAAGCTGTCAAAGTTCTCTGTATAGCTGTGTCCACCTCTTTTACTTAAAACACTTGCAAGCTAATTGAAACTGGCATGTTTGAGAAATGCAATTTATTCACGGAGACAAATAATACTCATATATTGATTAACATATTATTGTTGTTGTTGTTCTTATTATTATTATTATTATGTGTGTGTCTCTTGTCACAGGCCTTTTCTTCCTGGTACGTCTCTTGAACCAGCAGTGATCCCCACCGCTCAGGCTTCAAGCTTCACACTGCAGAACTTTCCGTATTATGTGTGATGTTCCAAGTATAGCTGTCTTTTGTAGTGAATCTATCGAATGTTTTCCTGGTATAGCTTCCAAGTTTTTCTTTAAGCTTCTCGTTACTATTCCAGTGGCTCCAATTATTACTGGTACAATTGTACACTTCAGGTTCCACATTCGTTGTATCTCTATACATAAACTCTTGTATTTTAACCTCTTTTCCGCTTCCTTTTGCACAACGTTTTTGTCTGCTGGTATTGCCACATCTATCAGTGTGCATGTTTTCTCTTTTTTGTTTTTAATTATTATATCTGGCCTATTTGCTGTAACTTCTCTGTCTGTGTGTACTGCTTGATTCCATAACACTGTGACATCTCCCTCTTCACACACAGGGTTGGGCATGTGTGTATACCATTTGTCTGTGGTTTCAATGCCCAAGGCTTTACATATTGAGTAGTGTAAATGTAAACAGACTTTATCATGTCTCATTAAATATTCGTTCTTTGCCAAAATGGGGCATCCTGAGGTTAAGTGGTCAATAGTTTCTTCATGTTGTTTACACAACCGGCATTTACTCTCAATTTCTTCCTTCAAAATTTTATTCTTAA
The DNA here is from genome assembly GCA_013340265.1 of Coptotermes formosanus. Taxonomy (NCBI): domain Eukaryota; kingdom Metazoa; phylum Arthropoda; class Insecta; order Blattodea; family Rhinotermitidae; genus Coptotermes; species Coptotermes formosanus. The sequence goes on along the minus strand of BLKM01012535.1, from coordinate 326,749 downwards.
AATAGTTTGTACTAATTGCTTGGTCTTGAGCTGCCACTATTGCACTTTCTGTTTCTCCCTTGATGTCGCCAGATTTTAGCCAGTGATATGACTGTTCAATATCCACCAGCTTTGCATCTAAATTACGTGGCAATTGTCCATGCATCCTCTTCCCATGCCATCTTCCTTTTGTTTTTTCCACTATGCTGTCTTTCAACTTTCTTGTTTCTGTCTGTACTTCTGTCTTGAGGCATCTAGCTGTCTCTAACACTGCTGAGTCCGTGTTGTGTTGGTGTGTTCTTACAACCTGTATTAGTGAGTCTTCCTTCATTTCTACATATTCCACCATTTTTGCAATTTCTACTGCATAGGCTGCTTCTAATTGCATTAAACCCCTTCCTCCCTGTTTTCGGGGAACATACAAGCGATCTACATCTGCCTTTGGGTGATGCTGTCGATGAATGGTTAATAATTTCCTCGTTTTCCGATCTAGTTTTCGCAGTTCTTCTAAGTGCCAGTTAACAATTCCAAAGCTGTATCTAAGTACTGGTACTGCCAATGATCCAATTGCTTGAATTTTATTCTTTGCACTTAATTCTGTACCCAAAACTAATCTCAGTCTCCTCAAGTATTCCTTCTTAAACTTTTCTTTCTCATTCTTATGCTGTATGTCAAAATTCTCTTCTATTCCCAAATACTTATATGCTTTCCTCGGGTCCAGTTCTCTAATGTCGTTCTCAAACGTGCTTCCTATGTGCATTTTGCTTTGGACCCTACCTCTTTTCAAACATATTCTTGCACATTTTTCTAAACCAAAATTCATATTTATATCTTTACTAATTGTCTGTACAATTTTTATTTCGTTCTTCAAATCATTCTCATTTCTACCTACCAGTTTCAAGTCATCCATATACAATAAGTGACTAATTTTCCTCTCAGTTCCATGTACTTGATACCCACAGTCAGCTCTGTTCAGCTCGTTTGTTAATGGAATAAGTGCTATGCAAAAAAGTAATGGCGAAAGAGAGTCCCCTTGGAATATTCCTCTTCGTACCTGAATGAGTTGTGACTGCATTACTTCCTGCTTTGTTTTTAAAAAAAGCCTTGTGTTCCATTTCTCCATGGATAGTTTACAAAATCGGACAATTTTACTATTCACTCCTACCAATCCAATTGACCTTTCCACCCAGCTATGTGGAATGCTATCAAATGCTTTCTGGTAATCAATCCAAGCTATACTTAAATTCTTGTTCCTTCTCCTGCAGTCCTCATATATTGCTTTTGATACCATTAACTGATCCTTGCAACCTTTACTTCCAGGGTGACAACCTTTTTGCTCTGCTGGTAGTAAGCTCTGCTCTTCCAAATGTTTGGAGATTCTTGTAGCTATTATTCCTGTTAGGGTTTTGTACATGGTTGTTAAGCATGTAATGGGTCGGTAGTTTCTGACTTCCTTACTGTCTCCCGATTTTGGTATCAAATATGTTATTCCTGTGGTCAGCCAGTCAGGTCCCTTCTCCGGTTCCTCTATAATTGCATTAAAGCTTTTTGCAATATACCTGTGAGTAGCTGGGAAAGCTTTAAGCCAGTAATTTTGTATTTGAACATTTCCAGGAGATTTCCAATTGTGAGCTTTTGCCAAGTATGAAGTAATTTCCACAGTCTGTATAGGCCTCCAGTCCATATGGTTAATTTTCCTTTTCTCTTCCCTTTTTATCCATTCTGCTCTTTCATTATGCTGCACTTCTTCCCCCCATAATGACTTCCAGTAAGTCTCTGCTTCTGCCATAGAGGGAGGTTCTCTAACTTCTATATTCTTCATGCCCAGGTTTCTGTAAAATTTTTTAGTGTCTTCTTTAAACATCTTATTCTGACTGTACTGAGTTTCTCTTTTTTCATACCTTCTAATTCTTTGGGCTTTTGCTTGCACTTTCTGCTTCAATGTTTCTGTCAACTGTGCAACTTCCCTGGCGTTAGTCACTCTATATTTTTGAAAAATCTTCCTCTTTTTTCTGTTAAGCTTTCCATTATCAGAACCAGTTCCAGTTTCAGCTATTATTGATAACTCTCTTCTCCAGCTGCTAATCTGTTTCTGCATTCTTATTTTCCAGAAGTTTACATTTCTTCTATTTTTGCTTCTTTTGCTGGGCTCGTTCAGTGTTTGTGTCATGATTGTAGCTGCTGCTTATATCAGGTTGTTTATGTCTGTTATGTCCATTTCATCTTCTTCTAAAAGTTCTTCAAGTACTCCATTTATTTCTTCTTCAAACTTTATCAGTTTGGTGTTTGTTTTTAACTTTGGCAGCTTCTCTCTCCCAGACATTTGCAAGAGCCTCATCTTATACCACATTATTTGAACGTCTTCCTTTAACTTATTCCTAACTGTGTGCTGCTCTCCTTCATCACTTGGCTGTTTGTTAGTTTCTACTTTACCAAAGTCAGTATTGATGCCTTCTTGGTCCTGGCGCTCAAGAATATTTGTATCCATTTTTTCACCATTCTCTCTGTTTGTGTAATATTCTGCATCACCCCCTATTTGAAGTCTAATACTTTCCTGTATGTCATCGATTTCAACAGCTGTCACTCTTTTCGCCTTTAATATGTAGTTCTTCTGGTTTAACAATGCTTTTGCATCTATATTCATTCTTGTCAGTGGGTTCCTCTCTCTCCACAACTTATATGCTTCCTTGTAGTTCTCTCTTAATGTCTTTTCTTTAATGTACATGAAACACCACAACAATTCTTTCATCTCCTCTTGGCTCCATCGGATTCGTTTGTTCAGTTTCTTTCCATCTTTCTGCCCGACTCCAATGTTAGGTGGAATTTGAGATGGTCCATGTTGAGTTTCCTCGGTATGGTTACCATTCTCGTCAGTGCTGTCAGAGGACCTCCGCTCTTTCCTTCTTCCTGATTGTGTGTTATTTTGTTTGCTAATCACCATCGCTGTCCCACGAGTAGCTAGGGATTTCTTCTGTCCACTGCGGTATAGCCCCGCCTGCCGCAGTAAGGCTGCATGAATCCAAGGGTCGCCACTTCTCGAAGTTCACCGTTCTTGGTTTCTTACCCTCCACCGCAGATGCATCTGTAGTCCCTCGGCACGGTAGTGTACACCTTGGACTAGGGGATTTTTTTTCGAGGTTTACTCCTCTAGATCCGCCGTGTTCCGTTTAAACAGGCTCACCTCTGGTCGGATGTAGTTACTCACTACGCACGGACGGTCTTGTGTGCAGGGAAGTGAGTGGCTTGTGCCTCAAGTTGCACTACTGCACACCTGGGTTGGTGAGGACCAGTGCAGGGTCAACCCCTTACAAAGGTGCTACCTCTCCCATACCCATTCAGCCCTTATTATTATTATTATTATTATTATTATTATTATTATTATTATTATTACATTATTTCACTCACCAACAACTTCTCCATCTAGTTGATTCTGCTCAGTCAATTTTGATGACACACAAGGCATACAAGCTGCATGCAGACTGTCCCCTGCAGCAAGTGTGTGCTGGCAAAATATACACTTAACAGAGTTCCAAGGATTGCTTGGGGGTTCATCGCCTGGTGTAGGACTTGGAGCAGCATCTTCACTCACTTCGTTTCCTGGTCTCTCCACACGCTCTTCGCTGTTCTCAACTGGAGTTTCACCAACTTCTTGTTTAACAGTTGGTTGGGGTGGAGATGGTTCCTGTCTCTCCTCTGTCTACATTTTTGGAGAGTGTCCGTATTTTTATTACAAATATGTAATACGCATACGTGCAAAACAAAACGCATTCCACGCACTGTCGAAGTAATTCACACTGAAGCTACGGCGCGGAAGCATATTAAAAATATTAACCATTTCCTCTTGTTTATCCGACAGGACAGTATACGCTAGTTCCCGTAGAAAACTTGCACAGTCCGGCCATTTCAGTATATCGGATTTCAAAGAATCGAAGAGAAAGCAAGGCTTCACAAACGTCAAAATTGCCACTCAGCCAGCGGGCAAAGTGAAAAGCAATTAGTGGTCCATTCATTTGAACGCGACGGTTACAGCCCTCTCTAAATCACACGCACGGTCCGTATGAGATAATACATGGTTTCGGTCAAATATTGATGACGGTATCACCGCCAAAAACTGCGAATCAGCTGTAGTACTATGACGGATGTTCGCTTCGAAAAGTCTTCTTTCCTGGTTCGATTCCAACCCCTATTATGCCTCCAAGATGGCGGTTACACTTGTGGCGTCCAGTCCTTGCTCTGCTTGTTTGTTTAATAATGTGGCTAATATCAAAAGGTAAGGTAAAAAAGGTAAAGCAGTCCCATTACAGGCCTGGACAGGCCCTTAGGGTTCCAGGAGGTTGAGGCTCCCAGATTTCTAGACAATCGGCACATGAAGGTGGTAAGGTTGTCAGCCCTACGCACCGGCCGCGTTTACCCCCCAGGAAATATTCCTGGTACTCATTTATGTTAGAGGCTGAGTAGACCCCAGGGCCATAGTGCGACCGACAGGATTATGTCAATGAAAAATTCCAGTGACACCATCGGGAATCGAACCCGCGACCTGCCGGTTTGTAGCGCAGTGCCTCCACCAACTGCGCCACCGCGGCCCCAATGTGGCTAATATCAGTAACACTTTTTGTACAAATTGCAATAATTTAAAAAGTGAACTCCAAAAGATCCAAGACGAACTTAAATCTGCTCAGCTGATCATACATATACTACAAAAAGAAGTCAAATTAAGTAAGGCGTGTGAGTGTATTAGTGCATCGGAACATGAGTGCAGTGCCAACAATTTCTCTCGCAAAGACTGTAGTGAATCAAGCACTAATGACTGGATCCAAGTGAGAGTAACTCATGAAACTAAGAAAAGAGGTAACAAGCCATCTTTTAGTAGCCATGGAGTACAAACGTCGAATCGCTATGCAGTATTGAGTAATCTTCAAGAAACGCCCGATAATTTACCAAAGATTGTGTCGCATTCCGCGAAAATTTCATGTGTAAAAAAGGAATCCACTAGTTCAAAAAATCACACCATTCTTTTAATAGGAGACAGTCATGCAAGGGGTATATCAGAAAGAGTGGCTTCCTATTTGGGATCTTCTTATCGCTGTACAGGTTATGTTAAACCTAATATAGCCGGTTAAACCTAAAATAGCATTTCCATATTTGAAAAAAAGAGTAAGAATCTATAAAAATAAAAATTGGCTAACAATGGGCTTAATAACCTCATGTAAAAAAATGAAGTGGTTAAATAGTCTCAAAAAAAGAGTTACCCTTAATAATGAGACCTTAAGATACATAAAGAAATACAACAAGATCTATAAAAAGGTGTTAAAAGAAGCAAAACAGAGAGATAACGATAGGTATGTCACAAGGGCTTCAAATAAAACAAAGGCTATGTGGCAGCTAATAAACAGAAAAATTGGAAGAACAACAGAGGATGATAATAAACTAGAACTAAAATTAGGAAATAACCTTATTACAAATCCAAAGGAAATGACAGAAATACTGAATGAGTATTTTACAAATATCACAACTAATTTGACGAAACCGAGCATCGAGCATAATAACATGTTATCCCAAAAAATAAATACTTGTGCAACTTCAGTTTTTATATACCCAGTAACGGAAGACGAAGTAGTCAATATGGCCAAGACTTTGAAAAACAAACATACTGCAGGCCCTGATGATATACCCGAATGCTTGGTAAAAAAAATGTATAGAACTGATAAAAAAACCATTAACACATATATATAATCTTTCATTGAGTCTAGGAATTTTCCCAGAAGACTGGAAATTGGCAAAAGTAAAACCAATATATAAAAAAGGTGACAGGCGTGATATGCAGAATTACAGGCCAATTTCAATAATATCAGTATTTTCAAAATTATTGGAAAGATTAATGTGCAAAAGATTGATGTTTTTCGTTCAGGAATATGGGGTATTATCTGACACCCAGCATGGTTTTAGAAAAGGGAAATGTTTAGAAGTAGCAGTTCAGGAATTTATAGAAAAAATCCAGAAGACCTTAGACGATGGAGTGCACTCAGTGGGAATTTTTATTGACTTAACGAAAGCTTACGACACTATAAATCGTAATATTTTGTTACAAAAACTATCATCCTGTGGAATAAGGGGTATTACGAATTTGTGGTTTAAATCTTATTTATCGAATAGAAGTCAGTATATAGAAATAAAACATACTGACCCCAGCACAAACAGCATAAGCATAATAAGATCCTCTTATAAGGAAATAAAACTAGGGGTACCTCAGGGATCGGTACTTGGCCCACTGCTGTTTCTGCTTTACATAAATGACCTCCCAGTAAATATCAAACACTCAAACTGAATTATGTATGCAGATGATATTAATATATTAATTATGGATAAGAATGCATCTGCTCTACAAAGGAAAATTGGGGAGGTGATTAATGACTTAGAAGGATGGTGTAATAGTAACGACCTTATAATAAATGTAAAAAAAACAGGAATCATGTCATTCCATAATAGACAAGTGAAGGACCCAATAAGACCCCAGGTCACTCTGAACGACATAACTTTGGACTATGTAGTTGACCTAAAATTCCTGGGTATACATATTACAGAGACATTAAATTGGAATATCCATTTACAAACATTAGCACACACATTGAGTAAAATAGCATTTATGATAAAATCCCTAAATGAGATTTTGAGCCCACACATGATGAGACACATTAATTTCACAAAATTTCAAGCCACCCTTCGCTCAGGAATACTTTTTTGGGGGGGAATAAAGGGGGATTCGAGGATAAAAATAGCTAAAGTGCAGAAGAGGGTGATTAGGATACTTGCTGGAGTAAGCTCGAGAACGTCCTGCAGAAATTTATTTAAGGAATTTAAAATTCTAACGATAGCCTCATTATATATACTCGAAGTGACCTGCTTCATATGCAAGTATTGTAACTCTCTAAAAAAAAATACCCAAGTACATCAACATGATACACGGAGAAAACTGGATATTCATGTCAAAATGAAAAATACGGAAACATATAAGAAAAGTGTGATAAATATGGGTACAAAAATATACAATAAGCTGCCAGGATTTTTAAAAGAGATAGATGATACTAAGATTTTTCGGAAGAAGTTAAAGTCATTCCTTCTCCTTCACTCATTTTATTCGGTGGAAGAATTTTTTGCCTCTTAGGAGGATATTAAGATATGACTATAAGTAGATACTACTGAGCAAATTGTTGCGTATTGCTATTTACTTATTACATCAATGTTGCAAGTCGCCTGTATGTTTTATGTATGACAAGTCTGATATCATGTGAATGATGCATGGACAATAAATAAATAAATAAATAAATCAATCAATCAAATGCTGATCTAAACATTATTACATCCACTGGAATTTCTGAAGTTAAAACCCTCGATAAAAATGATGTTGTCATAGTATATGGTGGCACTTTGGATATTGCCAGGGACAAAACCACAAGAGGATTGTTTTCCATTCAGCAATTTATCAAAAAGAGTGCGCACACAAATGTGCTAATCCTAAATGCCCCTGCAAGATTTGATTTATCAGCCTCATCATGTGTCAGCAAGGAAGTCATTCACTTTAATAGGAAGATGCTTAAGCTGATTAAACCTTTTGATTATGCTCAAATGGTGAATGTTAATCTGCAGAGGGAGCAGTTTACAACACATGGAATGCACATTAACACGCAGGGAAAAGACGTCACTGCAAGGTATTTGGCAACAGTAATTCACAACATCTTTATTAAACGTCACTGTGATTCTCCTATTATCCTCAAATGGAGAGAAGATCATCATGATGGGGATGTTAATGTGTTAGGACTTGTTGAGAGAAGTATATTCAGCGGTGATTCTGAACTGGCTGTAGTGGATGAACAAGGAAAATGTTCTAATAATTCAGATCAGAACCCAGAAAGTGATATAGTGCAAAATACAAGGAGTGATATAATGCAGAGTGCTTATAGTGTAACAGTGCAAACTTCAGATTATGGATCCTCAGATTTGGATAATACAATTAGTGATGTAGTGCAGAGTGCTTACAGTATTCCAGTGCAAAGTCCAGGCTACGGATCTTCAGATTTGGAAAATTTCACCAGTGGTCAATCAAGCATAGATAACTGTACCATGCTTCCCTCAGTGCATCCATCCACTGAACCTGCTTCCCAAAACCAGATCTGATGATTTTTTATGTACATAGTGTATCATTCTACTGGGTCATCTGTTAAGCTTAATAAACCTCTGATTCTTGTACATCAAAATATCAGAGGTCTTATGAGTAAGACAGATGAAATAACTGTTTCCTTGAGTTTAGATAAAATCAGTCCACAAGTTCTCTGTTTTTCAGAGCATCACATGTTAGAGAACAACTTCAGTCTTGTAAATATTGAAAATTACTCACTAGGGTCTAATTTTTCTAGAAGTAGGTATCAAAAGGGTGGTGTTTGTATATTTATTCGTAATAATGTGTGTTTCAGTCATGCTGATTTGTTTAATTATTGTGTGGAGAAAATCTTAGAAGTCTGTGCTGTTAAACTTGAATTCAATGGTAGGGGGTTAATTATAGTATGTTTATACAGATCTCCTGCAGGAGATTTTTATCAGTTCCTGCATTTGTTGGAACAAGCTTTATTATTTTCGTAATGACCATCTACAGAGTTTCTGGTGTGTGGAGATTTTAATGTTGACTATTTACTGAACAGTAATCAAAAACAGCAGCTATCGGTTTTATTACGCACATTTAATATGATACATACTGTTAATTTCCCCACTAGATTGCAAAACAACCATGCCTCAGATGATGACAATGTTTTTGTTGATGAATCAAGACTATATTCTTGCATAATATTTCTTTCATCTAATGCACTGTCTGACCATGATGCGCAGTGTCTAATATTTTACAAATATTTTGTTACGGACAATAAAAACAATAATAAATCAAGAAATAACTTTAAATCCAGATTAATTACTTGTGAAACTATTAATTATTTTTCTGAACAGCTATCAAATGAAACATAGGTAGAAGTTTATCATAATACTGATGTTAACAGTGCTTTTAACTATTTTTAATCAACATTCTTAAATATCTATGAAGCAAGTTTTCCCATCGTTTGCTTAAGTAATAGCAATGACAAAAGTTGGATTACTACAGGCATTAAGATATCTTGTCAACGCAAAAGAATTTTATATCACATCAGTAAGCATAGTAGTGACCTAAAAGTAAAGTTCTATTTCAAAAAGTATTCCCTTATTTTAAGAAAAGTAATTTGTGAAGCAAAAAAACTACATTACAAACAGTTAATTGCAACTTCTAAAAATAGAATAAAAACATCTTGGAATATAATAAGAAATGTAACTCATAAATCTCCTAAGTCCAATTACATGCCTTCCTTGTTTAAAATGGATAATAAGTATATTCAATCTGAAGATGCAGCAGATGTTTTTAATGACTACTTTTTGAATATAGCAGACAATTTGCAACCACACATAGACAATAAAGTTTCACGCCTTGGGTTATTAAAGAATGCCTGTCAGACTGTTCTTCCAAGTATGAAAATAATCCCTGTGACTAAAGGAGAAATTATCAGTATAATTTTTTCTTTAAAATCAAAGAATTCTTCTGGCTATGATGGTATCTCATCTAACATGTTAAAATTGTGTAGAATGGCTATAAGTGAGCCTTTTTCTTATATTTGCAACATGTCTATTATGGCTGGTGTATTCCCCGATCGTCTGAAGTATGCAGTCATAAAGCCTTTGTATAAAAAAGGTGATAAAGTTGATATAACAAACTACAGACCTATTTCTATGTTGACTGCATTTAGTAAGGTATTAGAAAAAACTATGTACCGTAGACTAAACCAGCATCTACAAGTGAATAATATTTTGGTTCAGGAACAATTTGGTTTTTGGAAGGATTTGTCAACAGATCGTGCTGCCTTCTCACTTACCAATGGCATACTTCAAGCCTGGAATGATAAACTTCAGACTGCTGGGATTTTCTGTGACCTTGCTAAAGCATTTGATTGCGTTAATCACGAGATATTGATATCAAAATTAGAGTATTATAGTGTTCATGATTGTAATCTAAATTGGTTTAAATCCTGTGTATCAGATAGAAAACAGAGAGTGCACCTCAAAACTAATGATGATCAGGATTGTTTTTCTAAATGGGAGGGGGTGAAGCAGGGAGTTCCTCAGGAATCAGTTTTGGGACCACTCCTTTTTATTATTTATATTAATGACTTGCCCTTAAGTGTCAAGAAACTCGCCAGTGTTTTTCTTTTTGCTGATGACAACAGTATTTTGGTCACAGGTAAGAATCACTGTGCTCTCAAGCACAAAGTAACGGGTACCTTGTCCCACATTGCAAATTGGTTTGCAGCTAATAAGTTGGTTTTAAATATTAACAAAACAAATATTATTAATTTTGCTCTTAAACAATCTGCTAACCCTTTGTTGGCAGTGTCTTTTGATAATATGGTCATGAATAAAGTCCCTGAAATAAAATTTTTGGGTATACAAATTGATAATAAATTGAATTGGAAGAGTCATGTGGAATACATCCTTCCTAAACTTAGTTCTGCCATTTTTGTAATCACGAGTTTATCTTACTTTATGAGTTCAGAAACACTGCGAATGGTGTATTTCTCTTACTTTCATTCTGTGATCAAGTATGGAATTATCTTTTGGGGCAATTCGACTAATATTTCCAGAGTTTTTAAATTACAAAAGAAAGTAGTAAGGATTGTATGTGGAGTGGGACCTAGAGACTCATGTAGAGGTCTTTTTAGGAAATTGGATATTTTACCATTGTCGTGTGAATATATTCTCTCTTTGATGTTGTTTGTGATAGATACTCAAAATAACTTTCCTTCAGGTTTAGAAGTTCATGGTCTGAATACTAGAAGCAAAAATCAACTCTACTTACCAACTACAAATCTTTCTGTTTTCCAGAAGGGCACCACTTTTTCTGGTATTAGGTTATTTAATAGCTTGCCTGGGACCATTCAAAGTCTTAGAAATGATAGAGTTCGTTTTAAAAATAACTTGCTTTCGTATCTCATGGCTAATTCATTTTATACTGTTGCTGAATTCTTGGAACATACAGTAAACAACTAATTTACAATGTTCCTTTATGGAGCATTTCTGTTGTATTGTCTTCTTGTAGTTTCTGTGTTGTGTTGTCTATGTCTTCTTATGACCAGTTTCATGTCCATTGTATGAATCTTGGACTTACGAAATGTGAAAATATATGTATGTATTGCGTCCGAGTAATTCATGGCCTACCTCGAACACGTTTACAAATGGCTGTAACCTGAGGTTATAGTCAAAGTACTGAAGTTGCTAACGCAAATGTCCAGTTCTTCAATTCTTCAATTTATTTATTTCCGTTGATGTTATACACAAGATATGGAAAATGTCATTTTCATAAAACTAAGCAATACAAAAGCACATATGTACAAAAAATAAGCAATTTATAGCAATACCCACAGCAATAAGAAGTATTGCTGCCGATTATTACAAATATATAGGTAAAAAAACAAGTCATTTGGTTACTAGTGTTACAAATCATAAACTCTACTGATGATAAAGGTAAGTTTTCTTGGTCCACAATATCCAGAAATTCGGAAAGGAGAAACCGTCATGGCATTTACATAAAAAACTAACCTCAAAATAATCAGATCATTATGTAAAATAACTCAAAGACAAAAATCGGGTCAAAAGATCCCTTTATTCAATATTCCCCTTGTGGGATTTCATTGTTCAAAGTATTCCGTGATTGAATAGAAGGGGTGCTGGAGGAAAAAGTTTTTTAAAGAGTTCTTAAATTTCACAGGGCTGTGTTCTAAATTTTTTATGGTCTGGGGCAAATGATTAAATACTTTAATACCATTTATATGGGGACCATTGGCATACATCATCAGCTGAATGGAGGGAAGATGGAGGTTTCTGTTAGTTCTGGTATTATACTGATGAAAGGTATTGTTAGTGCCAAATAAACCTTTGTTATTGGCTACAAATAATGTTAAGGAATATAAATACAAGGAATAAAAGGTCATTATCTGGTTGTCACTAAATAATTTTCTGCAAGATTCCCTAGGTTTAATACGATAAATAATTCGAAGAGTTTTCTTTTGTAATTTAAATACTTTCGAAGCTGTAGTTGAGGCTCCCCAGAAGATAATTCCATAACTCATAACAGACTGGATATTCGCAAAATAAATTAATTTCAGTACGTCTATTGGCAGGGTGTATTTAACACAATTTAAGGCATAACATGAGGATGACAGTCTCGGCAGGGTGAAATCAACATGTTGATTCCATGTTAAATTGCTATCAATCATAAGTCCAAGAAACTTTATCAGGGGGGCATTTGTTAGGTTCATGTTATTGTATTTGATAGAATCCATTCGTTTGATTGAATGATTGGAAAAAAAATCTGAGTAGAGTGTTTTGTCCAAATTAAGAAGTAATAAATTATTTTGAAACCATGTATTTATTTTATAAAAAAGCTGGTTCGCCTGCGTATTTAAAACCATGTGGTTCGGTGCAGTAATAATGACACTGGTGTCATCCGCATAAAGGATCATTTCACTATCCTTTATATCTTTGTTAATTAGGGTCAAGTCATTAACATATATCAAAAACAAGAGGGGTCCCAGTATTGATCCCTGTGGAACCCCACATCGGATTTTATCCCAAGTAGAATGGTGTTTGTTCCAGTCTACTTTTTGATATCTATTATCAAGGTATGATTTAATTAGCTTACAAAACTTGCCTACTATTCCATAAAATTGTAATTTCTTTAGTAAAATTTCATGGTTGACACTGTCGAAAGCCTTATGTAAATCACAAAAGATTCCTCGAACCTTATGGTTTTTGTTCAGGGCTTCCAAAATTGTATTCACAAGAGAAAATATTGCATGATTTGTAGATAAATGTTCCCTAAAACCAAATTGATGTAAGGACAATATCTTATTATTTAGTAGGTGGGAAGAGAGTCTGGCATATATTATCTTCTCTAAAACTTTGGAAAATGCTGGTAGAAGGGATACAGGTCTATAATTAGATAAGTCTTGTTTGGAGCCTTTCTTATATACTGGTTTCACAGTAGCATACTTTAGTCTATCAGGAAAGACCCCGTCTTTTAGTGCTGCATTACATATATGAGTAAGGGGTGAGGCAATGTATGGGCAACTCAATTTTAGTAAACGATTAGAAATTTCATCATAGCCAGCTGAATTTGTTGTTTTTAAAGTTTTAATAGCCTTTATGATCTCCTGGGTTGAGGTGAAATGCCAATTAATGGCCGGGAATGGCTTTTCGTAGTGGCAATTTAGAAGATCAATACAATCTGTTATGTTCGACTTCACGTTAATGTCAATCCCTTGCATTAGCATTGCTAGATTCGAAAGAGAGTATTTATTAAATAAATGGGCAATATGACTTTGATCCGATATTACATTACCCTCATGTAAAATTTCATTTGTCAAAAAATTTGATTGAATTTATGTAATTTCTTGGCTGCATTTATTACTTTAGACAAGATGGCACAATACTGCTTATAGTAGTTAGTAAGTTGCTGGTCATCCAGTATTTTAGAAAGAATAAAAAGTTCTTTTTTCCTTGAACAAGATATTAAAATGCCCTTAGATATCCAAGGGCTACGTTTATGCCTAGAGGAGTATCTCTTGATAATTGGAAATTGTGACTGATGGCACCTCATGTATACATTTAAGAAATTATTGAACATTTTATTTGTATCATTTTCTTCAAATACCTCCGACCATTGTTCATTTGATATGCAAAGTAGGAAGGAAGCAATATTGTGCTCACTGAGGTCTCTGGTATAGGTGAAAGTAGGTTGGAAAATTAATCTACCATGGACCTCAAGGCGCAATATTTGTGCGTCATGGTCAGAGAGACCGTTGATCCATGGGGATATTAAATAGGGGCTACTTTTATCAATGAAGATGTTGTCAATCATAGTTGCAGAGGTGGAGGTGATTCGCGTATAAAAAGAAACTGTACCTTCTAAAAGGAAGAATAATGGGCCAAGAATAGAGCCTTGTGGTACTCCACATTTCACCTCTTCCCATATGGAGGAAACTGTTTTTAATTTATTGTCATTTATTACTACTCTTTGATATCTATTTGATAAGTAGGATTTGATTAATTTATTATCTATGCCTGTGATACCATAAAATTTCATTTTAGATATCAATATTCCATGGTTTACACAATCAAAAGCCTTTTGTAAATTGCAAAACAGTCCACCAACATATAGTTTATTATTGAGTGATGATAGTATAGTATTTAATAGATTATGTGTAGCAATTGCGGTAGACGAATTGACTATATAACCATATTGTTCCTTTGCCAAAATATTATTATTTCTTATATGTTTATCTAACCTTTTATGTATTAGTTTTTCGAAAATTTTTGAAAAGGAAGGGAGCAGTGAGATGGGTCTGTAATTTGCGAAATTTGTTCTGTCACCCTTCCTATATACCGGTTTTATTTCCGAGAATTTCAATCTATGTGGGAATATTCCTGTTGATAAAATCCTGTTACCTATATGACTCAGCGGAGATACAAGTAATATATATGGGGCGCTTGCTTTTAAGATTTTAGTTGATATTTCATCATATCCATACAAATTCTTTACCTTTAAGTTTCTGATAATTTCCTCTGTTTCCCCAGTAGTGGTATGTTTCAATTTGATTTTTGTAACTGGTCGGTTATAAGCGTTATGTAGGTAGTTTATTGGCTGGTAGGACTCTGGATCAGGTTTTCCATTACTCTTAGAGTTCTCAAGAATTATATTATCTACAACAGATAAGAAGTATTTATTGAAGGTATTTGCAATAGTTTGATTATTGTTAGTTAAGTTGTCATTTATTCTCATCAGCGTAATATTGTTAGTGTTGCTTTTCTTACTGCTGTTTGTGAGACTTTTTATAATATTCCATGTTGTTTTTTGCTTATTTTGAGAATGTATTAGAAGGTTATTATAGTACCATTTCTTTTCCATCATAATGACCTCAGATAATATTTTGCAGTAATTTTTGTAATTTTCTTTTATGATATGATCATTACTATTTCTCCTTATTGTATACAGTGTTCTTTTAATGGCACGTTATTTCCTAATTGCAGGTGTTATCCGTGCCTTTGTGTGTCGTGTTTGGCTAACTTTTTTTGTGGGAAAACTTGTATAAAAGAATCCAAGATATGTGTTTAAGAAGTTGTTAAAGCTTATATTAACATCATTCTTAGTAATAACATTCTCCCATAGTTCATAACTTAGTTGAAGTCTGAATTCATTAATTGAATATTTATCAAATTTCCTTTTGTAGTTGTATAATTTTCCAGAGTCATACATAGGGATGCTTGATATATTGACAACCTGAGCATCATGATCAGATAAACCATTTACTAGGGGATAAACTACAATTTCCTCATGTTTGTATGTGTTGATAAAGATGCTATCAATTAGAGTATGAGAGTTGTCCTGAATTCTCATAGGGAATTGGAGAGTGCTGTAAAGACTGTAAGAAGCTAGTAGAGAATTTAGAAGGTGTTTGGTGTTAGATTCATGTAGGTAATTTATGTTAAAATCACCACATATAATTATATCAGTGGTGTTGTTATGTATTCTATTTAAGGTACATGTCAATCTATTCAGAAAGTACTGGAAATTACCATTTGGGGATCTATAAATATTCATTATGGTAATAGTGTGAACTGAACTATTTATTTTCACAGCACATATTTCAAAGTATTTTTCTTTGGAATATTTATGTAAGTTAATATTACAAAATGTTAAACTATCCTGAATGTCAATATATACTCCTCCACCTTTGTAGGACTGTCTGCAAAATTTGGCTCCTAATATATATTGATTGAGTGTTAGTGTCTCAATTTCATCATTTTTTAAATGGTGTTCAGAAATGCATATGACATGTGGAGGATTAGGGTATAGTAAAAGTAGTAACTCATCTCTTTTGTTATGTATTCCACGAATATTCTGGTGAAAGACAACAAATATATCTTTATTACTTTGATAAGACTTTGAAATATTAATTGAAAGATTCTGGTTCTTGTGAAGATTGTCTTTTGTTACAGCATTTACCTCCTTTACTTTAAAAGTATTCACATCTACCATAAAAAATCATGATTTCTTGTTACTGGTTTCCTTGTAGTACGCTTTGTATGTATACTTTCAGCAGGAGTTTCAGAGTAAGGTTTGTTTTCAGTAGGAAATTTGCTTGTCTGTGACTGAACATCATGGTATTTAAGTGCTATGGGTTTAGTATTTTGTTCCACATCTTTCATCAGTAATGGAAAAATATGATGTGTTGGCTGGATAGTCAGCAGCTCTTTACCTAATCTATTTAAATGTAAGCCATGCTTAGTATATAAGTGCCTTTCTGTATCTACTTCTAATACACTGAGGTGTGAGAAGAACTTTGCCAGTTTATGTAACTTCCTATTGAAGGACTTAATTTCATCATTTATCCTTGTGTTAGAAGCTCTTAAGTCATGTCTATAAGGCACAGTTAGCATGATCAAATTAGTATGACTGACTTTCCTTATTAGACTAATGATATCCTTAAGAACCTGTCTTGAGTCCACTCTGCCAATATCGTTTGTCCCACAACACAGTATTACAGCATCTTTGGGTGACAGTTTTCCAACCTCACTTATTACTTGTTCTAATCATCATCATCATCCAGCAGTCTGTCTAATGACAGGTCCAATGCCTCTTCCAAAACGATTCCTCCACACAGTGCGATTTAGAGCTTCCTCCTTCAAATAAGAGTACCCTCGCCTGTCCTTAAGATCATCCAGCAACTTCTTACGTCTTCTGCCTCCTCTTGTCACTTCCAGCTCTCCCTTTATCTTTCCTTCAATAACCCGTTGTAGAAGGCAGTTTCTACGCAATATGTGGCCAATCCAGTTAGCCTTCCGTTTTCTTATTTCATGTAGGACATTCCTCTGCTCATTGACTCTAAGTAACACTTCTTCATTTCTCACACGCTCGGTCCAACTGATCTTCTCCATCATTCTCCAGCACCACATTTCAAAACTTTCCACGTGTTTCTGATCTACTGCCCGAAGCGTCCAAGTTTCAGCACCATACAAAGCTATACTCCAAATGTAGCATTTTACTAGTTTCTTCCTCAAATTTAAATTCAATGTGCTGGTAAAAAGAGTCTTCTTCTTGTTAAATGCAGCTTTTGCCATGGCAATCCTAGATTTTATTTCACAAGTACACCTTCCGTCGTTTGTCAACTTACTACCCAAATATTTAAAACATTCTACATTCTCCAGTTGTTTTTGGTCTATCATAATTGTTACTGGGGATGTTTGTCTTGAAATTCTCGTGACTTGTTTTTTCCACATTCATTTCCATACCATAGCATCTTCCAGTTTCAATTAGTTTATTTATCATGCCCTAACTAACTAACTAACTCCATGGAGCAGAGGCCTTCTTGAGAAGCTAACAGTTTATCAGCTAGTCAAGAAATTCCCCGCATTTTATGGAACCCGAAGGTTCATTACCGCATTCACAAGAGCCCGCCACCTGTCCCTATCCTGAGCCAGATCAATCCAGTTCATGTCCTCCCATCCCACTTCCCGAATGTCCATCTTAATATTATCCTCCCATCTACGCCTGGGTCTCCCAAGTGGTCGCCTTCCCTCGGGTCTCCCCACCAAAATCCGGTATGCACCTCTCTCCTCCCCCATACGTGCCACATGCCCCGCCCATCTCAGTCTTCTCGATTTGATTACCCGAATAATATTTGGTGATGAGTACAGGTCATTAAGTTCCTCGTTATGTAGTCTTCTCCACTCCCCTGTTGCCTCGTCCCTCTTAGGCCCAAATATCCTCCTCAGCACCCTATTCTCGAACACCCTCAGTCTTTGTTCCTCCCTCAGTGTGAGAGACCAAGTTTCGCATCCATACAGAACAACAGGTAAAATTATAGTTCTGTATACCCTAATCTTTGTGTTTTTGGATAGCAACCTGGAAGACAAAAGATGGTGCACCGAATGATAGCAAGCATTCCCCGACTTCAATCTGCTCTTAATTTCTTCATGAATGGAGTTTCGATTCGTTAGGGTTGCTCCCAAATATTTGAATTCTTCCACCCTTTCAAAGGATTTATTATCTATATTTATGTTGTGATTGTGTCGTGCATTCTGGTTTCGAGACATGACCATGTACTTAGTTTTCTCAGCATTTACTTCTAGACCAATCTCCTTACTAGCAATAATTAAATCTTCTGCATTTTTCTTTATGCTATGTACGCTTCCGCCCAATATATTAACATCATCAGCATAAACCAGAAGCTGATGTGTACCATTCAATTTCAAGCCCTCCTGGTTTGCCTGAACCCTCCTAATGGCATATTCTAAAGCAAAGTTGAAAAGCAATGGCGACAGAGCATCTCCTTGTTTCAAGCCATTCTTAATAGGGAACGTGTCAGACAGATGTTTGCCTACCCGAACTCTGCTATATGTTTCACTTAGGCACATTTTTATTAACCTTACTAGTTTCATGGGGATACCGAACTCAATGAGAATATTATACAAGACCTCCCTCCTAACTGAATCATAGGCTTTCTTGAAGTCTATAAATAGCTGATGAACTGCCTCATTGTATTCCCATTTTTTCTCAAGTATTTGACGAATGCTGAATATATGATCAGTGGTTGACCTGTTACGTCGAAATCCACAATGATGATCCCAAATAATTTCCTCTGCATATGGAGTTAACCTTGACAAAAGGATGTTGGATAGAATTTTGTACGTAGTCGACAAAAGTGATATGCCTCGATAGTTATTGCAATCTGTCTTATCACCCTTCTTATAAATAGGCACAATGACCGACTCCTTCCATTCCTCAGGCAATTCCTCCTTATTCCAAACAGAAATAATAAGTTTATGGATTTCAGACCGAATAATCCTACCCCCTGCTTTAATCAATTCTGCTGGAATCTGATCAATACCTGGTGATTTGTGGCTTTTTAGTTTTCCAATAGCCATCTCAACCTCAAAGGCACTGGGCTCAGGCACTAGTGGCTCTGCTGTGTGCACTTCAATCTGCCTAACATCATTAACCCCGTGTATATTCAACAGCTGGGAGAAATGATTCCTCCACCTAGCCAAAATACTGTGGGAGTCTGCAACCAGGTCACCCTTCTCATCCTTTACTACATTACTTCTAGGCTGGTACCCCCTCTTAAACTCATTGATACCCCTATACAAGTCTCTTATATTCTTGTTCTTACTGTTTGTTTCAATTTCATTAATTTTAGCTTTCAGATATTCCTTCTTTTTGTGCCTGAAATGTCTACTAGCTTCACGTCTTACGTTGTGCAGATTATCTCCATTATTTTGGTTTGGATTCTGTAACCACTGAATTTTAGCCTGCTTCCTTTTATCTAAAAATTCTGCACATTCTGCATCAAACCATGGTTTATGCTGCTTCCGTTCGTGTAGACCTAGACTCTCTTGAGCCGAGATTTTGATATTCTCTTTAATGTTTTCCCAAGCCCTATTCATGTTCTCACTAACATTTAAGTTTTCCAGAGCTGCAAACCTGTTTGAGATCTTAAGCTGATACTGTTTCCTAGCCTCTAGTTCACTTAGCTTCTTGAGATTAAATCTCTCTACATCAAACTTCTGTGCTGCTTGTTTACTTACTGCCAGTCTTTCCCTAACTTTCGCAACCACCAGATAGTGATCAGTATCACAGTCAGCTCCCCTGAAAGATCGCACATCGAGTATACTGGAATGCCGTCTCCTATCTATCAATATGTGATCGATCTGATTGTGAGTCTTCCCATCAGGAGAGGTCCAGGTGTATTTATGAATATTTCGGTGCGGAAACATAGTGCTCTTAACAACTAGATTCTTTGATGTGGCAAAGTTTACTACTCTAACACCATTATCGTTGCTATCCTTATGTAAACTCTCATTCCCAATAGTCGGTTTGAAAATATCCTCTCTCCCCACTTTTGCATTAAAATCTCCTAACAGAATTTTCATATGGTATTTAGGAAAATGATCAAAAACCCCTTCTAATTCATCATAGAAGCTGTCCTTTGAATCATCACCCTTCTCTTCCGTTGGTGCATGCGCATTCAGAACAATGATATTACACCAGCGGCCTCTCAGCACTATGTATGACATCCTAGCACTAACAAACTCCACTCTCTTGATTGCTGATACATTTATCATGCCCTGTAGCACCTTTTCTCCCTTAGCCATTAACACAAGGTCATCTGCATATTTCAAAGTTTGAATAATTTGCCCACCAATGTTGAAGTCTCCAGACCCATCCAAAGCTTCCTTGGTAAGGCACTCGCTGTACAAATTGAACAAAATTGCTGACAAACTGCATCCTTGTCTAACTCCCCTTCCAATCTGCGTACTTCTTGTTTCCCCTCAGTCTAGTCGTACTTTAACTCTCTGATCCATGTACAGTTTGCTTATCAATCTTCTTTCACGCCAATCGATACCAGTTCCCTTTAGAATCTGCATTAATTTGGTCCAGTTTACACAGTCAAATGCCTTCTGCCGGTCTATGAAGCAAACACACAGTTGAGGGTGAGATTTTCTGCTCCCATCTAGACCAGCCCTGGGGCCCACCAGGCCTCCTCTACAATGGCTACTGGGTCTCTTTCCTGGAGGTAAAGCAGCCAGGGCATGGTGTTGAGCACCAACACCCATCTAGCACTAAGGTTAAAAAAAGAATAGAGCTATACCTTATGTCCCCCTCTGGGCCTTCATGGAATGTTTTAGGTTGAAATTTATACAGTGAACATCTTCTCTTGTCTCATTTTGGTTTAAAAGCACATCTTTTTAAAAACTGGCTGTTCTTCTGTCATCAGATAAAAGCATGAAACACTCTATTGAGTCCATTAGGTGGAGCTCATTTCTGTGGGCCCAGCAGAGAATATTTCATGCTCTTGTCTGATGACAGAAGCAGAGGCAGCTTCTGAAATGTTATGCTTTTAACAAAAATGATATATAAAATATTTAATTAATAACACACATCTGTCACAATGCTTAGACTTATACAGGTTATACAGACTTATACAGGTACCCATTACAATATGGTGACCTTTTATACTTATTACTTTCCTCATATTTGAAAGCAATTTTATGCAAAACGTTCTCAGGCTAAGGCTCTACTGAAGTTTATTGAGGCAGCGTCAGAGAAGACCCTCAGATCGACTGTGTCACTGACTGCTACATGAAGAAGAGGCAAGTCAGCTGCTCTGGGACTTGCAATGGCAGGAGCAGTTGCTTTTGGCTATTCCAATATCTTCGTTACAAGTCCCAGCCCTGAGAACCTCACAACCCTGTTTGTATTTATTTTCAAAGTAAAAGTAATAGATTCACTAATAACTTAAACTCTTCATGCTTTGTTGTTAAACTGAGTTCGCCATTCTAACATTATGGTTCTGTGACATGTAGGTATCTCATATGTGTGTGTCATGCAACAAGAGTGGTGTGGTTGAATAAGACACTCTCTATAATTTGTTCTGTACTGTATCTTCTGAAACATTAATAAAACCAGAATAAAATATATGCCATCCATAAGAAGGAACAAGTTAACTTTTATCTTACTGGAGTAGGTATTTCAATTTTAGTGCATGGTTTATGAAAAACAAGAATTATTTGAACAGAAAGAGAAAAAATTATGAAATAAATGGCATTTTTTGGAAAATAAAACAGGATTATGCAGTATGCCTTAAAATGTAGTAAATTTCATTGTTGCCTAAATATATAAAATGAATTTCTTGGGGTGTTTTCCTACATGTATTCACATATGTGAACACATGTCTTTAAAATGTTAATGTAATAATAATTGGATACCATGCTTAGGAAGGTAGATGTTATGCTTTTAATGAAGCACTGTTTCGTTGAAGGTTTTGATGCATTGGAATACCAAGAACATTTAGATTATGACCTCATCCAGTCAATGAATCCAGGGTTTAACAAAGCTATTGTTCAAGTCAACTTTTTTAGAGACCATCGACAAACTATTCAGGTAAGAAAAAAAGACTCTTCCCTTTAAAATACCTAATAGCCCTTGTTTCTGTGTACCTGAAATATATTGAAATTTGTCAAGACACATTTTTGTTGTACTGGAATTGACATCACATGAAAACATATGACTGAGTTTATCATTAGTTAGTTCAGTACAGTTTTCTTTACCACAACCACTTTTTGTGGTTCCGTGTCAGAGTATAATTACAGTACACACTTGTCTTCCAGTGCATACATCCAACCGATGCACATAAGCTTGGGCAAGCAGAACTTCTTGTCATTGACGAAGCAGCAGCAGTTCCTCTGCCATATGTTAAGAGCATGCTGGGACCGCACCTTGTATTCCTGGTGTCAACAATCAACGGGTTAGTTAATTCAATGGAACTGAACACAGTGTAATTCAGTATATGTTTACATGTGCATTTTGAACTGCTTAGTAAATCAGCAGATTGTTACAATTAACCCTTTCGAACACAGATCACTGTATATGCCACCTGCTTTAATGTTGAATGTTAGAAATCTTGCATTTTTGTCCATAATGTACTTACATGTTTTATACGATTTTTAGAATAAAGTGGGATTATTTTTTGAACAGCATTGACCAGTTTGTCTTTGTGATGCAGACCTATTGTTTGTGTGAGGTAGAAAATGATTTTTTGTATGTTATTTACATGAGCTTCAGATTTCACAGGGACAGTATCAGAGTGTGTTGATTGCAATCAGTCTTCATTGTCATCAGAAGCAACAGGCATTACTTAAAGTAACACATAATTATACTGAAATTGTTCTGTAACACAGGACTGTGTACTCCATTGTAATCAAGCAATATAACCAACAAGGTACACGTTGTGCAAATACATTATTTATTGAAACTAACATGTTTCAGCCAATATTGTATTACATGGTATCTCTGAGGATGGCTGATAGGCCAAAACATGTTGGTTTGTTTAAATAAATAATTTATGGGTTAATGTAAAGTGTACCTTGCTGGTTTGATACTAAAATTTTATTAGTTGTCTACATGAAGAATGGAATAAAGAGCTTTCCTGTACTTTTAGACAGTTAATATTTAAATTTGTGTTAATTATTACATCCATACCCAGGTATGAGGGTACGGGCCGGTCCCTATCTCTTAAATTACTGCAGCAGCTGTGAACACAGGCAGCACATATTGGTGTGTCAGCTGACAAATGCAAGGGTCATTCAGCTGCCACTGGAAGGGCTCTGCATGAAGTAACTTTAGCCATATCATCATGACAGTAGGCTGTCTGTATTGTATATACTGTTTTGTCACTATATACAAAATTCACTGAAATCTTATCAGGCGTTGAGCTGATGCTGTCATATGTGATGATGGAGATACAGCAGGTATTCAGCACTTTGGTTTTTAGCCCAGTGATGATGTGGCTGATTGGCTGAGAAGATTTTGTTACATTTATGTACTGTGAAAGTTTCAAATCTCATACATAAAATTATGCCTTTATTAGGTGGTGCTGAATGAGACAATCCAATACAAACCCAGTGATAATGTGGAGAAGTGGCTGAATGATTTGCTGTGTTTAGATGCAACATCAGTGCAGCCTATCCTCTCAGGTTGCCCTCCTCCAGATAACTGTGATCTCTACTACATTAACAGGTGAAACATTTGCTACGTACTTCCAGTAATTGGGTGGCTGGTTTGTAATGTAGCTGTTGAATTGTGCTTGAATATTGCATGTGAAATAATGGGATGCTAAACAAAATGGCATGATAATGCACTCCATAATTTGTACTTTTCACTGTTGATCAAATAAAGGCGACAAAATATATAGGGCATGTATGAAATGTGGAGAAGTTAGAAAGTTCAAGATTACTTTATGTGGAAAACGTGTATCAAGCAAGTGACTTGGGAGACCTAGGCACAGATGGGAAGATAATATTAAAATGTATCTGAAAGAAGTAGGGTGTGAGGATGTAGTCTGAATTCATATGGCTCAGGTTATGGACCTGTGACAGGGTCGTGTGACAGTTGTACACAGTCTTCAAGTGCTGTGAAAGGTTTGTACTCTGTCTGTAGAAACTGTTTCATTACAGCATGGTGGGGCCAAGGAACACATGAAACCATTCTCATGAGTTTAACATCTTGAAAATACTGACCATATATTTTCATATCAGAGACACTTCCTACATTTTTAGCTGTAGTTGTGTTATGAACATTTCAGATTCTGATTTGGTTTAGGTGATAAAATGTATACAAAGCAGATGAAATTTGTCAGATGTTTGTCCTATTAATGAAATTCGTATGTGATTAAGGTATTCTTTTGAGAGTTAGATGTAAAGGGAGTATGTTTCGTCAGACCTGACCCTGATTTTGGTTTCTTCTGTTGATATTTATGTTGCAGAGATATATTATTCTGTTTCCATAAAGCATCCGAGGCCTTTCTTCAGCGTTTGGTGTCCCTACATGTTGCTTCACATTATATGGTTGGCTTCATTTCTGACAATTTTCTCAGATAGCTGTAATGATTTTAATTCAATTTTGTCCTGTTTTATGGACTAGAGACCCAAATAATACTGCATAAACACAGTACCCCGAAAATGACTGTGTGGCATTTGGAAGTTTTTACACCCACTTTGTTTATGAGATTTACACTAGTTAACATCCAGAACAAAGATGAGCATGAAAGCACATGTATGAGTACAGGCAAGTGCTGTATTTACAAGAATATAAGATGACCCACCCCCCCCCCCCCCCCCCCCCCCCCCCCTTACCATCTTGACTTTCCAGGAAAATACCTGTACAGAATGTGTTTGACTTGTGCAGAATTATAAGATGATGCCCCCTTCCCATTTTTAGATGAATTAGGAAAAAAATCCTTGTTATATATTTGGGCAAATGCAGTCTATGAACAGAAGGGAATATGTATCCTGATTGAAGATCATTTTTGTTTGTAGAACAGCCCAAATTATTTGCAGATGATGTCAGATGCCCCAGCATATCATTTATTCTGCTTGCTTGGACCAGTTGATCCAAATCAGAAACATTTACCAGAAGTTCTTGTACTTATTCAGGTATGGGATCGAATGAACGAACAACAGACACCATAAAGTGAGTAACTACAATCTGTTCTGCTAATGTATAGGTCATTTTCAGTTGTCAGTATTGACCTTGAGTGATGTGGTCCCTCTTACGTCTGTACGAAAGAAAGAAAGAAAGAAAGAAAGAAAGAAAGAAAGAAAGAAAGAAAGAANTACGAAAGAAAGAAAGAAAGAAAGAAAGAAAGAAAGAAAGAAAGAAAGAAAGAAAGAAGGAAGGAAGAAAGATAGAAGGAAAGAAAGAAAGAAAGAAAGAAAGAAAGAACAATAGATGTGGCAAGAGTTTGACTATCTGTAGACCTGTTAGTTTCTCAAGAAGGGCCCTACTCCTTGGAGTATGTTAATTATGCATAGTGGTCCTCTCTGTCATAGTCTTTCGTGATCGTGAACACTACCCATTTTCCTTTTGTAATTGTGTATTGAAGCTACTTGCATGAAAAGTTCAGTGATTCTGCCACCCTTTCTGGATTGCAGTTCCTTGTGACTGGATGTACGTTTACCTTAATCAGGTATGTTTGGAAGGAGAAGTGTCAAACAACCCCATTGTGAATGGCTTATCGAGAGGTAAGAGAGCATCAGGTGATCTCATTCCCTGGACAGTGGCACAGCAGTGTCAGGACGAAGACTTCCCCATGCACTCTGGAGCCAGGATAGTAAGGATAGCTACACATCTGCACTATCAAGGGGTATGAAGTGACATAATTATGAATTAATTTGCTTGCTTGGATGGAAGAATTTAAACACAGTTGAGCTGAGACCACAGAAATAAATCCAATGGATATCAGTGCTCAAGGCTTCTCCCTTTTGCCAGTTGATTTCCCCACCACCTTTCTTGGGTCTATATCAGCCATACAAAAGTGCTTGTCACTATCAAAAGTTTATTATTTTGTGGTTGTCATTACCACTAGTCATGTGAAGAGAATGGCTACAGTGGAAGGGATTACAGGCAAGTGTGTAGGAGGGTGAAGTGTGATGGCTCAACGGTGACATGGAAGGGGTTGGTCAGTGGGCATCTTTCTGTAGCCTCATTATAGGTATTAAAAGTTTTTCCATAGTATACTGTCTTTATCGCGGTTAAATGTTGTTTTTACACATGCTATTAACACTGTCCATCCCATTAAGACACTAGTGTGGTGTGTTGTGTTGTGAATCTGATTCATGCTGGGTGTTTGAATTTCAGATAAGGCTCTTGGATTGGTTTAATATGTTAGAAGCATTAGGGCCATTTTAATTTTACTACAGTCTTTTGCAACAAGAGCAAATAGTTTCAAAATACAGATATTTGGAACGCACCTTTCTGTTTCAACCGGTGTAGCTGATACAAGAAAGTTTGTATTGTATGTTTTGCATCTTTAATTTGATGCTTTTTTTTTTAAATTAAATCTGTGTATTTTAACATCAGAAGGGGGTCTACAACTAATCACTACTGTGTGGTATAAGTTAACTGTAAGAGGTTAACAATCCTAATATTAGAGGTTATGTTCATGGAAAAGCTTACATTTATTTTGATCAAAATCTCTGATCTCTAATTGTGTTAGTTGGTCTAATAATGTACAGATGGGGTATGGAAGCAGAGCTGTTGCCTTGTTGAAGAAGTATTATGAGTTCAAAATCCCAAGTATTGACGAGGAACAGCTGCCTGAAGAGCATATGGAGAGTGTTGCAGATGAGAATGTGGGCCTTCTGGAGGAAAGGATAGGTAAGTTCCTGAACCTGTCTGTCACATAGGCAGTTGCAGAATTAGGTCATATTACTTCAGATATTTATGACATCCAAATTGCAGTGTGGTCTGTAAGCTAAAAGGTGTCTGGTTTTTTTGTGACACGAAAATTTCTTTTGTACCACATAGGATGGCATAATAGTAACATGTGAGACTTTTATTTGATATGTATCTACTTCAAATCCTGACTGGGTTACTAGTTAGCTTCATTGGGCTTTTCATGGTTTTCCCACCCCTCCATGTAACTGTCCACAGTTGAAACTGTGTTGTTACATTGAAAAGAACTGTACTCTGATTGTGCCTTGTTTTTAACAGAACCAAGAGAATCACTACCTCCACTTCTGTTAAAATTGAGCGAGAGACCACCAGAGCATCTTCAGTAACTTGGTGTACCATTTGGGCTCACACCACCTCTCCTTAAATTCTGGAAAAGAGTTGAGTTTGTGCCAGTTTATTTAAGGTACGTATCTGTGATTCAGGTGAACTCTTTGAAATCTTAACATCTAAGAAATGTATGAGCTTCACATCACAAAATTTCACAGTGTGGCCACATTGACCAGTCTTATGTTCTGCCATCTGTGCTCATGCACTTTCCATGATGGCATGCACTTAGTGATATGTTGTTTATACACGACAGGCAAACAGCCAACGACTTGACAGGTGAACGTTCCTGTATCATGCTGCATCTACTGGACAGCACAGATGGCAGTGAGGAAACTGAAGGAGACCATGCCAAGAAAGGATCATGGCTTTCAGAATTTTTGGCTGACTTCAGGCGCCGCTTTATATCGCTGTTAGGCTTTCAATTCCGTAACTTTACACCAGCCCCTGCACTTGGTGTGCTTCAGCATAAGACATGGAAACAAGAGCCTACAGGTTATTACTGGCTGTGTGGTACAAGATTTCTTACAGCACCTGAAAATTATTTGAGGTATTGTCTCATATTATCTTGCCATCTAATATACAAATACATACTGTAGTTCATGACTTAATCAGAATTTTGGTCTTGTGTGATGTGACACCATTCAGCTTGGGAGTTTGGTACCAGGGTTTCAGGGGAACCTGTTGCCTGTGTTCAGGGTGGCCAGGGGACTTTGCAAATGGAGGCATCTGTTTGCTCTGCTGTGCTGGTACCCATCTGTCATGCTACATAATTTCACATTCCAGCAGACTGTAGTCTTGTTACTCCACTGGGGTAAGAACCTCAATTATGACATTTTGTAACTTCATATTTGTATTTTCTTGGGTATCATTTATTTAACTACTAAAAATGTATTTCTAAGAGGAAGTTCTGACTAAGAACACAAATGGAGCAGTGGAGTTCTAATTTCTGGTTTGTAATGTGAAATGTTACTTTAATACAAGGCATAGCATTTGTAGCATAACTTGATTCTGTCTATATTATGTATTGTTTATTGTGTTCTGTGCAGTGCTAAGCAAGATGGAGCTTGATGTGTGCTTGACTAAATATGATCTGAAGAGACTGGAGATGTACAGCAAGAATCTAGTGGATTACCATTGGTTATGGACTTGATTCCATCCCTGGCTCACCTGTACTTCCTCAGTCATATGGGTGACACTCACCTTTCTGCTGTGCAGTCAGTAAGTTGAGTTTCAATTGCCTGTGGATATTTGTGTGTGAACAGTTTATAAAAGCCATTCTCAGCTTTTTCTGTCTTCCCAGAACATCTGTTCAGTCACTTCTAATGTTATACGGGCTTAACCTTTACACTGTTAAGCCCATAATGTTAATTCACCGGCAGTATGTCATAATGGCTGCAGCCATATCATTACAGATGTAGCACTTAAACTCCTGATATAATTTCCTGAATGCATTCAACCTTATGTTTGTCTTTTATGTAATAAATTTAAAGTCAGGGCTCTATATTACTTTTCCATGCCATCTATAGGACACTACCCAGACCTTGGGGCAACACAGGCATAGTAAAAATGATGTCCACAAGTACTCCCAAACAATCTTCAGAATATAGAGCAAGTTGAAGTTTGTGTCCACCTAGTTTTTACTTTATTTCTTATAATTTCTGTATTTAAGGGAAACAGCAAAAACACTGTATTTATTTGAACATAAAACATGTAATTCTTCCTAATTCTTCATGTGAAAATTGGGTGGATGCCTTATAATCATGAAGAGAGTTAAACACATTGAGTACAGATAATTTTTCTGAATATTGAAGGCTGTGATGGAGGGTCATCTTATATTTGTGTAAATACAGCAAATTAGTGCACAAAGTGTAGCCAGGCAACTTTTAGTGAGCACTGAAAGCATTGCAGACAAAAGTCCATGGTTTGTGACAAAAGAAATGTATTAACTTCTTGAGATGAGTATGGTGGTACTGGTGCATTCATACTAGAAGTACTGCATAGGGTATGACCGTACCTGTATGTCATACACTTTCATGTCAGCATGCACACTTCGGCAGGAAGTGTATGAAGCATAAGAGGGGAGCCACTCTTACAGCATCTATCAGCTCCTTAAGATTCACTCTGCAAGGGCTTAGAGGCATGTACAGTATGAACTGCACATGCAGAACATCAGTGATGTAAACCATGCATCTTCTGATTCATTAGTCACAAATATCAATCTGGCCTGGAAATACAGCATACTCTGTAAATAATTTTACTCTGCCGCTGCTTAGCAGATTGTTTACCTTTATTTTAGAAGTCCTGGAAAAAATTATCTCACAAAATACAGATGTATGCATAATTTTCAAGATCATCTTGGATGTGATGTATAGTTGGTAGAAATGTACTTTTGTTTCAGAAGAACCTGCGGCTTCCATCGTCAGGCTAGAAGAGAACAGCATATATCTTTCTGTCAAACTACTCAGTGTCACACTTCAAAGACACGACTCCTGAGAGTAGCTGCTGTAAAAACCTCAAATTTCACACACGTAATGTTACTGAGATATTTCAGGCAATTATTCTTGGCCTAGGCTTGCAATACAAAACTGTGGATAATCTTGCATCAGAGTTGGAACTACCAGCGTCACAACTATTAGGTCTGTTCAACCGAACAATCCGCCAATGTGTTCAGTATTTAACAGGAATTCTGGAACACTCCATAGAACAGGGTCTGGTCCAGCCAAGAACTGACATTGTCTTCAAACCTGTTGCCAAGAGCATGCATGATGAATTAGAAGAAGCAGCAAAGGTAATTAATAGTGTATTTCCTCTTCATTAGGTGCTTTGGATACTATAATGTTGTGCCTGGGCAGACAGTGATGTGAACAGGACTTCTGTATTACAGGAACTGAAGTTACTGAAACAAGAAAATCTGAGTCAGTATGCAATTAAAGGCTCAGAAGAAGAGTGGGTGTGAGCATTAGGTTCTTCGGGAAAGAAACTCAAGAACATCGTTTCTGTCAAAAGGTGAAGTATCAAAAGTTACTGTATTTGACAGTCTAAAACAGAGTGGGACCACCTGCTGTAACATTAAGAAACTACATTTTGTCTACACAGTGTGTTTGAGTGCCTGTAATTCTCACAATACACAGTGATTATTTCCCTGTATGAAATTGACTGACTCATCTTTGCAGTGGAGACTGATGGTGATCTGTGTGAGGCAGGAACTGAATCTGCATATGTAAACCGGATGGGCATCAGTTTTGACACAATTAAGGTGGCATACTTATTTGCACTTTGTCCATTTTCGTAGGTTGCTTATCAAAAACTAAGGTGATAGACTAAGTCCAAATTAATAACCTAAAATGTTGGGTCGTACCATACTCATATAAATCCAAACTTGGCTCAGAATGTTAGTTATAAAAGTGAACTCAGTTATCAGATTACTTCCACATCCTCTCCTGTGTAAAATTTGTTGGCAAAGATTTATACCCCGTCTCAGTTAAAGTGCAAATAGGCATTTTAATCAGCATAGCGCTGTTCTGCTAAGAATTTTAGTAGTGCAGGTAGCAGGGCTATGGAGGTGTTGCACGAAACTTTCGACTCTGACTCCTCACTTTTTAAAACTCCGACTCCTTCATAAATGCTCAATATGTATCAATAATGGTAAACCTATAAGATATTTTATCACCACCATGTAAATCATGAGGCTACTTTTTAGATTTATAACCTATATTTAAGTATAAGTCTAATGGTTATTGCAGCTATGGGGGCTCAGGGTTTGGAGTATCTAGTTAAGATTTAAGATTGAGGTCAGAGTCGGTACATTTTTACTGACTCCATCTCTGACTGCACCTAAAATTCCTTCTGACTCTGCCTCCACGACTCCGACTTTGACTCCGCAGCCCTGGCAGGTAGGCCAATAGCCACTGTAAAAGCATTTTCCCATTATTATGGATTCTTAGGTTATTTAATGACACTTCCAAGTGCAAAGGCTATGTGGCATCAAATCAGGTGCGAAGATGATGAATGGTCAGTAGATAAGGGTTTAGAAGTGGTTGTGGCCTGTGTGAGGGTACAAATACTATACTGGCATTCACTAGGAAAGAGTGAGAAACTCCACAAAAACTTGATACAAGATTCAAACTAGGTACCCCTCAGTTACAGTTCTGGAGCATTGCTGCTCTAAGAACATGCTTGGTCATAGAAGTAACAGGATCGGTTACAGAAATTTAACATGACTCAGTTTATTAAAATTCTTATAACTTGTGTGCATGCAATCTACTATCAACCAGAGTTTCACTAGTTAACTCTCTTAGTGCCAGGATATATGGGTAGGTTATGCTAGAAAAATTGATAACCTAGCAAAATATAGAAGTGTCAAGCACGTAATGAGCAAAAGAGTCACATTATTCAGTTACGTGATTGGTACTGAAATTATGTGGATGAGAAGGAAGCTTAATACACTTAAAATGGTGGCTGATAAATTGCCTGATGCATAATGTGCAAGAGAACAGGTGGCTGATAGGTCAGTTAAGTGTAAAGTGTAATGTTTCCAGACTTAACTGAGGATAAGGTTGATTTGTAGTCAGGTTCTGCTGTGACAGCTTTTCAACCAGGAGGGCTAGGTCAGTAAAAGTGAAGTCTGAGAGAAGCATTTTATTTTTGAAAATTTTATCAGATCAGCATGTGGAATGTGATTACATATATATAAATATATAATATTTTGATTGTGCGTGATATGCTGAGCAGACAGTTTTTAAAAGTAAAATTCAGTTTTTCTCAGAATTCACTTTATTGACTTAAGCCTTACCACCTGCCCACCTGAAAATTATAAGGAGTATCTGACCTGAGTTAATTCTTTCAACATGGTTAACTCCTTGTAGTGTTGCAATAAAAGTTATTATCAGTGGCATTTGTAATTGTTGGTATGAATCAGTGTTAACAATGATTGCTTCTACTTACATATGTGAGACATGTTCATGAAGACAAACCGTATACCAATATTAGCTACTAATACAACTAAGAATGGCATTTTGAATTTTGTAGTGGTGAGAAGTGGCCAGCTGAGGGAGAAGAATTATTGGACGAACCTGTGAAAAAGAAAAAGCACAAGAAGAAATTTGATGGTTAATATTGATGTAGTCACTCACAGATTTGTACACAGGAATACGTACATGTACCACCATTGGTGGACATGATAATTTCAATCTTCCTTTATCAAATCCTACAGGAAGTGTGTATCCAAAATACTTCAATCAGACATGAGTTATGTTGAGCCTACACATAAAGATAAAGAAATTAATTAACTGTAAGTCGTTGGGATAGAATTTCCCCTGAGCTATGAATAGTTATACAGCAGTTTCAGGAAATAGCTGTCTTGGAGTTGAAAGGTTCATCACTGTAACAACAAAAAGCTTATCAATGAGCCCATCAAATACAGTTCACCCCTAAATTTTTGGAGTCCAATTTCATACTACAGTATGAATACAAATCATAAAAATTCTGTTACATATTTCTTTCAATCCCGTGATAACTCATGTTTCTTATATACCAGTAGAGTATTCTCCTTAGCAGTTTTTCATATTTCTTCAATGGGTGTTCATTAGATGAAGATCAAAATTGTGTAAAGAAAACACTACACCAAAGCCACAGAAAGGAATCCCATAGTGACCACTTCTACACCTCCCTTGAAGTGTTAGAATAGAATAGAAAACAGAAAGGCGGGCACTGCAGTGACACATACACTTTGACCGTTATCGATTTTTTGTGCAGAAGCTTTCCCTTAAAGTGTTATTTTTTGTCCTCCAGTCATCTAGCCATATGATTCACGTGAATGTTGTGAGTGGTACTGTTCATTGGTAACAAGGGCTGTAGGGTGGAGGGGGATGTAACATTAGGCAGCAACTGCAAAGCTCCAAACATTGCATTCCACCACCCAGGAGAGTCTTACCGTGGCTCAGCGACGGTAAAATGTGCTCTTAATTTCATCTGTTCGATATAATCAGGGGCATATGTAGAGAGTTTAGTCTGGATAAAGCATGTCAAGTCAGTTTTAATGGTTTACAGAACTGTTTTAGACACTATTGGAGAAAGCACTATGCAGAAGTCATTTTTAGAACATCTTCTCTGTCTGGAACGTAGTATAAGGAACATTCCATGAATGGATTTTGGTGTCTTAACATTGTATTTTTGGACCACCTCAACTACCTAATATGTAGGACCAGAAAAGAAGTTGCATGGATGTCAAGAATGTCAGTGCGTAAGTGAACCTATTAATATTTCCACCTCTAGTCTGTTGGGCAGCCTGAAGTCTTTCTCATTAACAGAATCTATCATGTGGTTATCACAACCAACATTCTACTAAACATAAATTTTACTGGAGGATTACAAGTACACAGAAGAGAGATGGTGAATAGGACTTCTGTGACATCAGTACAGGACAAGATTTCATGCATGTTCAGCATCTATGAGGAATGTCTAAATGAGGGTTTATTATGTGCAAAAAAGCTGTGTAAGTCACCTGAGACTATTTGGACCTATCCCATAAAAACAGGAAACATTTCAGTGCGCAAATAAGCAAAAGATTTGTCTGTATGGCTTATCTGCAGTTTAGCTATCTTACTGATATTAGAGGATCCAAGACATCACAATTTTCTGATTCCTGTCCCTTGTCGTGGGAGCCCCAAATTGTGTTTAGTAAATTAACCCTTTGGTGTCAGTTGCTACCTACTGGCTGCACTCAGTATGATGCTTATAGCACCAAAGGTTAAGTATTGAGGACGGCAAGTCATGGCCATTCTTATACAGCCCTTGTGTAAATTTTGGTCTTCTGCAGATCACACAGGGCATTTAATTCTCCAAACAGTGAATCCACTTACAGAATCTTGTCAACATTCCTGGCCTCTGCCAAACCAACAAAGTTCAGGGCCCCATTTCTGAGATGGGAGCTCTCAACAGTCAAGATCCAATGCTCCCAATTAAAAATGGGAAACAAAATGGCTAGTAGAGAACCACAGCTCAATATGGACTGCCAAGATTTGATGGGGGCTTTATACTGTCTTATATTTACAACATTAGACATAGGCACTGGGGAAGGGAATGTGAAAATATTTTTATGGGAGTAAGGGTTAAGAATGTCAGCACATTTCTATTAATGTCTATTTTATCTTCTCCTTCTTCTTCTTCTTTAGGGCCCATCAGCTTATGCCCCGGATGCACTGCAGCCTTAGGCTTATTGTGCAGCCGTAAACACTCCATTGAGCACAAGTTCAGTAACCCTATGCCTCCTATATAGAGGCAAAGGTCCCTTATTGAAGCTGAGCTTACATCTTTTGGTTCAACAAACAGCTTCCCAAAAACATTATAGCGCTGACATGCCAACGCTTCACAGTAGCAAATAATATGCTGCACTGTTGCAGTCTCTATCCCGCAGAATCTGCAGGTTGGATCCCCATCAAACAGGCCCATAATATACAGGTGTCTCCTCACAGGAGCATGTCCCATGAGGACCGCAACTGCTGTTTTTAGTTGATGCCTGCTTAATTTGAGCAGGTCATCAGCTCTTCTCTTACATGGTCTTCCTATGAAAAGTTTGCCATGTCTATGAACTGGCAAGTCTCTCCAGGCATTGTAATGTTGACGCTTAGTCCAGTTCTTAACTGCTTCTCTTGCTGAACACCTAGGTATTCCAAGAGCTGGCTCTGGACCAAGTAACAGCATAGCTGACACTTGTCTAGCAAGCTTATCAGCCTCCTCACTGCCAGGAATGCCACAGTGCCCTGGCACCCAAATGAGGGTTACCTCATTCAGGCAAGCCAGTGCAGAGAGGGCATCTAGGCATTCTGCAACCAGTCTTGAGGTCACTTTCGGCCTAATAAGCGCCCTAAGTGCAGCCTGGCTGTCAGAAAAAATAAGAATCCGCTTGTGTTTATAAGCCCTTCTTATATTCTCACATGCACATTGAAGAACAGCATATATTTTAGTTTGAAAGTCTGTGGCGTATTTACCCAAAGGGACACTAAAGCTTCTATTTGGTCTTACGCCAAAAATACCAGACCCTGTCCCTGAGCCGTCAGTAAACCAGATCAAAGCATCCTCAGGGAACACTGGGTCTTTGTTTCTCCAATAATCCCGGTCTATAATGACCCCAAAGATTTTGGAGTGATAATAAACTGGAATGGTGTAGTCTGACCACATATCCAATATAGGGTCACCCACATTTTTCCAGATGGAAAGCAAACCTGATACTGTTTTAGGAACAGTTGGTTGCTTAAGTATCTGCAGCCTGTAGAGTGCCATCCTCGCCTCCGCCATGATCAACAGATCCAGCAGTCAGATTCAGAAGCACCTCCACTGCTGCAGTAGGGGTCGATTTCATAGCCCCCGTAATTATTTTATCTTACATTCACACATAACTCTTACACTATAAACTTGATTACCACCACTTGAGAATTATAATACTATTAGTGTGATACACAGTGTTTTTACCAGCCTGTTCTTCTTTAAGCTGTTTGTTCAACTGAGATGTGATTAAGATAGAAGAGAAATACAATATACAGTTTTCATGAGACAGGATTTTTCACAGTGGACATCTAGCCTCTCCATCACACAGTGGAAGAGGTCAACAGGCACATATGTTACAGCCTTGTGGCTCATAACCTGCAATTTCTTTTTATGCATGGATCTGATGAGAGAATACTGAATTATACAGATCATGCTGGTCAATAAGTTGTGTTAATGTAACTTGATCTACATTTCTTACAATAAGCCACAGATCATGCCTTGTTTACACTACAGTCTGCCAAACATTCTTTGCTGCCAAGCCCTTCAGGTTTTGATAAAGTGTCACAGATCCCCGCAAATATACAGCATGAAATTAAAGGAAAGTCTGACAGAAAACACTAAAGCACAGTGTATTTAAACTGAATTTCTCGGTTTGAAATGAAGCTTACTGTGACTTGTTTAGCTGCAAACCATCATTTCTGTTGCTCCTGTCAGGAACCATTACTCTGCAGAGATGCATAAACACAGTTTACCAGTAGCAATATCAAATGAGTGCATTGCACAATTAAAGCAACTTCTTATTTATCTGAGAAACATAACATTTCTTGCTCTGTATATAAAATGCAACTTCAGGTTGGGCCCCTCAACAAGGTATCAATACTAGGTCTGAAATGCGTATGCGTATATCTCGGCCACAGGTTGCCAACATATTTTGGGATGGTGGGTAACTGGTAGCAGTTACAATTTATAGTGGATGCAAAATCAATCTACTGTAACTGACACATTACTAATGCTTAATCCAACACCTGCTCTTGGCAGTTCTGCCACCATGCACCATGCTGTCCAGTAGACACATGCTTTCCGCTGATGCGTTCCTAGGTTCACATGTAGATTATAAATACCTTCATATCTTGTATCCTTGCAGGAAGAGATTGCCCCCTCCCTCCCTTACTGTATGTGGAAGCCTGAAGGGAAAGGGGAGCAAACAAAGAAAAAATATGCACCAATTACCTTTAAGATAAAAGACCTGCATAATTTTAATACAATTCTGGTCAAAATAACACAAACACAAAAGATAAATACCACGGATGAAGTACCGCATACAAAATTGGAGGCTCACTCAAAAACTGACCTAACCTGGCACAATTCACACAGCTAGCCACAATAACTGCTCCCAAAATAATACTTCAACAATATAACATAATAAACCATATTAACTTATACAACCCAGCGCGAACTAAACTTGGAGCAGGGACATGGCCCTCTCTGAGACACAATTTAGATGTTGATGCTGCGACAAGCAGGAACCAAGTCAAGTACATTAGGTTACAGCCCTCATAAGGAAACCTCAGTGAAAGGGAGAGTAGGGGAGGTAAATAGCGTCACTACATATGATGACATAACCGGTTCCAACTGGTGACGTGGCGTGATTCAGGAACACATGGCACAACATTTTTCAAAAACATTATTTTGGCCCACTATCTCACAAAAAAATACCTAATGAAATCAGTAACTTTTATAGGCATTGTCCCCTCAATTAATGTGACAACTGATCATAATCTACACTTTTACTGCTCCTCAGCACTGGGAAGAGATTCAAAACAGCAAAAACAATCACATGCTTTGAGATCATGAGCAAAGGATTAAGAATTTCTGAATACTTTTTAAAATCCTGTACATACCCGAAACACCTTACCAGGACACAAAATGTTGTGGCCAAATGGTTGGTGGATCCTGATCTACAGTACAAAAGTGTCATGACGACAATGACTTTTTAAGTGATAGAAATTGGTTGTTTATGATGTGTTCACAAACCAGCCAGTTTGGAAAGCCCTTTCCATTGTTTGCCAGTTTCTTATGGATACCCAGACTCTGGGTTATCGGTATGTACAATGTGTAGACAAATCTTAATGAACAGATTATATGGCAAACACAACACACTTGTACCAGGTTGAGGGTCTCACAGCAGTGTTGTTGAAGATTCAAATTCAAGTCCTCTGGACTGTTACACCATGTTGACAACATAAACAAGAACCAACGTTTTGTACAACAGTTTCTGAATAGGTGTCAGCCAAATGTATATAGTTGTTTCCGAACATCACTGTTCAATAATAGTCCTCACCCTGCAAAGTGTTAAGAGTGCTCCTTGTAAACAATACTGTCCCATGGACATGACATCACACAGTCTGGTAGAAATGTACCAACAATTTAGAGGAACCTACTCCTTTCATCTTTAAGAAATCCTGTACCCTGCATATGGAGGCAGCAGGTTCCTCCAAAAGCTTCATAAATTTTTAACAGACTACATGGTGTCATGTCATTCTTTATAGTCACTGCTATGAAAACCTCTAACCTTATACAAAACTGCAATATTTTAATGCTTCCAATCACTAAAATTTAACTTCATATTTTAGACAGTTGAAAAAACATGAAAAAGTCCCTGCATTCAATCATCACTGACTGCATACGTACACTTAACACAAGCAAAATTCTGAAGCAATAAGCAATTCAGTGAAAACGCAAGTGCCACAGAAGTTTTGTGGGTGATATGTTATCACCGACACACAACAAAACAATGGAATACAGTACCGAACGCAAAACATGAACAGTCAACTTCAAACAACCCTGTTCAGGAAGTCATTACCTCAACCAATGGCTATTTAATCGTGGAATCCTTACATTACAGTGTCTTTTAACTGGCTCTCACAATACTGCTGATTGCCATTAGTGCAGAGATTTTACTGGTTTTGTTTTGCCCAATTATTCTTACACAAGAATTACATCAACTTATAAATAACTAGCATTACCATCCTTGCAATAATAATAAATGCAGTTACATTAAAAAAAGCTGTCTAATGGTTGCAAGTCAAACTCCAGATTTGCTTATAGTTTATTGCTCATCGGTTTTGGTGCTGTTCTTTTTAGGGTACAAATTAATTCCAAAAGCATTATAGTTTCACAGTTATTGTTAAAACCACACATTTCATGGATTTTATATATTTTGGTCATACGAGCCACGATAAAACCAGAAGACAGATTTCCAAGCAAACGACATGCATAAGGGGGGAAAAGGACACTTCAATAAAATCATTTAAAATAAATGACTAACTGTGCTACATTTAGCATTTTTAACAACATACTCGTAATATTAGCAGCAAAATCTGCCAGTATTACTTAGCACCTTTATTAAAGACATGCAAGAAGCAGGCAGGTTTGTGAATTGTATATTGCAGAGATAAAAGCATAGTATGTGTATTCAACCTGCAGTTAAGATGGTGTAGTAATTCAGGTGCATGGGTACTATTCTTATGAGCTGTCTGGTGATAGCCAGTTTCCTTTCTTACACCAGTACACGCTGTGGCATATGCTACCAAGTCAGATTCAGGTCACAGAAGAATACCCTACTGGCTTTATCTTGTTGAACCTTTTAAGACCTCCAAACATTTCCGCAAGGCATCCACTCCAGACACTCCACGGTTACTTGAACTATGCTGAACAGACACAAACTGTAACAGAAAACACTAGTCTTTACATACATAAACCTGAAACAAACCTTAACATTACCTCACACTTGTTCCAAAGAAGTTTGGATTCAGGGGGGAATTAAATTTATATTAACCTGTAATTGCAGTAGTGGCGCTGGAATTAAATGCCTGTAGTGATCTGCAGAAGACTGGAATTTAAATGGGGGCTGCATAAGAGTAGATATAATTACATAATGTTTGGGATTTTGAACATCACACTGCAAGTTACATATATAAATATATAAAACATTCAGTGCCGAAAGGTTAATGGTTATTAACCTGTCAAATATTTTTTTCACCTGGATAAGCACTAGGGCCCAGTAAAGAACATATGCAGTGTAATCCTAATTTAGCATTTCGTGATTCAAGACTACTCCTCACGTAATATCCCATATCTGTATTTCCACTTTCTTTAGCTAAGTACCACATTTAAACCGTTTAAGATTTTCCCCTTGGTTTAGTGTTCAAACCCACTGTCCCACAGAGAAATACTATACAGTGACAGCACTGTATCTAAGCAGCTGATTTCAAACATGCTGCACAAATTCATAAAACTAACCCCTTCAGGCCTGTCATCAAGAGCTGGTTTCTTGTTGAGATTCTCGCCA
The DNA here is from genome assembly GCA_013340265.1 of Coptotermes formosanus. Lineage (NCBI taxonomy): Eukaryota > Metazoa > Arthropoda > Insecta > Blattodea > Rhinotermitidae > Coptotermes > Coptotermes formosanus. Next base: position 286,913 of record BLKM01012535.1, on the reverse strand, counting down.
TTCAGTTCATTGTCATCTTTATCAGATGGACCTTGCTGCTTGGAGTCAAGAAGGCAAGCTGAAGGGTCAAGTCCAGCTTGCTGTTGCAATACCCGTAGCCTTTCCAAATAGTACAGAGCATTCTTCGAGCCCAAACTTGAATCCGAGTCCTCACCACCACTGTCTACCCCAACATATTTCTGTCTACATATTTCTCCTTCTACTTATATTTTATAGAACATATCACATTCAGACTTGAATACCATATGAATTTTACTACCTATAGACCTGAATCCTGCTTTCCTGATCTGCCTTATGGCCTTCAGCATAAACTACTTCATGCATGAAAATACAGACAGATGGGGAGACACTATCACAAAATTAAAGGACAAGAATACCACAGAGAATTATGATGTGGTGGAAAATAAAGACAGACACGAAAGAAGAGAGAAAGACATGCACTGCCTCATGAATATATTTTAAGCACTATACATTTTCATAATTATTTTTATCATCATTATCAAAATAATAATATAGTAATGTATTATAAGTAATGCTAAAAGCTGCTTGCACAAAGAAGCAAGTAAAACAGCTACAATCATTCAAGCATCCATTTACATATCTCTTTTGTTCGATCCTTCAACCCAATTTTCTTAAATATTTCTGATAAAAGCTCATGTGTATTTTTAGACAGTCGATGTTGTGATTTTGACTCCCTCTTTGGAGGACTTGACTCATGCTTCACAGTCTACAAGAAAAACATTTAAATCACACTTAATGCAATTCATGTCAAATATGACTATAAACACATTATTGGCTAATTTCTGTATAAAAATATGATAAAACTTCTCGGAATGAAATTGTGCTTACACAAGACTACTTTGCGAGCATGGGTACTGTAGTCAGTATACCAACCAGCTACAGGCTGGAAGGTATGGGGTTCAAATCCCAGTAGTATTTATTTTCAAGCAAATATAATATATATATATATTTTTTCTGATTTCTCACAACAATACCAAGCTGAATAAATTAATATATACAGTCCGACTAAAAATCCAAGTACTCTTGGCATGTTTACTATTATTTACTTTCATAATAGACAAAGTCTTTACGTCATACATCACAAACACTCATCGTAGACAGCAGTAATTAAATCAAAATCTCTCAAAATTATTATAAGGAAATTGCAAATATTTGAATTTTGTACTTGGTACCTTGACCAGCTCTATGAGATAGGACTGCAACTCTGGCTCATTAAGGTTATCAATTCGGCTAAGATGTGACAAGATTTTGTAGCCTTTGATCTTGGTCATGCAGTGGAGAATTGTCTTAATTATTTGCACAGGAGTATCTGACAGCTGCTTCTTCCATGACGACAAGGGAAAATCCTGCATGAAACATGAGCAATATAAAACACATAAACAATAATTTAGCGGCAACTGTCTTAAATGTATCAATAAAAACATAAAAACAGTCAGCCAATCTCAGGAGGGCATAAAAACAAAATAAAATAATAATGATTCTGAAGAGATGTAACATTTCTCAATTGTATGCTGAGGCTTATTCAAATTAAATCCATTTGAGAATTGTTTTGGGCAAGGCTGTTAATGAGTTGCTACAGGAGCTGGGGCTGGCGTATCACTGACATAACCAGCCAAAGTATCCCCCCACGGTCTACATCACGATGGCAACGACATCTTTGTCCAGATCAAATCTATGGCCTTTTAGCACTTCCTTCAGAAGAACCAAACACAAAGAATCACACACTGAACAGTGTGGGCTGTATAGAGGGTCATCCAACATGTCCATGTGCTGAACAGTACACGTCACATCATGACAGACTGTCACCCATTGTGAACAGTGTGCTCATCATGCTGTCAGGGCCTTGAGTGCTGATGCAATAAACAGCAGCAGATTTGAATCTGACATACAACAAGTTCATGACAATACAGTGGTTCTAGCAGCAGTCCAGGGACATCTTTCCAGAAAAGGTCAACTGTTCTGTAAATGCCTCTACCTGCCTCTACCCCTCAGCCCAGAATAATGACCCTTATCTACAGTCACCTACTCTTACCTCAGGGTATTCAAACAGTTGTTACTGTGCCAATTCTGATGCAGCACATGGACCTGAAGACAGCTCATGATACGATCTAAGGTAACCGCCAGAAAGGCACAGTCAGGCTGCACTATAAGTTTTGTTCCCTTTGTGAATCGGTGGTAACAAGTGAAAAACTTTCAGGAAATTCTTTATTTATAGTTATTTTATGATAATGTCAGTAAGTCAGACTAAACAGTGTCAAATGGTTGGCTGAGTGATGAATGATGAATTTAAAGGCATTTAGAAGGAAGCAGTTCTGGCCAAGTTGAGGCTCTATCCTGGCATCTGCCTGGACAGATAGACAAAAGCCACAAGAAACATCAGGACAGCCAGAGTCGTGGTTGGGATTTAAACACGGCATGTGAATACAAGTCACAAGCATTACCACCTCAACAAACGTGCTTGGTGTCTTAAACAAATGAGCATCCTGTATACCTAAAGAGTTATCATGGATGAGAGAGCACAAACCTTTAGAAACAGGTGAATGTCATAAAGGACCATATCAAAGTCAGTCTCTGCTTCCCAACTGGGCAACATCTTCACAACTTTCCATACGCACTTCATTACCAGTTCTGTAAAGCAGTGAGACGGCGTGGGACTTCCTGCAGTCTCATACAGGAGTTTGATCAGAGCACTGCAAAATCATATTACAGTAAACAGTGAACACTCTAAATGTAACAGTCAAAAGCTAGAGAGTAAATACACTGCTAAGTCTGTGATAAAACATTCATGTGCTTACTAAAAGATTGTAGCTTGCATCCTAATACCGTACATTTTCAGTTTCTGAGAATAATGTCACAGATGTGCTTATTCATTGCTTACTAATTTACCACTTCCTGAAAACTCTGGTATCAGAAAATACTCTCTGAATTGCCTCGTACCAGTATACCTGGGTTAAGAGCACAGAATCTAAACATAATGTAATATAATTTAATATACCAATAAGCAGAATTTTAAAGTACTGTATATACTTCCTGTATACATGAACATATACTGGTTGCATGAACAGAACACAGAAGAGAAGCACACAGCATGAAAATCAAAATGCTGTTTTCAACTAGGCACTAACAAAGTAACACACTCACCACATAACATTTGTGTGATCAGAATGCTCAATGATGCATACAATTAATGTGTTGATACTTTGAACACATGACTCTCCATTTTCAAACTCTTCCATATGCCTATTTACCAACAGAGTGATCAGCTGCTCAATCAGATCACGTAACACATCTTTGGAAACTTGACAAAACAGGATGCCATTGCTGTAAAACTGAAAGTATAATGCAACTATTTAGTGTACTCTGGAAACAAGCTGAAGAATTACGCACTAAACTGTCGTGTCTGTCAGCTTCCTGTACAACAAAAAAGGAGAAAACCGAGGGAGTGAAGACTGCAAGAAAAACCTGAATGTGAAGGGTTATAACACTAAAGAGCATTGCGCAATTCTCCTACCCCTTTTAAAATGGTACATACAATAAAAAACATTCATCATTCTAAACACTGTACTGCCTTTGCAAAAATATGACCCAGTGTCACAGCTAAGTTACCAGGAGTTTTTGTTTCGTACTGTGGAGTCCTTCCTGAACAGGACACATCAATATGTGGCACAGGGACTTGATCCTTCTGGACTGAAAACTTTGATATTAGATGTCTGCATACATGTAACTACAAACATTGTAAATAATAACATATCAGTCAATTTTAAGCAGGAAAGTGTCAACATCATATTGGCCACAGTATCCATATTGTTATTCGAGTAGCTGCTACTGTGTGTTGTTAACATTGTACATGTGAGGCTGATGTATTAATAATATGTATTCCTTTGCATTGACATCTCCCTGAGGATAGTGAGTTATTTCTGAAACATGAAGGAAGGTTTATATTTATGGATAACATAATTTTATACCATTTATGCACATATGTTGGTATATATAAATGATTATAATCACAATGCACACAATAATACTATTACATTCTTAAAAAGTGCTAAAATATTCTTTGGTGACCAGCTGTATGCCTGAGAAGATTTTTGTACAATGAAGAAATATCCACCACCTCTTTCATTTTTGATGGACTTTTCACCACCACTAATTTTGTAAATGTCCAAAATATGGATCTGTTCCTAACCTTGACACATATTACACTAAATCCTTCCCAGAATGCACACTGTCAAACCTCCCCATGTTCCTTTAAATCTTTTGCTATTTGTAAACTCTGCTCTGGCTTATACACTTAACACCATGCTAAGCTGTCATTCTTCCTTAAATTTAATGTTTCCACACCCCACCCACAAAAAGTCACAGGGATAATTATTCTTCTTTGATGCATTTTATCAAGGGGGCAGATACTCTGAATTTCTTACAGTATTATCATGATGCAAAAGACAATGGAAAACATGGTAAAAATAAGGGAAGGTTAAAATTGTTTATACCCATCACCTTTTACAGTGCAGCCAATAACACTTCTGAGGCAAACATGAAGTGCCTTAACTGTCTGTCTCATAAATGGATTGTATGCAAGGACAACGTGCAAAAATGTACCGGTTAGCCTTATCACATTGGTGTTCTTCCACCTGTAGAAACTCAAGAATTGAGCGGATTTCTATGCGAATTTGATATTGCACAGTTTTACTCAATTCACAGACACAGTCAAACACAAAGAGACACTTGCATAAACCCCTACATGTGTCTCTGTGTGTGTCTCAAGTGTAACTGACTCAGCAGCCACTGCAGTGAACGTTCGCACAAACGTTGTAGACAAAAATAAAATAAACATTGTTATGACCAGTACACTTTCTTTGTTATTCTGTGCGTGCACTTCTGAACCATCTCACTTACCGTCTTAAGCAACGTAAAGAGGGCTTCGTATGCCCATGTAACATCTTCTTTGGGAATTCCCACTCAGTGGTTTGACGCGAGTAATCGAAGCTGCATGACGCATCCCAATATCACCTGGTCTACTTTGCCTTTCAATTTCTCTACTTTATCTGTCTGTAGCAATGTGTCCAACTGGATGGTAGTTTGGATTGCCAACATTATATCAGGGCAAGCAATGTTGGTTATGCAGAAGTCCAATAATGTATCGGTCTTCTCATCCGTGCTGTTCATCACCTTTGGTGGAAAAGGCTGTAATGCTGGTGGTGGTGCTGACAAAGTTGGGTATCTGAGTGAAACAGAATCACAAATGTTAATACTTTAAGGAAATATATCTTATTTGATGTTCTTGTGACAGAATTTAAAGATTACTGTCTTGTAAGACGCAATATCGCATAGTTTCGTAGACAGTTATAACAGTGGACATATTACTTGCTAGCTAAGCTCCCTAACACTGTGCATACCTGCAGTCGGCATGATGTGATCAATTCTAGGCGTGCCTCAGAATGGCCAGGCAGCATTATACTTCTCTTAGAAACATCTACCCTGTTGTGAGTAGCAGTACATACACAGCTTCAGTCACTGTGCACATATTCAAAACTGACAGAAATTGCCTGGTGATGCATGTGCAGTGCTTCAGCTTGCCTTTTCAACCCCACACTAACAATTAAAAAGTAATCTGGTCACTACCTTTTGGGGGGAACCCACTGCTTGCACTTTTGGGGTATAAAAGGAGGCATCATGTGCCTTCAGAACTGCTGTACCTGTTATCAAACTACACAGCACCACAGACTAGAAGACAGGGATGTTTACAAGTGGTGTGACAAAACAATACAATAAATGACAAAAAACAAATGACTGTTTAATTGAGTTATGCAGTTTCCAACACACAGTTAACTCTATTGTAAGATACATGAATTTTAGCATTTCTCTAAAGGTCTATGACAAGTTAATCTTTTATACCCTTACTTTGTTGGACACTGCCATTGTCCAGAGCACGTTAAGTACACATGACACTTTCAAAGTACAGCCAACTCCCAAAATGTCATGGATATTAAACATGTGTCAGTTAATGGACAATGTCAAATGAAATAAGGGTATAAAAAATCAGTTTTATGTTCATGTACATGAAAGATTCAACCAAATCTTTCCCATTACATAAGCAGCACAAAAATAAGGTATCGATTATTGTAATTAATCTCTGGACATATACTGCACCATTCTGTAATGATTTTTAGGATGAACTTACACACTAAACTAAACTAAACTAAACTAAACTAAACTTCCTTCAATACAGTCAATTCTGCAAGCGATTCCATCACCAAGATTTCCCCATGTAAGAACTACACCATTAGAGTATAAGCAGGTTTATCTGGCACTTCAATGACCAACAGGTTGCTTGACAGCTCAGTTTTCTTGATATATTAACATTATACCTCACTGTATCTTTGTGTATCTGGCAACCTCATGGACAGACGTAAACATTTAATTTGTCATATGACATCATGTCCCGCTTTCCCAGCTGCACTTTCTAAAAAAAAGTCACCAGACCCAAGACACACATTTTACTGTCACTACCTAATGTGTCTGCTTACATACATTTAGCCTGTGAAGAGTTTTTGTGATCAACTTCTGCTTTTTGAAATCTCAGAATCATTGCAGGGTGCTGCTGGTGGAGGGAACAATGAAGTGTAACAGGCTTCTGAAAATGTTCTGTTCACAGATCCTTCCTGATCATTCAGTGCCACACAAACCAGCTTTTACTGTATTTTACTATTTTTATGATAGACATCCCTTTGTGTTCATAATACAACAATGTAAATGAGTATACAATTACCATCAACATAGCTGTGTTGATGGTAATTGTATAATCACTTATAGTATCATAAAAAATGGGATGCCTATTGTAAAAATAGTAAATGATAATCAAGCTAAAAACATCCATAAATAGTTGTGTAGATGGTGAATCTATACTCATTTAATGTAATTTCACATTCAAGATACACAAGCTGGTGTGTGTGTGTGTGTGTGTGAGTGAGTGAGTGAGTGGAACTTACCAACTTATATAAATCGCAGATGTTAATAACAACCTAAATCACATACTGCACAATCCATTACCATCAAGCAGGCATATAAACACATGGAATGATTCTAATACAACACCATGTACAAGTGCATGCAGCAAGTATTTTCATGCTGACAATTTATAGAAGGCATTTTATGCAACAGTGTATATACTGCACACAGATTCACAGATCTGCTGTTGACATTTCAATGGGAACAACATCATTAGTTGAAGATGAAGTAAGACACACTTTTCAGAGACATCAAATATCAATTAAATTTGTTACAGCTTAAATGCATATAAGTTCAGAAATCACCAAGGAATTGTTCTGCACTACCTGCAGCTTCAATCCACTATCTGTCATACCTTGAGTAGTATGGGCCCAGAGACGTGCAATACAGGTGTAAAGGGTCTAGCACCATTAAACCATAATTTACTGTACTAGAATCGAATTAAACAAAATGAAGTCAATCATTCAATTACACTTTCCTCATTACAAATTACTTAAACTACATAAACTACCAATTTGTTATCTATGTGGTACAGTAGGAATTACTCATAAAAGAAGGAATAAATACAACACACATTATTTGTGAAAATAATATAATAAGGCAAATCTGTGCAATTTTTAAAAGCTACATATGTCAAAAAAGTATACAGTATAATAAATACAGTCATTTGCTGCAATAAGTATCAAATGACATTGCCCACAAATAAATACAAAAAAAAAAGCAGCTATTGCTTTCCAACAGTGCAGAAGTTTCAAGAAAAATTTGTCCATTAACAAGGTCTGACAAAGAAGCAGAACAGGGTAAATGGACAGCCTTGTAAAGGAAGCAACTGAGAAATGACTGAACATGGAAAATTTTACCACAGACAGTGGCCTCACATTAAGCTAGGCCTGGTGTTGTGTGACCAACATGTTAATCAATCAGGAAGCAAGCCCAAGCAAAGAGAGCACTTGACTCTACCTGCCAGTCCTCACTGGCTTGCAACTAACTATAGGCCAAGGATATGGGCATGTGTAGGTGTAGGTGTAGCCCTCTCCATGGTGTCTCTACTTTGTCGAAGGCTAATGCCGGGTGAGAGGGCTTGTGTGGCCAAATGATCCTAAGAACTATGCCAGTGGTAGCATTAGCTACTGGTAGGGCCACCCTTGCTGGACAGGTCGAAGGTGATGGCCCAGACAAAAGGGGATACCCTGGTCCTCCAGGTTTGGGGTTGGGCGTGGGGCTAACAACCTCACCCTGTAAAAAAAGAGTTGTTATGATACCTCACAGTAAGCCTCAGAACACAATGAATACCCGACTGAGACAAAGACACCTGCCTAGACAGACTAGAAACACGGATTTGACAATTGGTACATGGAAGGTTCAGAACATGTTGCAGCCAGGGAAGATGATGGAGATAGCTGATGAAGTCTTAAAACTGGGAATAGATCTTGTAGCCCTACAAGAAATCAGATGGCAGGGCCAAGGAGAGATTAACAAGAAGAATTTTACAGTAATATACAGTGGACCAGAAAATCGAACAGGGCAGTACAGGACCAGATTCATAATTTCAAGAAAAATCAGAGGAAATATTTTGGAATGTGAACCAGTTAATGACAGATTATGTAGAATGAGAATCAGAGGGAAATTCAGGAACTTGACCATAATCTCGGCACATGCTCCCACAGAAGACAAGGGAGAAGAGGAAAAAGCAGAATTCTAGAGTAAACTTGAAAGGATATGCAGTAGAGCCCCAAAATACGACCTGTTAGTAATTATGGGGGATTTCAATGCCAAAGTAGGAAGAGAAGAATCCAGACACAAAGTATCAGGCAAGTACTCCCTTCACGAACATAGTAATGAGAATGGATCTTTTCTGGTTCAGTTTGCAATAAGAACTAATTTCTACATCAAGAGTACAGCATTTCCATATAAAACGATCCACATGGGCACCTGGAACATCCCTGGTTCCACTGAAGTAAACCAAATTGATCACATACTAGTCTCAGCAAGGCATGTCCCATCTATAATAGATGTAAGGAGCAGTAGAGGAGCCAATTTTGATTCAGACCATTACCTAGTAAAAGCTAAAGCAAGAGAAAGAATCAGCAGGGGCTGGAAGCAAAGATCTAGAAGTGACAGGAGGAAATGGAATTCTGAGCTAATAACAACACCAGAAGGAACAAAGAGGTACCATGCAAGTGTAGAGAAGAAACTTGAAGCAACAAATACCATAGAACCTGGATCTCAAGACATAAACAAAATGTGGAATGACATGAAAGAGAAGATAATTTCAGCTGGTAAAGAAACAATGGGCACAACAACAATACAAATGAAAAATGTAGAGTGGGTTGATGAAGAGTGTAGAGAAATAATAGCCAAGAAGAACGAAGCTAGACGAAGGATGCTACAGAAAGAAACATGGAGTAGCTATGAGAAAAACAAAGAATTGCAGAAGGATGCTAAGAAGGTCTGCAAAAGGAAAAAGAAAGAACATCTACAGAAGCAACTTGAGGAAATCGAGCAGTTGAACAGACAGAATGAAAGAAGAAAATTTTACAAAGCAATGGACAAGATTAGGAAAGGCTACCACCCAAGACAAGAAGCATGTAGAGACAAAGATGGAAATGTGCTGTGCGACAAAGCAGACCTAATGAATAGATGGGCAGAGCACTTTGAGGAGGTACTCAATAGAGCATCTCAGCTGTAGTGACCATGGAAATCTAGCTCTGGAATCACATACTGAGGGAAGTGATGAGGATGAAAACTTGGAGATGCCTGCATATGAAGAAGTGGAAGAAAGTGTTAAAAAACTAAAGAATGGAAGAGCACCAGGTGAAGATAACACCATACCTGAAATGATTAAATATGGAGGGAAACAACTGGCCAAAAAACTGCATGAATTAACATGTGCCATATGGAAGGAAGACGAGATGCCTGAAGACTGGGAAACTGGTATCATCTGCCCTATATTTAAAAAAGGCGATAAACTTGACTGCAACAACTATAGAGGCATAACACTACTGGACATAACATATAAGGTATTTTCCAACGTATTAAATGAAAGATTAAAGAAAATCACAGGAAATTTACTTGGAGACTATCAGTGTGGATTCTGTAAGAACAGAAGTACCACCAATCAAATATTTACAATCAGACAGATGATTGAAAAACACTATGAACACAATCAAGATCTGCACATGTTATTTGTGGATTTTAAACAACCTTTTGATAGCATAGACAGACATAAACTGTACCAGGCCATGGAAGATATGAAGGTCCCATATAAATTAATTAGGTTAGTCAAGATGATAAAGAACACCACAGCAAGAGTGAAGGTATCCAATAAACTGAGCAATAGTTTCACATTTAATGCAGGTGTCAGGCAGGGTGATGGACTCTCTACCACCCTGTTCATTCTTGCCTTACATTATGGAGTTCAGAAGATTGATCAGAGAGGTACAATCTTCACAAAACTTAGTCAGATCTGTGCATATGCCGACGAAATTGTGATTGTTGCAAGAACACAGAAAAAATTAACTGAAGTGTACTTGGACTTTGAAGATGAAACAAGTAAACTAGGAATGGAAATAAATGAAAAGAAAACTAAATATATGGTTACATCCACTTACGAATATAGGAGAAATGTTGGAGATTTACGAATTGGAAACAAAACATTTGAAGCAGTTCAGAGCTTCCAATACCTGGGAAATATTACCAGTAACACTAATAATAATAACAAATGCATAAAAGAGAGAATCATGATGGGCAATAAGGCTTATTATGCAAATAGACAATTATTCAATAGTAGCCTCATATCAAGAAGCAGCAAGTTGCAGATATACCACACATGGGTACGTCCAGTGGTCACCTATGGTTCAGGATCATGGACACTCACCATGGAAGAGGAAAGAGCATTAGCAGTATTTGAAAGGAAAATTTTGCGGAAAATATATGGACCAGTGAAAGAAAACGAATCATGGAGAATTCGATAAAATGATGAATCAGAAGACATAATTAGAGGAGAGAATATTGTTAGGTTTATTAAATGTCAAAGAATACGATGGCTTGGTGATATAGAAAGAATGCAAGACACCACAATCCAAAAAAAGATGCTGTATGGAAAGCTGTAAGCAACGAGACGAAGGGGAAGACCAAAAATGAGATGGCTGGATGATGTGTCCATGGACCTGAGAAAGATGGGTGTAAATGAATGGAGAGACAGAGCAAGGAACCGAGAAGCTTGGAGGCGTATTGTACAGGAGGCCAAGGCCCACCCTGGGCTGTAGCGCCATTTGGAGGAGGAGGTGTAGGTGTAGGTGTGTGTGTGTGTCACATGAACTGATATCCTAGTTACTTCAGTTCCCTGATGACAAGAACAGAGATTGTTTTCGAAACATTGCTTTACCTGACGTGCAACCACCTGATGTAGCTGCTAGCCCAAGACAGTCTTACTGAAATCAGCAGATTGATTTGAGGTTCCTGTAGAGAAACTCCTAACTGATGTAGCATCAAAACTTCAATTATAGAACAGGGAATCAGAAAAGTACTCAACAGACTTCCAGTGACAAGCAATGACATCCACCAAGTTTATGTTCTTCAATATGTATATGTTTGTCCTGCTTACAAGCATTTAAGAAAAAGTGGCACTGCATTACATACAGCAGTAGTGGATGGATTCAGAATTATTTTTTCAGCTTAGAAACAATGACATATTATTTCTTGTGGTGTAAACAGCCTCACTAGATGAAATTCTCATGGTAGTGAATACTGCAATTACAGTATTCTGCAGTGTGATGCCATGCAGTCTGGAACATGTATCAGATCACAGGGGTATCACATCCCACACCACAATTTAAACATACTAATTTTGAAACATTCTACAATTTGTACCTTGACCTTCCAACTAGCATTTTTTAACATCAAAATTTTGTACGCATTTTCCAATTATGCATATCAAACCCAGACAATTTTAGCTTTCATAGTTCATCAATTATCCTGATAATAATGGAGTAAATCAACATGAAAAATAATACAACAGAGAACACCAAATAAGAACACCTTATCTTTACAAAACATTTTAAAATCTTTAAAACAACAGATGTAGATAAACTGTGAAATGCAGCTCATGGTACTTAACACATATTTTTCAATGCCACTTAAATATGAATTTGTAAGAGTAAGAGCAAGAGTCACGTGTAGGTATCACACAGAAACTAAGAACAAACGTACCAAGCACTTGTGAGAACTATGTAAATAAGCTACAGCATGTCTCAATTTGGTTTGTGTGCCTTGCAGCAGCAATACATGTAATATTCAGCAATGACTTACCCTGTATTCATGTTCAGTACACTGACAGCAGTATCATTAAATATTTCATGTAGGTCAAATACTGCAAGTTTAGGAGCACTTAAAGGTACTCCATTCCCCTCAATATGCTCCAGAAAATCAGAGTCCAAGCCAAATGGACCTGTTGAGACTCGTCTCGGTTTCGGAACAGTACTCCTGTGAAATTACATAAATGGATACTTTCACAAACTAAAAAGAACTGTTACGCTGTAAACAATATTAAAAAACTGAACACCTCTATTAAAACTAATAGAAATATGTCAGTTAACCCAGTGAGAGTGCCTCCTACATCTGTCTGTCTGGATTAAAGAAGTCATAAAATATATACATGGCATGACAAGTTCAGCACAACGACCTCCTTCTGTTTTAAGTACCTCAGTGTCAATAAGGTTTAAATTCTAATTAACCCTTTAAAGACGAAGCGTATCTGTTTTACATAAGGACTCAGTGCGTACCACGCAGTAAACACTCTCCAATTCGGTTATAAAAACCAATCTCTTAATGTTTTATAAGGCAAAAGTTGCTGCTTGTTCTGAGATCCGTACAAAACACATAAACACAATGTGGGCACCACGTAGAATTTTTTAATGTTAAACCTGGTGGTACATAAAGTTACCGCTAGGCTTTAAAAGGTTAAACTACTTCTTGCAGCAGCATGTTCAATTACATTTTAAATGAATAAATACATTACAGTCCTGTTTTACACTGTGGTTAAATTCCTGATACAGTGCATATACCCAAACCACCCCCCCCCCCCCACCCCCTATCCCCCTCCCTCAAACAAATAAAATCAAGTACAATTGTATCACTATGTGCATATATATAGTTTAAGGTATTAAGTACTGAAGCATTAGGCCAACCAGCAGTAACTATAAATTCCTTCCTTTGCCCATCAGCACTAGTACACTTAAATAATAAAACCAATCACTGAGCCTGTTAAACACAACTTGTATTTTAGCAGCATAAAACCCACCAACATGTAAACTTTTACCTTAGCATACATGTAGCTGGAGTTTATACCACTCAAATACAAGCTGTGTTCAACAAACTCAGTAGTTGGTTTTATAACACACAACAGGATGAATCACCTTACAGCTAGTACAAGTCTCACGTTCACTTTCTGAAAAATGTTCACACGGGCTAACCACTTGCCTACAAACTGTAAGCCTACCCACCAGAACACACTCCTCATTCACATACTCAACCCACAACCTTACAGCCCTTTTGGGCTTAACAACAGCCTTGTCAAACACTAATTTTTTTCTGCCAACCTCATACACAAGAATGCACAAAAAAAATATTTCACACAAAATGTCATTCTACTGTATATGTACACCCAGACATTCAGATGGGAAGTGCTTTGTTTAATTATTATCAAGAATAAGAGCATCTGACAACCTCTCTTTATGCTTAGAAGATAAGTGCTTGCACACTACACATATGAGTTTGGAAATGTATACACAGTGTCACTATTCTGGGGCATTCATTCCGTTTTACGTAATTAGACACAAAACTATTAAGATTTCAGGTAACAATATACTGGACATAAGATGTGTGCTTCATTTTTCCCTACATCATTTGGTTGAAACTTTTTTGTTTTTGCTCTGATAAACAAATAGCACAGAAATACATGCACTCATTCATCTGTTACTGATGTACAGTTTTTATCAAAATTGAAATGCCTCCATAAAAGTAAGTATAAATTGCCAAAATTAAATTTCATGAAAATCCATTCAGTGGTTCTCATGCTGCAGCAAATTTTTGTTCCTAATGTGCCAAAAATGGTCACCTGAAGTAATGTACCCCAAAACCAGAAACAATATGCAGCTTGATGTTACTACCAAAAAATCAAAACTTATCAAAGTACCAAGCGCAAAATTGTTACGTTCTGTACAATAAAACTTCAGATGTGTGAAAAACAATTATACTGTCCCTTAATCTTAATGCTGCATATTTATATTTATGTACTGACACTGATGCGGCAGCATCATCACTGCTGGAGCCATAACCAGAATGTGATGCACTAACAGTAGCCAAGGTAGGGCCACTGACAGCAGCAGCACTGGCATCTCCTTCCGAAGAACACTCAGACTCAGCACTTGGTGAAATTCTTGATATGTGACGTGAGGTACGATGCAAAAAGCAGGCAAGATACATGAAGCAAACAAAAGATGTAAATTAGATGCATGTAAACAAACGCAAAAAGAATATGCATTATGTTAAAACCAAAGAAACCTGCATTTCGGGTGCATAAAGACAATGGTTATTTTGGAAATCATTAGTATTTTATTACAACATAACAGACATAACCCTTAAAAGAGTGGCTACAATAAAGGTTACAGCACAGATGCTATGAACAGTGCAGTAAGTAGGGTTGTTCCTGTGTGAAGGTACAGCTCCACTCACTCTTAACCCCAGTGTTACATGCAGGTGAGTTGTCAGCTTCATACAGTGTCCATTTTACCCCCAGGGAAATAGCCATGACAGCCACTGTATAGGAGGCTGGGTGAGGCCCACACCTGGCCTACGTGCTCTGAAGACAGAAGTTTCTTACCTCTGGTGGGAATCAAACCACAATTCCATGGCTGTCCAGCCTATAACCTAGCCAGTAGACTATGCTACCCTAGCTCCTGACAAGTAGAGTAAACTCAAGTACCAATTTCCTTTCCACATCAACACCCTTTTGAAAGTGATAAAAATTCTCTCTGCCCACCAGGCACATCAATGCAGAACAGCACTCAAAAACGGATGACTGGTTAGCCCCAGATGACTTCATCAATATTTAATTTTGGCTACATACTTCAGCGCTCTAAGGTACCACATTCAGGTAAAGGTAGAATTCCCCCAGATGGGGAGATGTATATTAACCTCGACACTAGAGTGGGGTGGGTGGTTAACACCAGGGCTGTGGAGTTGGTACACAAAAGCTCCGACTCCAACTCCTCAATTTTTAAAACTCCGACTCCTTCATAAAAGCTCAATATGTATTAATAACGGTAAACCTATAAGACATTTCATCACCACCACGTGAATCATCAGGCTACTTTTTTGACTTACAACCTATATTTAAATATAAATCTAATGGTTACTGTAGCTATCAGGGCTCTGGATTTGGAGTATCTAGTTAAGATTTTAGACTGAGGTCGGAGTCCATACATTTTTACCAAATCTGACTCCAACTCCACCTAAAAATTCCTTCTGACTCAGACTCCACCTAAAATTCCTTCCGACTCCGACTCCACAGCCCTGGTCAACACTATGCTCCAGACACTTTACGCCCAGGAGAAAGATTTGGCAGTCATTGTACAGGAGGCTGGGTAGGCCCTGGCACTGATCCGGATGGGTGTGGAAAACCTTGACCCCACTGGGATTCAATCCCCAGACCATCCAGGCCACAGTGAGTTGCTATACCACTGTGCTGTCCTGGCCACAATCAGGCCCTAAAATAATAATTATTATTTTATCGCTCACAGAGGTTTTGTTAACTGTAAGAAAGGAAACGGATACAGAATGCAACGACACAAAACACAGCAAAAAAATAAATAAATATGATGGATACTGAAATATTACAACAGGCATATTTTGTACCCAAACCCTTAGGTTGTGAAGGCTGGTATCAGCAAGTCCTGGATTACATGTTAATTTAAGGTTTAGTCAACAACATTAAATTCTTACAACCATTAAATTGCTATTGGCTTCACAAGAACCTGAAACTACATAAATCCCAATTCTATAGTTCTGTCAACTTACAACTGAGATTCAAGGTTCTTAAGGTGGTGAACATCGAGAATATGAAGGCCCCCTGGGATTTGACAACACATAGTTTTATAGACATACCAACATTTTGGAGGAACCTGCTATATTCAAGACAGAAGCACACCATGGAGGCAGGAGATTCCTCGAACATTTTGGTAACTAACTACCAACTATGCAGCAAGCAGATCCCAGAAAACAGTAATCTTAAAACTTACAGTTTTGTAACTTTGTCACTGTGCTCAGTTCATTGTACTGACATGTTGGGTATTCACGTGTACTTTTCAGACAACACTCAGAGTAATCTTTTCTCGATACATAAATCACTACCTGAATTTGACCCCTTTGTGACTTCCAATAGACAATTATTACTGTTTTGTGGTAATCCTGGATAACAGAAGTTGGAAGATTACACATAAAATCCTGCAGACAGAGAGATATAAGATACATGTGTGAAAGATTATAATCTTCCATCCTGATAATTATCGCAATGATGAAAGGTACAATTTAACTGAAGTACTGCAGGGGAGGGTGGAGAAACAAAGCAAGAACAATTTTCCCTGCAGAACACTGCCAAACCACTATATAACACCAACTGCCCTCTCAGCTAGCCTTCTAGGCAGCCTACACCCCACCCAAAACAACTGATATCTGACTGCGGTTCATGTGAAAACTAGTTCATGACAATAAACACAATGTACATAGTACAGACTACAGAACTTTCTCAAAAACCTTGTACCTGG
This sequence comes from Coptotermes formosanus, assembly GCA_013340265.1. Taxonomy (NCBI): domain Eukaryota; kingdom Metazoa; phylum Arthropoda; class Insecta; order Blattodea; family Rhinotermitidae; genus Coptotermes; species Coptotermes formosanus. The sequence continues at coordinate 270,060 of BLKM01012535.1, read as the reverse complement.
TCTACCGTTTCTAAGGCTGGCTGTTAAGTTAAAAAATGCAAAATGAAAGAAAAAAATTTACTGAACATTAAGTCCTTTATCCTATAAGTTAAGAAAAATATCCTGAAATTTTCAAGAGTAGAAATTTTTTATGGTTAACTTCCAAGTGCAATAAAAGGAAATACACACGTGGAACAATTTTACACATGCACAAAACAATTCAGAGGCACATGTATCTATGTACACATTGAATCAATCATGTAAAGTAATGCACAGCAGGATAAAGAATTCATGGCTGGTATTCAGAAATACATTCTGGTATGCTGAAGTCAATTCATCCAAACAGTGCTGCTGTAGAGGTGTTGGGTCAGTTGCAACCCCACCTACATGCCTCGCAGTTCAGTCTGGTCAGTCACAGCAGTCGAATCCAAAAACATTTGTCCTCATGTGATTATTTGGGCTTCCTTGTTTAAATTATTTCCTTTTTATAGGCAGATCAGTTAAGAACTACTATAGAATCTCTTAATTAGTTTATATAACCATTATCACACATTATCTTATGTAACAGTGTTTCCAAAGAAAGGATTAACCTTCTTAGTGCTGGGTGGCCAATCTGCTGCCCACCAGAACTCTTGCAGGTTATGCTAACAAGCATTCTTTTGGCCACCACTTTAAGTGCATGAAGCTTCCTTTTCATCAACCAGATTTCAGTAACAAACACATCACTGAATAGTAAAACTCTAGTACTCACTACATATCTACATATTTTCTCCATTTCAAGAGGTTATCAATTTTTAGCATAACCTACCCACATAGCCTGGCATGAAAATGGTTAAGTTACAGGCATGAACATTCCACTGTCTTTTCTCACTGCAAATGGCTACCTCAACTCCCCCCCCTACCCTCACTCTAGTACAGGCCACAATTCTTGGTTTGTCTGTACCTCATTGTTGGTGCTGGTGGTGGTGGAGATTCTTCTTAGTCAACTGGATCCTTTCTGATGATGCCTTCACCTCCCTGCCGCACCATCTTCTGTGGCTGAGGTTGCTGCTGCTGCTCTTGCTTTGTAGCGTCTGGTGCTCGTGTAACCCTGCTCTTTGCAGCTTGCTTGATACGTTCTTCCAGTAGTGATAAATCTTTGTCTGAAATCTACAGATGTACATTTACAAGTACAGTGGAACCTTGATGCATCGTTCCCGTAACCATTGTTTTCCCGCATATTTCATCTGTCTTGTTTGGTCCCGAAATTAGCCCCATATAAATAACATTATTTTTTCCCACCTCCATCGTTCCTCCATCTATCGTTCTATCGCACTGATCGTTGAAAAATCAGAGTCCTGATGCAACAGTTTCCCACACTTAACGTTTTTGGAAAATTGAAACGCTGATTTAGTAGCTTATGAGGGGTGAATGCATGATGACCTTAAATTAATTCAAAAAATTGAGGGTGCGCACGTGTACCATGCTTTCTTAGCGCCGCCAGTGGCTGCAAATGCAGATTGTATCTCCATCCTTTTCTTTCGGGCTACAGTAGCAGTTGATCATTTTACTCCCACTCCCATCATTCCCCTCATTTCCCTTATCAAACAGCCGCGTGCCGCGTAATGAAGCATCCCATCGACTATTGTTTTCGAAAAGCTGGCTACGGACATGGACAACCCTCAGGTGTCAGTGACGTCTCAATGCGGAATGAAGATGATGATGATGCTTTTCACCACGACTGACAAAAGTTCAGTGGCATGGATAATGAGAAATTTGACCATTACGTTGCTGTGGACAGTCACCTTACGACCGGCAGTGTTAATACGGTGGATGAGCTGTGCGTGAGCCACGTGCGAGCCCAGCGTGTAGCAGGGGTGAAGAGGAAGGGGAAGATACCGAAGCCGAACCGAAGTTGTGCCGAACTTCGCCGAAGCGCTCACAAAAGTGAAGTCTTTTGTCTATACGCACAGCAACAGTGATGGTGATCGTGATAGTGTTCTAAGCTTGGAAAGCTCGTTCTTTGAACTTAGACGCAAAGTTTCTACAAAACAACAGTCAATTACAGAGTTGCTTCAGAAGAATTAGCAGTTTTAATGAAGAGTTGTATCATGTAATTGCCAATAAATAGAAGTCATTAAATTTTCCTTATCTGTAGTTTTTAATGGTTTCCCGCAAATATCGTTTTCCCGTATTCATCATTTTTGTTTTCCATCCCCTTAAAAAATGATGCATCAAGGTTTCACTGTAATACAAGCCACAGTGAAAATTCTACGTAAAAAATAAAATAAAAATAAAAAATAACACCGTTACAAAAATATATTCAGAGAAAGTGAAACTGTTTATCTATGTCGACAATAGCACAAAAAACAAAGTACGTGCCCTATCATTTTGTATACTTTACCTTGTTCAATGAAATATGCCTGTACAATACAGTTGAGGGCTGCATTTCTCACAGAATTATCACAATCTGAAATCCAACGAGCTACTTCTTTCAGGGCAGTACTGGGGTTGGGCTGGCACACCGCCAGTCCATAGTTTTCAATCAGGCAGCCCAGTTGCTCAAGACTTCCTGAAAAACAAAAAAATTAGTTATTACAATTTAACCAGTTCAGGACACTTTTTTAAGGTATGTTCAGAGAACTATGCATCTGTGTCCTGAGAGTTAATCACCTGTGCGCTGCCTTGCATTTTTTGACTTCAAACCTTCCATCACATATGCAAAGAGTTTTGAAGCTGGGTAGACGTTTTCAATCTGCCCAAGCAGTGCTCGGACACTGTTCCGAACAGCATCCTTGGGATCCCCAAGCTGTTGAACACACAAAGAAGTTAAGTTTTATTCACCAAGCTCCACTGTTAGGCACCACATACATAAAGTGTAATAACACAAATGATCCACAACTGACTGAAAAATTGTACACACAAATGTTCCCTTCCAAAAGACCAAGTAAATGCTAAAAAATCAAAAACAAATACTCAACAAAGGCAACCAGCATCTTGCATTTCTTACCTTCAGAATAAGATATGGTATAAAAGACGAGGCCTCGTTCTCAAACATGTTATACGGCTCTTCAATCAACATGGCAAACACAGCCTGTAAATACTCCAGACCTTTCAATAAAACTGATGGATTTGAATCGCAGAATCGTAAGCTCATCCATTTCAAAATCAAATCCAAGTTGGCAACTGTTGCACTTACATTATTTGGCAAGTCCTGAAACCCAAGTCATAACATCACTGCGAATAACCTTTCAAATACCAAATTCTTTTTGTATCAGCTAACATATAAAGCTATACCTCTGTAAGGAATCAAGTTGAAAATTCATGCGTGGTGTAAGAATTCTGGCACATACACTCCCTTTTGTTTAATTATCTCAAAATTAAGTTTGAATTTAGCTAAACAGTTACAGTCATATCTTCAAGCATATTTTCACTACATATACATTTATACCAAGAAATTCAGACAAAAGGAGGTTAATTTCATTACTATCAACATGATATTTAAGCAATTTTCATATCTGGAAATGTGTGAACACAGTACCAATTCTGGGACCGTCACTCACTTTTGTTTAACTATCTCAAAACATGAAAACTTTATAGAAAGTGTCTGATACTTTCCTCACCTCACTAAGTGTATCAATAGCCTTCAGATGGAATCTAAAGTTGGAATGGAACATATTTGCCATAAGTGTCTTATTTACATTAGCAACTGTCATTTGATCTTTCAGCAACTCCACAAATTCTTCCCTTGGAGTTTTAAAGTTCCACTTCAAAACCTGAAATAAAAATGTCATGATGTGATAAATGGATATACATAACTGTTTCACAAATTAATCTTTCATGTACCAAATAAATGTTTAATATATTAAAAATCTTACTTTCCGTTTTTGTTCATCAACTGACCGCTGATTTTTCAACTGGTTGTTCTGAAGTAGAGGGCATGTATCCACATCCTTATCCTTTTTACAACCACTTGGTTTAGATGCTCCACCAATTACCTTAAAAATAATGACTCTTCATAACCAGAAAAATTCTACACAGGCACATACACTACTATAATATATATAATATGAATTCCACGTGATCATTCAGCACACAGATTTCTGAATTTATTTTCACAATTAATCACAAACCAATGACTCTGCACTGTTTTATAATATCATTCATACCAATCATTCATGTTGGGGGGCATGAGGTTTGAATCTGGACTCTGAATGACTACACCAAGGCCAAATACATGTTGTGACAATCCACACTTCATGACAAATTGGTCACACTGCCTAGTGAGACCTCACAAGTAGGTACCTACTGGAAATACGGCTACAGTTACTCATGGTGTTACTACATTGCACTCTGTGCCTGACAAACATTTGATCTGGTGACTTCATATGTAACACTTTTTCATGAAATACATACAAGCCTTATTGCAAACAGCTTGACATACAAAATATTGCCAAACTCACTTTGCTTTTAGGGGCATTCTTTCCATATGCAGGTCTTGTGACCCCACCGTTCACAACCTTGTCTGGCTCCATATCATCAGCAATCGCTCCTGTCTTTTTTGGAGGTAAAGGTTTCTCTGGCAGATTAAGACGAGCCTTGTCAAGGGTGCTCATGATAACAGTACAGGAACCAGCCCATTGTCAAAACATACTGTCACTAGCAAAGTAGCATGCAAGCAACATAGTAAGTGATAGTTCTATCTTCTGGCATATGACACCACATTGATTGGCACATAAACATTGATGTTTCAGGAGTCTGTTGTGTAAATCCTCTGAAAAAGTAGTAAATACTGACCAAGCAAGTGTCGTCCCAGAATACTTGAACCTTCAACATGGCTATAAGAACCTGAAATTTCAGTTTATTAAGTACCTGGTCGCACCAATTACTAAGATTTTCTAATAATGACAAAATTAGTACAGTTATATGTTGTAACAAATTCTCAGGGACTGCAATTACTTAACATGTTCACTGCCATAATAATTTTCTACACTTTCTGTCCACAGCCAAGTTATGATACATACATACTTTTACATTACTGTGAAGATATCTTATAAGTGTTGGGGTAATAGCTAAACACAGTGGGCACACCCACTTAAAGAATGCATGCAACCAGTACACACATGGTGCTGGTATAAAAACATGCCGATGCCTTAAGAATGAACAACAATGGCCTCCATTGCAGATAACACCTTAAAATGAGGTTAAGGTAGAGTTACTCTTTCTCTATAAGCAGTGTGAAGGAATATTAACTGGGTGCATAAAAGTAAAGGGCTGAACATTTGTATGTATAAATGTGGATGTACCATGCCACCACTGCTAGTTAACCTATCACTTACATTCACGCTCTCATTTTGGATAATTACATACGTACAAACATCTCATTTGCTTCTCATGTTTGAACATCCTACAGAGCAGTTACGGATAAGCCTTGGGGAATACTTCCTCAAAGCAAGATCAGATAAATATAGCACTTTAACACAGTGAAACTTGCCTTCAATTTCTCTGTGGTTTTGGCCATCATGACATATCCTAAGCGCATCATGAATGGAAGAATGGCTTCCTGGGCATTTTTCCTCACATCTGCATTATGATCCTCCACATTTGCATACAAATGTGGTAAACATATGAGCAATTCATCCTTAGGAATGGACTTAGGTGGCACTGAAAACCATAGGTTAAAAATTAATTATTCACTTCCTGCTAGAATGTTTGTAGTTACATCACAGGCGTCACGTCAAAGTGTGGTATAACCAATTGGCAACATGTAAACCATCTGAGCAAAACAGCAAAGCTGAATGCAAAAAGACCAAAATGTACTTCTGTGTTGTGGCAGAAAGTTTTGGACACCACCAAACAAAACATTAATTTTCTTATACTTGTAAGAAGTCTCTCTGTGAGCCATGCCCAAAGTTCTATTCGTAAAGTTGGACTCCCAGATTTCAGGGCACCCCCTATGATTTCTCCCTTGAAGAACTCTTTAAAACCACAATGCTCACCCCACGTATTAATGCATGACATTGCAGTAGTACGGATCCATCGCTGAAAAAGATGTTGCCACATAAAAACCTTAAATGTAATATAAAACTTTCTTCATAAATCAAACCTTTTATTGCATTTCCTAGAATTTTACCCTATATTTACGAGACTTCATACTTCACTCCATTCAAGGTAATAAATGACATGTGCAAGACTATCACGAAAGGGAACAGACCACCTGGAAGACCTTGGCATAGATAGGAGAGCAATAGTGCAATGGATTTACAAAAAATAAGATGGGAGGGTGTAGACTGGGTTCATCTAACTCAGGACAGGGTTAAGTGGGAGGGTCTTGTGAATATGATAATGAACATGCAGGTTCTGTAAAATGTGGGAAATCTGACTAGCTGACAACCCATTAGCTTCTCAAAATGGACCCTATTCCATGGCGTTAAGACTTTCACGGGAAAGAAAAGGGACAATGTTACAAATGCGCAAAGATAAATATTGCAGACAACCTGAATAGAAGCATACACACAACCGTTTTGTGCTATTACTCTACTACCTAACTGTTATCAGGACACTCAGTGCTATGATCCTACTTTTGTACTTCTCTACAGCCAGCAATGTAGTGCAGTTTCGTAGTGAATGAACATGTTTCTCCATGGGCAACTGCAGCACACTCTTGTCAGAATATTGGGAAGTCCTTTCCAATCAAGATATAATATTTTTAAACTTTCCCCTTCTCCCTTGTAAAAAACTCAACAAGCAGTGTTCCGACATACATAGTAATGTTAGGATGCAATCTATCATTGAATTGCAGAAGTACTGTACCAATAAAATTACAACCTAAGAACAGAAACAATCACATTTCCATTCTGAAGGACCTTCCTTGCACACATAGACCTACTGTCAAATATTTAACTGGGGACATGGCAGATGTAATGTGACAACACAAAAAACAAACTCAATGAATTCATAACAAGCTTGATATTTGTCAATGTTCAAGCCAAGTCATTTGACAAAGGGGCAAGTTATGGCAAACACATTTTTAACACATTTTGAGGTTCGATATTTCAGTGAATTTCATTTCTACATCTTACTAAACTGTTCTTTATAAATACTGTTCTGCATGTACCCAGTAACTGCAACAAAGTATAAGAACAAAACTTATTTGCTATACGTTATTGTCACATATAATACCTAGTACATACTACTTATTTCTCATAACTAGTTGTGGCATGGGCAACAGCCAACTTCTGGCAAAAATAACATTAATCAGCAAATTAGGTACAGTATCTTGATAAGATGTCAATTACATAAAAAGGATCGGGCTCACTTTCTTGCATTTTGTGCCTCTTTCTCTTACGTACTGGAAGTTACAAATACAAAGTGGCAAACTGTTAAGTGCGCTGCTGCACTGTTTGTTGTTATTCTTCTTGGCTTTTTTAATCCATAAACACTCACTAGTATAAATTTGACTTTCCTATTGTACTTGTCCTGATGTATAAAATGAAGAACTTACAGTGAGTTTTTATGTTGGTGTATGTTTCAAGAGCTGTCATTCTTCTTGGTTTTGATGTGCGACATTTGCTGCGAGCTGTTCGGATACATTCAGTGTGCTGTATAAACACCCAGTGCATAATGGGGGGGGGTTACTATATTATTGCACGCAAAATTATGTGTGTTGCTTATACGTACACATTCCTGAAAACTAAACAGTGCAAATGGGAAGTACAGTGGAACCTCGATACATCGTTCCTGTTACCATCGTTTTCCCACAAATTTCGTCTGTCTTGTTCGGTCCTGGAATTAGCCCCATATAAATAACACTATTTTTTCCTGCCTCCATCATCCCTCCATCTATCATTTTATCGCATTGATCGTTGAAAAATCACGGTCCTGATGCAACAGTTTCCCACACTGATCGTTTTTGGAAAATTGAAATGCTGATTTAGTAGCTTATGAGGGGTGAATGCATGATGACCTTCAATTAGTTCAACAAATTAAGGGTGCGCATGTCTGCGATGCTTTCTTAGCGCCGCCGCCGGCTGCAACTGCAGATCGTATCTCCGTCCTTTTCTTTCAGACTGCAGCAGCAGTTTAGTGTTTTGCTCCCGCTCCCTTCATTCCCCTCATTTCCCTTATCAAACAGCCGCGTGCCGTGTAACACAGCAGACCGCCGAATATTGTTTTCGAAATGCTGGCTACAGGTGTGGAAAACTGTCAGGTGTTAGTGACATCGTAATGAGGAATGAAGACGACGATGATGCTTTTCAGCACAACTGGCAAAAGTTCAATGGCATGGATAATGAGAAATTTGACTACGTCTCTGTGGAGAGTCACCTGGCGACTGGCAGTGTTAATACAGTGGAAGAGCTGTGCGAGAGCTATGTGGGAGCCACACCGTTAGAAGGGGAGAGGAAGGGGAAGATACCGAACCCGAAGTTGTGCTGAACTTTGCCGAAGCGCACATGAAAGTGAAGTCTTTTGTTTATGTGCACAGCAATGAGTTCATTCTTTGAACTTAGATGCAAAGTTTCTACAAAACACCTGTCAATTACAGGGTTTTTTTCCAGAAAAATTAGCAGTTTTAATGAAGTTGTATCATGTAATTGCCAATAAATATAAATCATTAAATTTTTCTTATCTGTAGTTTTTAATGATTTCCCACAAATATAGTTTTCCTGTATTCATCGTTTTTGTTTTCCATCCTCTTCAAAAATGATGCATTGAAGTTTCACTGTATTCACGTAAATATGGTCAAGAAATGCCTTACCTTACTATCCCCCATTCCCTGAAGCATGCCAGGGAACAAAGTACGTACATGCAGTTTACTCTGCATGCCCATAGCATTACCCAGCAACTGACAGATGGCAATTGCAGCAGCTGCTATTTTACTGTTACTGTCAACAACACGATGTGCTAGAACATTAGGCAGCTCACCCAAGTTGTTTGTTACCAGTTTATTCTTAGTCACGATATTTTTCAACTTCCGCAACGCCTCATTCCGCACCTGGATATAAAAAATGTGGTCATTCTCCTAATTACTTTTTTGGTATTACTGCAAACACAAAGACTGTTTTCCAGTAACACAGTGAGGGTCACTTGAAGCCGAAGAAAACACGCATGGCTACACCCATCAGTCAGTGAATGGGTTGATGTACTGGGGTACAAAGAACACAATCATCAGAGCAGTCTATCACTAAAGTATGTCGGTAGATGAAATACCTAAAGCAAAAGATTAAAAATTTGAATATGCTTACTTTCCAGTTACTGTCTGCAAGCTCTGAAAGTAGATGATCTGTGATATGTGAACTGATGTCAACATGTGGCATCAGGTCATGAATGTTTATTTCCTGATTTGATGGCTGTTCAACAACTCAGTTAACACAGGTATTGCTCCTTCATCATCATCCTCCTCTATTCCGTCATCTTACTTACTTAGTCCTCGGATCGGAAATGGGGGAGCTTCTCCAGCATGCTGCACACAAATTATTATTATAATAGCAGCAGCAGCAGAAATAATGTTAAATAACTGTTTATTTAATAGTAATTACAACAGCTCAAATTACATGGCAACAAATGATAGGACAAATGCTGATTAGTAAATCTGAAAGGATATGGAAGGCTGTGCCCGCTGGTCTAGTATAAAGTACTATCCCAGGTTTGGACAGCCATTCGTACCAAACTGTAATCTTCTGAGTCATGACACAGTGCAGTGCTGTAGGGTAACACTTGACACTGCAGAGGCACATGCTGCCACCATCTTCACAATTCCATCGCAGTTCTCAAAACTGATACCAAAATCATACTTTAAAACATGCAAACACACATTACTTTCTTTCCATTAAGTTAATCATCAAAAACCACTCACATATTACTTCCAAATTATGTACACAGTACTCTCCAAGTTCAAAATAATAAGTGACAGGAAGACCAAAGTCAAGATGGGAACAGGTTAGAAAGGATATCAGAAAGAATAATGTAGGAGAAAATAAAGGAGGAACTTTGAGCTGACACAGATGGCTGGACAGGCTTCATCGCTAAGCACACAATATGTTAGTAGAAATGCAGAGATGAGGAGAAAGAGCAGGAGGAGATGGGGGTTATGATTAAGTTTTAAAGTTCCCATGGGGATCTGTATTTGTACTGCAGTCTTGTGAGTTATGGCACTGCACACCTCAGCAAGTGGATAACACCACAGCAGTGGAATATGCTGCCTTCCTATTTACCGTGAGCTTCGCCCCTGTAGATGGAGACATTACATTCTTTGAAAAGAATTTGAATCAAAAGAACAATGAAGATGTTAAAATGCTTTTTGTACTAATAACATCTTACAATTTACTACTTCTATGTTATATATATCACAGTTTTTGAACTTGTGCTAAGTGCACGCGGATTATGTTGAAAAAGCGGTACTTCAGTGGAAAAGATGACATGTTTAGAAATGCAATTGACTTCTATTTACCTTTTATGACACAGGAAACCTCACATATTGAATACCTCTCACATAGGACCTTACAACCTCAATATATAAGTTGTATAGCGCACAGGTATACAAATACCAGGTACCAGTTGACCCACGCAACTCAATCTTGTATGGTGGTGCCTAATACTCCCAGGTAATCATGGAGCCTGCTTCATGTCACCTTGCTGGTGCCTAGAATTTTGAAGTGGTTCCTACAGTTTTGGAATATTTGTGCACCCCTGCTACACAGGAAGCAACAGGAACACACCAGAAATGTATACTCTGATAGAACACATGCCTCAATGAAAATTCATATTACAGATCATGAACAATACAGTAAACTTTACCTTATCAAATTCAGCTTGAATCTGCTGCTGTACTTGTGACTTCTCATCTTCAAAAAACGCTAACAGCTGTGGCCCTAAGTACAGGTATAAAGTGCCTATTAAATTCATAGCAGCACTGCGAACAGCAGGACTGGTAGCTCTGACCGCTTTCTTCACATTCTCCATTATGGGCTTTGGCTGGATACTGGCAAGAAAATAAATCGCCATTTAACCTAACACAGTATTATGCATTACTTTATATAAAACAAATGCAAGTGTGTAAAACTACACTAAAACTAAATTAGTCTGCATCAGTGTTCTACTATATAAGTAAAGTTATTGGTAAAGACCACTAAAATTGGATGAAAGTGCAAGCATCTTATTTGTAAGAATTAAAATATTACACAGGTGGCCAAAAAGCCAACTGTATTTGGTGCATATTTTACTAAACAGTTAACTGACTTTTGGGTCACTCACTGTATGTCTAGAGGCTTTCATGGCAACTAAATTCCATAAAAGCTTCTTCGGCTGACTGAACCCTGTTGAGAATGACAAAGACAGTCCCTTTAACACCGGTTTCCTTGAACTAGTTGACATGGCTGTCATCCCACAAACATTTTATTGAATTAAAGCATTGTCCAGCAATAACGGGTCAACACTTTGTCATCCTGCAATAGAGTTTAACCGTACTGCTTCTATAGGTCTGGTGACCCTATTTTAACTTCATGTAATGGTGTTAGTATTAAAAAAATGTGATGCTCTACCAGATGTTCCCAACACCTGCACTGCTGCAATAATGCAATACATGGCTGATGAAAGGTTAACAATTAGAAACCAACTAAAAATGACAGACATTCAACACAGCCCCACCAACTAGTACCATAGTCTGTAGTACTAAAAGCAAGCAGCATTAATCACAATATACTCAGACTTCCAACCTTTGAAATCCAAGTTCTCCGATAGCAGTGGAAAGCCACACAAGTGCCTCTTGCTGCACTTTGGGACTCTTCTGGGTGAATGCAAAATTCCACACCTCTGTAGCTACCAATTCCAACTTAGTAGCCTCAGCAAGAGACGTTAAAGTTTCAGCTGCAGGTGTTCCACTTTTAACATCTCCAAGCTTCTCTGCAATATCAGTGATACAGTAGTCCAACACTATGCTGAAAAAACAATGTGTTGGGTCTTCACACAGTCTTTGACACTAGTTAGGTAGTTAACCTTTTGGCACCAAATATTATATGTATATAATGTGCAGTGTGATGCTCCAAAAACTGAATGTCATATATGGCTCTTATGCAGCCCCCCCATATAAATCCTGCAGCAGTAATTCCAGCAGCGAAGCATTAATGGACTTATAAGACTCAGCTCACACTGGTTACATTTGATTGCCAACACAATGAAGAAATTAAACAAATCAAAAACTGAATTTTAACATGATGTATACTTTGGTAGAAATGTAAGGCTCTTACTGAGCCCCACACGAAGTTAGATGAATCCAGTCCACGTCCTTAAACCCATCTCTTTAAAATGCACTTTTAGTCTATGTTCCTTCCATAAAGGAAGAAAGGCATTGTACTTCCAGTTTCCAAGCATATCTCCAACTCAACTTCTGAAGTAGTCAAATGATTTTCATGAAACTTGGTGGCTTCTATAGAAAATTATGAAGTGGCAAGTAACCTTTGAGTCCTGTTTAGGGAAAATCAAAACAAACACATTTGTGACAAGATGCAGAGAAAACCTGTATGAACAATTCTCATCCTGTTTGGGAAAGCCAATGCTTTAGAGTAGGGCTGTTGCTAGACCAGGTGTATGTAGAAAACAGGAAATACGAAATGTAGATTTGTCTGCACAAACACAGAAGTAAATAAAATCACATTACCAGTAATCTGCCCCCATCCACTCTGACCAGAGCAGCATGCAAAGTAGCTGTGTATATTAACCCTTTTGCACTGAACATTAACCACAGCTGATGCACAGAGCACGTGTGAGAATACCCAAACCAGCCAGTCATCACCACTAACATGCACAGTAACAGTGGCCACTTAAATTCTTGGCTTACTTGAAATACCACTGTGCATTTAATCATGGGGTGACAGGAGGAGGAGGAGGAGGAGAAAGAAAGAAAGAAAGAAAGAAGGAAAGAAAGAAAGAAATAAAGAAAGGAAGAAAGAAAGAAAGAAAGAAAGAAAGAAAGAAAGAAAGAAAGAAAGAAAGGCTAATGTTGTATGCCCACATGAATTAATTCTAAAACAGAATTCATAAAGCAAAAGGAATTTCTTTCTTCAAGCAGAAAAGTACTTTTGATCCCGGCGGCCACACAGCCTAAGGCATTTGTCTGTGGCTGCTAACCTGCTGGGATTGCATGTCCGAACCCTGCTGGGGGCATGAATGTCTGTCTCTTGTGAGTGTTGTGTGTGTTGTCAGGTACAGGTCTAGCAATGGGCTGATCCCTCATTCAGAGAAGTTCTACCAAGTGTGGTGTGTCACTGACTGTGATCAAGTGCAACAATAATCTCTACACCTACAACGAGTAGATACACAGAGGTTAAGACTAAGAAAGAAGAAAGAAAGAAGAAAAGCGGTTGAAGAGTTCCGCCCTCAAATCCTCCCACCTGTATCTAGAACACTCCATAGTTTTTCAACTTGTAATATCCGCATATATTCTTACTACAACACCATACAAAATGACATACAAACCTTGAAAACTGAGCATTTTCTGCCAATAGTTTCACAGCTTCCAGTCGAGCCTTTAGAACTTGAAAGTTGGTGTCTTTAAGTCCAGGTTTTTTATTCAATGTTCTGATAAGAACTTGAGTTGGGATTTCAGTTTCCATTTCAGCCACCGTCTGAAACAAAAAAGAAATCAAGTAAAGCAGACATGCACAAATTTTCCAGTGATCAAGAAGCCACCTCAAAAACCTAGGCACCAAATGGGCAACATAAAGCAAGTTCCATGCTGAGGACACACAAATATTATGCAAAAAAATGTAATTGCCAAACGCAACCTGGCACCAGCAGTTTGTGCACCCCTAAAGTAAAGTGCCAGAATCATAACTTAGCAAGAAAACTATTCTAAAAAAGCTCACAGTACTGTGGCCAAAAAAGAACTAATAGTGGAATTTTATTCCATCAGGAGTGAACAGATAAGTTCAAGAGTCCTTGGGAAAGAGAACACTTACATAAACTATAACCTGAGGAAATGGCATTCATTTACAAACTTCTAGGCCACCCTTTATGTTACATATGGACTGAGTACCATCTTCATAATTACCCACAAATGGATCCCATCATGTGACAGCCCCATCCAGTCCATATCCACACATCCTATTCCATTAAGATTCACCTTAATATCATCCTCCTATGTACATTTATGTATCCCATGTGTTATTTAACTTCAGGTTTCCCAACCAAAATGTTGCCAGTATTTCCTGTCTCCTCCACATACACTACACATAAACAAAAGCAATACCTGTGTTAACTGAGTTGTTGAACAGCCATCAAATGATAAGTTAAACATTCATGACGTGATGCCACATGTTGACGTCAGTTCACATATCACAGATCATCTACTTTCAGAGCTTGCAGACAGTAACTGGAAAGTAAGCATATTCAAATTTTTAATCTTTTGCAGCAGTCCGAAAGAAAAGGATGGAGATACGATCTGCAGTTGCAGCTGGCGGCGGCGCTAAGAAAGCATCGCAGACATGCGCACCCTTAATTTTTCGAACTAATTGAAGGTCATCATGCATTCACCCCTCATAAGCTACTAAATCAGCATTTCAATTTTCCAAAAACGATCAGTGTGGGAAACTGTTGCATCAGGACCGTGATTTTTCAACGATCAATGCGATAACACGATAGTTCCAAGGAACAATGGAGGGAGGAAAAAACAGTGTTATCTATATGGGGCTAATTTCAGGACCAAACAAGACAGATGAAATATGCGGGAAAACAATGGTAACGGGAACAATGCATTGAGGTTCCACTGTAAACCAAAATAAGGAACAGCCAACTTGAATTAACACTATTTCCAATGCAAATTTCACATAATTACAGAGTGTAATATACTGTGCTTCAGAGTTGAATTATCTGTCAACTGCCGCCAGAAAGTACAGAATAATGACACTCACCTTTGTCATCTTAATATTATCCAAGTCTGTCATGAAAGCCATAATCTGTTTTCCACCCACAACTTTCATGGCTGTACCCAAAGCCTCCGCAGAATTGTCTCGAACAGTTGGGTCTGTAAAATTAAGGGACAACCATCAGGATGTCATTTCTAACTTACAGCCAGGACTATATACAGTGACTTAACAATCTTCCAACTTCAGAAAGTTTGAGCAGGAGGAACAAACAGATATACAGCTTAGGAGTGTCAGTTTCCAGTTTTTAAAGGTTTGAAGAAAAGTATTTATAGTTTTCTCTGTGTACATTTTCTAGACCGGAGAAGCATGACTCAAATGAGAAAACAGGTCAGTTAAGTGAACAACAGTGAACAACACTGTAAATTTCAGGTGACAATCATAGCTTACAACCTGCAATGACTGATGTAATATCGAAACATCTAAGAAAAGGTGCAGCACCAGCTTCCAAGACAGGAAATCTTTTATTTGAACCTCAGTTACGTAAATATGTCATTATATACAGTTTTTCAGTACTGTTTACTGTTAAGTCAGGCATGTTGGTGAGATACTATCTGGCATATACAATCATGCTGTGCACCAATGTTCTACCATTCATTACCTTATGGTTTTGGTGCACCTTCCTACATTTTGGTCTCAAGCCAGTCAATGTGGCATTTGTAGTGGACAAAGTGGTACTGGGAGAGGCTTTTCTCCGAGCACTTCAGTTTTATGCTATCACTATCATGCCGCCAGTGCTCCATCCTCATATTTCACTTGCCTACTATTAATCTTACACAATCTTAGCAACTGACAGCATTATTTAAAAATAAATAAATAAATGAAATAGAAAAGGAAACATATCCACCCAAATCAACAACACACATTTTTCCTGTTCATAAAATAATAAGCATATAATGCATACATTTTTCTGCACACACATATCACATCTTCAAAACCACTGAAAAGATTTCAATTAAATTTGGCACTAATAGTTTTTTCTAAAAAATTTATTTCAAGTTTTGTCCATAATTAAAATAATATAGCTACTACTTCATACAAAACTGAAATTTAAGTTATTCAGTTTTCTCAAAAAACAACCTGAGGTACAATGAACTGTTACGTGGCAATTAATAAAACAACTTCTATTTAAAACTCTATTAACACGACAAACATTTAATGGAACCAAAGGAAAAATAATTTCAGCCTGTGCATGGTGACATCCGTAGTGTGATTAGTTCTGCAATAATACACTGTGTAATGCAAAATATGAATGTTATAGTCAACAAGAACACACTTCCACTCCTTTACTAATGATTAGAGAAACTAAATACCTGGCTGATTTAATGTTTTCAGTAGTGACGTCGTGTATGCCTTTAACAGTTTCTTGTTTAGCATTACAGGAGTGCATTTTGTGAAACACCTTGCAAGAAAAGATGCTGTTTCTGCTTTGACTTGGGGATCCTTGTTTTCTAGAGCTGCAAGGACATCTTCCTGGATAGCTTCTACAGTTGTCTGTAATAAGAATATCAATGTTATAACACAAAGCAAAAGTCTTGAAGAAAAGTTGTCAATATCAACTAAAAATATGACAAAGAAATTAACCAAACGATGGGCTCACACTCAGGAACACAGCATCAATAGCTTCTCGCATCGCAACCACAATATTTTGTTTCTTCTCTCTAAATTTTTCCAGGATGCAAGGAATGCATGCTGAAGCATAAGGTCGAAACCTCTTCTTCAGGCCATTTGCCAATCTCACCAAACATTTTCCTGCTACAGCAACAACCATCACATTGGTATCTTTAGAAATTATCTGCAAGAGACAGAAAAGTGTACATTTAATATTCAATCCATTGTGTACCAACATAAGTTTCACAGCAAGCCATCAAGTCACATACTCAAAACAAATCATGTGCAAACTACTGCAAGTGCAGGCAACAGGTAGACATAAATAGGAAATACAGTAAAACTCTTTAAGAAGTCCCTGGTTAAGAAAATTTCCCACCTAAGAAGTCAGGATAAAAAAGCATTAAAATTCTCCCATTTGATTAACATTACACATTCCCCTTTCAATATATCCCCGCATAAGAAAATTTCCTGCCTAAAAAGTAACAAATTTCATGACAAAACAATTTTTTTACCCATTTAATAGATTTTCTGTTTCAAAACCTTAAAGAATTTCCCCAAGTTTCCATTCGTTCTGTTTCCAAAACGCAGCATTCAAATGGCGTGGTCAATTCATACAGGTTAATCTCCAAGGTAAGTTCCCCCACGTTTCACACAGTGGAATGGCAGAACCTCACGGCTGACGCGGGTGTGTCATACTTCTTCTGCGATACAGAGACTGCAGTCAGTCGGTCTCCACTACTCAGTCTCTCACGACAACTGAAAAATTGTATCGGGCGGCCAGAAGCTCATCCTAGCTGTTCCATGACCTGCATAAGCCTGAGTTTGGCAACAGCTGGCATGTAGCAGCTCACTTGCCACTTCAGCTGCCCGGACTTGGAGGAAACAAAGGCAGCCAATAACATTCAAAGAAGTTTAGGTACACGCTAGTCAAAGTGACACGATGTTCCACGTTGCTGGGGGGAGAGCGGTTTGACGCGAGATAAGTGAGTGGTCGATTGCGACAACTTGTTTCAACGTAATTTAGCAGCAATAATAAAAAATGTGTAGTGGTGTAGCGTGATTGTGAAACATTTGTGGTGACTGTGTGCAGATAAGTTACATGAGCAATTCCAGAAAATAAATTCAAGACACTGCACAGTTAGTGAAAGTAACTGGAACTACTGACCACCCCTTACTGTCTACCTAAAAGCAAACCTATGGAATCTGAAGATGTATACTGCTACTATTTTTGAAAAAAGAGCAACAACCCATGCTTGAAAAATATTTCAGGAAAAAGTAAAAACTGGAATGAAGTGTGAACTTGTGAATGAAAAGTCAGTAACAGTATAGGTAAAACTGTGAATGAAAGGTTACAGACAAAATGGTTAAATGGTCAGATACAAGTGAGAATGTGTTAAGATAGCTGCAAATTATACAAATTCAGCATACATATGTAATAAGTTCACAAAGAATGGAACTTTTCAGTCCTACCCTTTTAAGAAATTTCCCACTTAAGAGGTCAGATTTTCTTGAAATTTTCAAAAATGTCTTCACAGGGTTTTACTGTGTGTACACTACATTTTTGTAATACACAACACCAGAAAACTTGATGCTGCAGTGTTAGTGACAGACAGCTGTTGCCATCATTCACTTGTGGAGGATTTCAATGTTAGTGAGGTCAGTACTCACACTTAGAGGGGTAACTAAAAAACAACAGTTAATATTATTGTCTTATAACAAAAATAGGAAAATAAATTTGTTAAACAACTGGACATTTGAATACAAATTTATGGTTATTGGATTTAAGGGCACATTAGTGTCCTAAGATCCCAGTTCTTATTAACTTTAAAATTCTTCAATTTAAGGGTTTACCTCAATTTAGAAATGAAAGCTGTAGTTTCCAAGAGAAACTCATATGCAGATTTCACTGCACTGTTAATGAAATGACACGGATGCCATATTTACCCAAATGCAAGATGACTCCAATCTAAGACGACGCCTAAATATAACATGTCTGCCAAGGGAAAATGTATTTATCCAAATCTCAGATAACCCCTGCCCCTCCCAAACTAAAACATCCACTAACAGAAAATATTTTACTATTAATTTCATACACTTAGTACACAAAGCATGACAGATTCTATCGCACTTTTACCAATCAGTGTCACTGTCTCCATTTTTACAGTCAGCGCCTTCATCTTCCTTACACTGGCTCCTAACATGTCCATCCTCTTCATTGACGTTCTACAATGTATCACCTTCGGTCCTGTCCATTACACTGGATATACAGCACTTCTTAAAACCCTTCACAGTCACTTCTGGTGAGATGCCCTGTTATGTCATTGTGATCCACAATGACTAAATAATACATTTATATTTCTTGGTTCATAAATTTGCTTGAACTCATGAACAAGACTCACAACTTTTCCCACAGAAGGTGCTGGTAGCATAAACAATTTTAAATATATGTGTTCTAGATTTTTGTGTTGTGTGTGTGGTCTTATCAGTCTGCGTTCATGGTGCTTTTTATGGGTTTTAAGTTGTGGATTGGTGCAGATTTTATATTTGAGACTTGCAGTTAAGTTTTAATTTTTCAATAGCCACTTTACTGTTACTAACTTTGTACTAGATCTGTTTTCATGTGCATATCTTAAAAAGTTTACTACTTCTGGTGGCCAGTGACAGAATAGCTCGATCTAAGACCCCCACCATGTTACGTGCTTCTTTGCCTGAAGACGGAAACAGAGCCAGTTTCTAAAATGTTGTGCTTCTTTAAAAATTAGACAATGTCCAAAAAAATAAGATTGTCACAGTTAACTTTAGTCATACTCTGCTCTTGTGTGTCTACACATAACGATTTGGTGATGCAGGCCTTCGTTTGGCTCCGCATGGTCCAGGTCAAAGTGATCCGGTTTGGAATGGCGTGGTCTGGTTCAGCATTTCAGACGCGAATTTAAGATGACCTCACACATTTAAGCACCGAATTTAAGGAAAAAACCTCATCTTGCATTCAAGTAAATGTGGTATTACTTTCTCTTGTACGTCACATCCTACACAGGACTGGCTCAATAGAAACACAATACCTGTGCGCATTCAGTGACTTATGTTACACATCCGGCAGCAGACGGGACTGGTGTCTGACAGATGAGAGGAACATATCAGCTTTGACAATTACAGAAGGTAACAGAATGTAACATATCTGATTTCACAGTTACACAACTGATCCAACAATATAACATTCATAAACCCAAACCTGAGAGTCCCGTCATACTACAAAAGACACTCCTGTTATGACCTGACAGTGTACCATTTCCTGCAGACTGGAATTCTGCTTTATAGAGTTAGAATCAATCACAGTATTACAAAACCCATCTACATAATGACAGAGAGTAGACACAGAGGTAAATCAAATTCTAGAAAGTATTCTAACATCTAGAACACTCTATGTATTAAAATCCAAGCCTACAGCAGTCACAGGTTACAAGCACACATTCATAACATGTGAGAACACGCAAGAGTCAGATGCTCCTCTCACTAAGTGAAGCTGATCTGTAACATCACTCCACAGAGTGTCTGGCTACAGACTGACCAATGAAATCCGATTCATGACAGTGGCAGAAATCTCTTCACCACCATCCAGACAAGCTCTGAGGTCCACCAGCCTCCTGGCCAAAGGGTAACAGGACCTGTTTCCCTGAGATTAAAGCAGCCAGTGTATCAAGCTACTCCACCTCACGCTGAGATTAGGAATGTGTAGAACTTTACGTCCATCACTCCATACATCTCCGCTTCATTAGGCTTAATCAATCACAGGGACAGCTTTACTTTACTTTCATAATAATGACAATGACTAAAGCCACAGAGGTGCAGAGCTGGTCTGAAGGGCATAACCCCACACTTGGCAAGAAATAAACCTGTCATCCATTCCACTGACAGTCACCTCACCTACCTCATACAGTATATTCTCCTACTCACCTCACCCCCTCCACATTTTTTTGCCTGTAACAATTAATATTTGACATACTGAAAGGAAAAGTTTTTAAGAAGCCAATCAGTAATTTCTCAACAAACCAAAGCAGCATAGGAAGATCATGGCCGTATTACTTTAATGGTGTCATATCTAGTCAAATATAAGAGTGAACAAACCCTGGGGCTCATCTACAAGGATGTGCATAATAGCAGTACTTCCCTGAAAACAAAGTGAGTCTATCTGCTTGTGCTGAAATATTGTTCTTCCATTGCCTTCTCGCATGGTGTGCATTATAAATGTCACACAAGCATACTGCTGCAAAAATACAAGCCACTACACAAAGGTGCAACTAAGATTTTAGTAAATGTAAATATACAGTTTATTTTAAAACAGTGTTATTAGTTATAACACAGTTCAAACCCACAGTACCTACACTTGCTGTCATTAGAAAAAATACTGTACAAACCAAGCCTTTGAGGCCACTCACAGACTGCATGCGTCAGCTACACAGCTGACCACCTTCAACCAACATGCAACAAAATGATTAGGAAGCACTGTAATGGAGATTGTTAGTTCTGTGAGATTCCTCACACTACAACCAGTTATTTACGGTTAATAAAGATGCAGCATAAGACGCCCCATATAAATCAAACGCTTCCTGCACATTTTGCTGCGTGCTGTCCAGCAATCAGGGTCGGTGCAGCGCACGCAGCGTGCAAGTAGCCTTACTTTCTTGAGAGCGTGGACTACGTCCCTGTAGTCTCCATTCTCCAGTTTTGGTGTCTGCAAGCGTACTGCCAGACTGTCCACAGCTTCCTTTCATTCCTGCCACTTCTTTGCTTCCAGCTTCTCATAAAAGTCCTTTGGTAGCTTTGAGAGTATATCAAAGGGCACCAGCAGCTCATACAGGTCTATGTCTGGAGCACCACCCTCCTCAACCATCACCTCATCTGCAGGATAGTAACTGTTATAACCTGTTCAGGAGGTGTACAGATATTATATCATCTTCAAATTGACTTGAAAACAGAAAACTGAGTGGAAGACTGTGTTACACAGGTTGCTTATGTTTTAGATAATTAAACTAATAAGCCTACACATCAGACACAAAAAGTTGATAAAACATTTAACCAATAAACGACATCCTAATCAAAATAAAATGTCACTTTCTAATAACCATATGCATGACAGAATAAAAATTAAACAGAAGTCTTACACTCTCCCACCAAGTTTTTGCCTTCTCTGTGCAAAAACCTTTCAAAATTTAAATAACTGTGATTAATTATCCATGAGTGAGAGCTATCAGTTTATTGAAGCAAAAATTCATGAACTTAAAAACTGATCTCTCTCTATCCAGCAGCTCAAAAGCGTAAAATCTGAGGTATGGGTGGCAACTGGTGGAACATATAAAAATGCTGAGAAAGACAAAAGTAGAAAAAGAGATCTGAGATTCTGAAGATGTGATAATACAGGATAAGCAAAGATAGTGTACATATTAACAGTTTCAAAGGCATAATGAACAATGGAAAACCTGTACAAACACAACAGTCATATATCAACAATTTTACCGAACATAAACACCATCATAATACTTTACAATTCAGCACGAAATATTTCTTTAAAAAATAAACAGCATATTCTTCAATCCGAAGTACATTACAGTACAATTAAAATTAAAATAAAAGGGGTGGGCAACTATTGTCAGCCTATTGTGAATCCCCTGTCCATTTAGCTAACCATCCAGTAGGGCTGCACTTCAAATGAAACCAAGGACTTTGCCTGGTGGGACCCCTTCAGTCACTCATGTTCATAAAGAGAAACCCCAAGTGATGAAATCTGTTCATTCATAACAAATGATGTACCTACAATGAAAACAGACATAATAAAAAGAACTTGCTACTGACATGTAACCCACCATCAACCTCCCACTTACTTAACTGCCAAAAAAAGCCTGAAGTCTTAAAATCATTACTTCAATCAACTCCGAATCAGAAACATCTGTTTGCATCATGGCAACACCAATGTCACCCCACTTGTCACTGGCAACAAACTCACCTTCTCCATCCCCACCTGCTGCAGCTGTTTCAGCAGCTAGCTTGGCTTGCTTCTGTTGTGACTTGAGATATCGAGCAGGCACAACCTTCTCCTCTTTTACCTTTTCAAATTCTGTTCCTAATTCTGACACCTGTATTAATGCACCAGAAGTATTAACCTCAATAAAAACATCTAATAAGCATGGTCTAATTGTTATAGTGATAGACTACAGGGTGGAATTCCAAGGAATCATGGTTTGATTCCTAGGAGGGACAAGAAATTTTTATCTTATAGAAACTGTCAATACTAGCTCTCGTGCCCACATGAGTGATGGGTCATCTCTCTCCTGGAGAAAAGCTGATCACCCACATCTGTCTAGTGCCAAGATTAAGAATCAGTGGAGCTTGCCTTCACATCCCCCATATGCCTTCATGGCATGCACACACACCTTGCCATTTGCTAAACACATTATGCAAAACACTATATGAAGTCAGCACTCATATAGCTTCTAACTTTTACTACAAATTTTCCAGAATGGATAATAAATTTTAAAATATATTTACCAACAACAATGTTTAAGGACTGCTTAAGCACAAAAAAGGTTGCAAAAGGACAGAATATACTGACATACACTTATTTCTAAAAATAAGCTTTATAGCTTTAGAGTTTTAATACAACTAGATGTGAAAAAATCATACAAAGAGTTAACCCAGCTCACAACCATGTAAATTTGTAAAGCAATCCTGGTACAGGCTTGGAAAGGCCCTTAGGTTTCCAGGAGGTTAAGGCTCCCAGATTTCAAGACAGTTGGCACATAAAGGTGGTGGGGTTCTTAGCCCTACACACCAGCCGCCTTTACCCCCAGGAAATACTCCTGGTACTCATTTTTGTTAGAGGCTGGGTAGAACCCACGGCCACAGTGCAGCCAGATGGATTATGTCAATGAAAAATTTCAATGACATCATTGAGAACTAAACCCCTGACCTTCCTCACAACAGTGTAACATGACAGTAAAATGTCATGTGGGAAGTGTCGGACATGTGTGGATATTAACTGTGCAGGCTGAATATCTGTTAAGGATCATAAGAGCAACATCATGCATGTTATATATATATATATGAGCTTAAAAAAAGACACACAATAGAAATCATGATTTAATCAACTTTTTATAACAAAAAGCACCAATGGGTCAGGCAGAAATGAAAAATTTTTGATGTCAGAAATCCAAAGGTGTAATGTCAAATTACACACTAATGTACAAACACTTCAAAAATATTTATTTTTAATTACATACAGGAAAACAAAATCCTGGAATTTTGGTCACATTGAGTAAAATGTAAATATCCACCACTTTCTACTCAGTTTAGTATACTCACACAATTTAAACTTACACAAATAGTGCACTTATATGATACGATATGAGTTGTCTCTCAGTTCATGCTCAACTGAAGACAGAAAGATAATGAAATTATCTTACAGGAAAAAGGAATTTGTAACTGGCTAAAATAAATGTCAATCAAGTTACACGAATTATGTACAAAATAAGAATTTTTTCATAATTCACCATATCAAAATTATGCCATCACCTTATATCTGCAACAAAGTTAAACATGTTGTGCACAGCTTACTTGTCTGAGAACTGAAAACTGCGAAGAAGGGCCACGCTATACGCAGCAGTCTTCTATTCAGGTAAACATAGCATTTTCATCGAAAATTAAATGCAAGTTTTGAAAACTGAGTTACAATCATGGCAACAACACAACAATGACTTAAGTCAGGTGATACGTGTACAGTGGTTTCACACCGATTATAAATTAATTTTTCAAGACACAGCCTGCATCATGGGAGATGTTACAAATAACTTACACAATAAAATCTACATATAAAAATAGTGATCCATATTCTCTTGTTACAAGAGGAACACTGACCTGAACAGGTTTGAGAGAACTGAGGTGAGGTTTCAGTGCATCACCAATCCATCTATAAATTTCAATTACCATCATTTTTCCTTCTTCTCTTACACCTTTATCTCTGTCTTCTAGTAACACAGGCATCTTCTTTATTAACGGTTTTATGTTTATAACCTTTGGTCCAAAATCCCTGCACATAAAATGAAATATTCCAAGTATTAACAGCAGCTTTAGTATGCAACCAAAAAGTAAAATTTTGTCAGTTTTGACTTAAGTGAATAGTACATATGTCTTCATTTTTCTCTTTTGAACAGTGTCACAGCTTAAACCTAGTCCTTATATAATGGAACTTGAAAGCACAGTACCTAAGCCTTACTTAAGAATGAAAGACAAGTCAATGTGAAAAGAGCTATGCCCTTCACTATTTTTATACTTGGGCTCTTCTAAGCAAACATCACATCTGTGCTCCCACAACCACGATCATCAACACAAAGGGGTACATTATCCAATAATTTGCCCTGAGGGAATCAGAAAAACAAATCAGAAACAAAATAGTCAATGTCTCAGGAGGGATTTGAACTGGGCACCTTTGGCATACAAGTCAGAAGGGTTACTTCTTCCAGAGACTTGCTTGGTGAATACAGAGTTACAATGTGGCATATCCCTGCTGGAAAATCAGAAATCATAAAGCAGTAGATATAAATGGAAATGAAAATGGCAAATTTTAAGGCACCATTAGCACCATCTGAGTATAATTTGCCTGTATCCAGCACCAAGCGATATTAAATTAACTCCTTGATAAAGTGAAATTGCCATTAGCAGAACTGAAAATAAGAAACTGCCAGATGCCATTACATGAACACCCTTCAAGATCACAGTCTTGACTAGCAACATTTAAAATGTTGCCATACCTGAGAGCCTGTGTGATTGCAGATACACATGCTGAAACAATTTTTGGATTTTTGTGCTCCATTCCTTTCAGAATTTCCTCCTGAACAGCATCAAATTTTTCAATTTCTATGTACATGAGTATAATCTGAACTGCCAGTTCCTTCACCTTTGCTTTTGGTGCAGCAATACACTTGGCAATAATTCCAGACATAACTTCTCGAACAGTTCTGCAAACAGACAAGTATGATAGTATTCCTCTTACCTAATTGTTCACAGCAATGTTCATAACATACATTTTATCATATTGTCTCTTCAAGACTGAAGATGGAGGCAGCAGGTTCTTCCAAACTGTCACTACTTACCTTCAAATTACATTGTGTCACTTCCTACAAGACATAAGCCTTAATGTTTACTGTGAGAACCTCAAATCACATACAAAAAATACTGCATGCAGCTGACTCTGTCTTAATCCTTTATCCCTCCTAATGTAGTAAAACACAGTAAACCTACAGGTGCCCCACACCTTCTAACAATGAAATGTACTAAAATGTCATCTAAAATGTAAATACCAAAGAATAACTGGGCAAACAGCACTACACGCTAGTGTTTTAAATGCAGCGGACAACAGAAATATCATAACAGTAGTTACAAACATTCACATGTAACCTTACTTTCCAGAAGCAGCAGAATTCTCAACAAAGGCAAGCACAGCCTCCAGGCCCTTTTCCTGTGCAGCTGCATTGCTGTCAACAACAAACTTCTTGACAAGACCCAAAAATTTGTTGAATTCTGGAGATTTCTCATCATCAATTTGTCGGAACAGCTTCGCTGCTTCTTCATATCCATGCAGTCTTGCTTTCCAATGCTGAAACGTGTATTACGAATGAGTACCGTTCTTTTTAACAAAAGAATAAATTATAAAGAAATAACTATAAATACCTTGTGAACGCAACATTCTTCTACTGGCAATTTCATGTACTCTGTATCTTCCTCCATCTTGAACTTGCCTCACTTGGTTAAGAACAGTTTACCTGAAATATAAAATTGGTCCAACACATTCAGTGCAAAATGTTCATAACATAAAGAAAATATCCAAAATAGGCCCTAGACTGCAAGCTGCACTGCATAGTAGAGCAGGGAATAGTATATGGTATTATTTACATCCTATATCAAATTTTTCACTCTGTAAATTACACTTTCTTTGCAGAAGAATTCTTCCAAACCCACTTTAACCTTTTGAAGACCTGCATTCACATACATGAAACCATGTAGGAAACCACCCCTTGAAAATAATTTTGTATATTTAGGTGACACGAAAATCTACTGCATTTTAAGACATGTTGCATAATCTCTGTTTTATTTCCCACAAAATGCCGTTTATTACATAACTTTATCTTTTTCTGTTCAAATAATACATTTTTCATAAACCATGGGTTAAAATTTAAATACCCACTGCAGCAGGATAAAGGTCAAAGTCATAATTCTCATACTTCCACAAACAAAGGCAACACAGACATCACTATATTGATATCTAACTGCAGTTATAAAATACAGGTGATGCATAAGGAAAAAGATTTAATTCTTTTCTAGTGGAATTAGGATATAGGAAACAGAATATAGGAAACACATCTGCCACTACAAACAAAATCAGTAAACACTCCCTTAAATAAAACTATGGATGTAACACTGTGCTGATGCTGGTGTGGGTATGCAGCTGCTTGCTTGCTGGGATTGTGGGTTTGAATCCCACTGGGGGTATGGATGTATCTCTTATGAATGTTGTGTGTGTTGTCAGGTAGAGGTCTCTGTGTCGGGCTGATTGCTCATCCAGAGGAGTCCTACAGAGTGTGGTGTGTCTAAAATGAGTGATCGCATAGCCTCATAAGGGGAGGCCATGACCCGAATATGGGCCGAAATGCCACAGGGAAAAAATGTAACACTGTATTTTTTTATGCAGGATGATTCAACTGCTTTCTTTTAACTGCACAAGTTCAACAAATTCTAACAATCATCAGTAATTAGCAACACATTGCAATCATACAAAAACATGAATATCTAATAGGGAGTACTGACGTATTTAAACAGCAGAAAAAAAAACTGATTGGCAGTATTAAACACAGCTAAAGAATTTAACATTATTAATTCCGTGCATTGTTCTGTCATCAAATACTAAAATAAGATCCAACCAAACGCACTGTATCAGGTTTTATTATTATTCTTTTCACTCTACCCCGACAGGTTTCAACGTTTCATCCGCCATCCTCAGGGGGGTGCACCAAAGTTTTCAGCGCCGGGCATTAAAAGCTTTGGTACACCCCCCTGAGGATGACAGATGAAACGTTGAAACATGTCAGGGTAGAGGGAAAAGAAGAATAATAAAATTTGGTACAGTGCATTTATTTGGTTCTTATTTTAGTATTTGATGACAGCCAAAGAATCTCTGTGCAAACAAGACAGCCGAAGTGTACTCAGTCGACTGTACATGTCTCTACAGACATTTTTCAACCATTTGTCAAATTATTTCCTTGCTGTCAAAAATCAATCAATGCTCTTAATTTGTGACACATCAATATGTTTTTACCACTAACAGTGGGAAAACTCTGGACAAAAAGTACCTACAAAGACTTTGCTGAATATTCCCTGGTAGTAGTTTGACAGTAATCAAAACCCACCATACACTCTCCACATTTTGATTTGAAATTTGAGAAATCAATAAACTGGACATCCGATTAAAATGACTGGTAAGTACGAACACACGCCATGTTCTTAAGTACCTAAACACACTGAAGCCTGCTGTTTATATTCCATGCACTAGTATGACAAATAAAATTTATCAACAAACCACAAATAGTACCAATATTCTGCAAGTGCTTCCTCCCTACTCCTGCACATTTTATCATATTCGTTGGTCTATAATACACAAAATGATTTTATAAGTATTTGATATAGGTAGATCTATTTTTCTGGAAATAGCAAGTACTAGAAAGGAGAACAGGCTAAACCAGGTGTCCATTCTGCTTCATGAGTACTGCCACCTTTGCTTTGGAAAAAGTATGGACTATCAGTTTCTACACGTGTTTGTATTTTTTATACTTGTGTAATCATACAGTACTTTATTTAACCTGTTAACTGCGTCTTTTCTGGGCTGCTGGTGTAACCTTCCATGGGTATTTAATCCTGCCCATTTTTCATAGTTCCTATAAAGCAGGAGAAGGGGTGCAAACATAATGGGGCTTTCTTTCAGTATGTAATGAGAAACTGATTTAAAGACGAAATGTAGCTTTTATTCATAATTATTGCAACATTTATGACTTTTTAGATTTTTAAATTTCTATCTGTGTGGCAGACTTGAAAACACAGTACTACACATAGGGCCTTCCCACAGTCAGGACACCAGTGTTTCAAATAATTGTCGTGGATGGTGCTGGCTGCCAAGAAGAAGGCAGTTGGTGGTGCCTCCTAGAGGGAAAAACGTCAACTATTTAACAGTACTCATACCTAAGTCATATCTCGTCATACCCAGGAGATATTACTGGTGAAAGATTGAGGATGTAATACTATGTCATACCCACTGAAATAGCGCGATACAAGTACACACATATACGTCATGCCCAGTTAAGAGGTTAATATTACTCACATTATAAGGCAAATACATATGAAATGCAAAACAAAAATTTCTGACAATACGATGAGACAACGTACCAATTATTAGTAATAATTAGCCTAATTCAAAAAGAATGTAACACTTTCAAAGGTTTATAATGAAGTAACCAGTGAGTATAAAATAATGTGACATTTACCATTGGTTAAAGAACAAAACATTTTCCTACATTAATCACAAACAGAGAGTTTTCCTAAAAGCTGATGCACATCACGTATCTACCTGTTCACCAGTTATTTTGTTATAAACATACAAAAGTGCTACCTTCTGTTTGATCTGCTCTGTATTTGCATATTTAACATTATGATATTTATTGGTCTAGGTCACACATGCATGGCCCTTTGTTACTTCAGAACTTCACTTCATCTACAAAAAAACCTACCAAATAAAAAATGTGGTATAATTTCCGGGCACATTTTTAAGGTTAAAGTGTATTACACATCAGAAAGAGCATACCCCTGACATGCCAATCACACAAATCACAACAAAATATGGAATATAACAGCTTATTTAAAAAAACAGGCACATCCCTGTTTGACACGTATCAAGTTTTGACTGCACGACATTGCGGAGAGATGTATAAAAAAGAACAAAATTTATCTAACCTACAGGAACAGGAGTAACAAACCTCTGATAATGACAGCTCTGTGCAGTAAGAGAGGGTGTATCATGCCAACTTTCTCACAGATAAGTGAACATATATATTTTCTTAAAATAAGTCCCTCATATGAAAATAGGTCATTTCAAAAGTAATGTTAATTTCACTTTTATTTACGTATGGTTAATGTCACACTGTCAAATGTTGGATGACTGGTAGATTTTGAATTGTAAAAGGACCCACAATGAAGCAGCATGATCTGGCTGAGATAATACCCTGGCATGTACATGGAAGAACTGAGAAAAACCACAACATCCCTGCCATAATAAGCACTACCATGTTAACAACTCATTTGTTATCAAGTTCCAGGTGCAACAATAAAAATAATTTCATGAATTCGCACGTATTTTCCAAACATCTTCTTAATTCAGAAGAAAAACATCACTTCAAAAACTGCAAGGTAAATTTATCTAAAAGGACATCTTTCGTCAAATCCTAAACATTTAACTACGAGTTATGTAAGTAGGTAAAAAAATGAATATGCGATACAATTCTAATGGTAGTAAGAATACTTCACCAAAAACCCAGTCTCCAAACATTTACGTTCACTTTTATTATAAGAATATTAAAGTCAAAAGAAATGTCAGAATCACATTATCAACGTAATGTAAACTACGTAAGCTCTAAGGCCTTTATCATAGTGACTGAATGCAAAATCTCTCAGATAATCTGAACAATGTTATGGGGGAAAAACTCTTGAAACTATAACATAAATTTCATGAATTGGGGGTTACATTCAATTTTAATTCACTTCAATTACCTTTGCCATTACGGATCAAAAACGATATTAAAGAAAGCTGAATGGCAAACAAGTCGTAATATTTAACAAGAAGTGCACATTTTAAAGTATTGTGGACTTCAATTTTTCTTGCTATTATAATGATGCCATGACGACAGTTACCACAGACATCTCCTTACGTGTAAAGTTCCAACTGTTCAAACATCAAAACTGTTCGAACCTACATCGTTACGTACAAACAGTATTACATTCCAACTGCTATATTAACACTGCATTTTCAGGTTTAATAGGACTCAACCACTCTACTGATTTATGAATAACACTGAGTTTACCTTCTCTGACACGCGTTGCTCAAAAAACTCATATGTCTCAATACTCACACAAACATATCATCCCCAGATTACACACAGCACTGTTCTCTTGTGACATTCAACGTTTAAGTGGTCTTTAGCAAATACCGACATTCAAATAAAATATGGAAACCTCAAAATGCACAAAACCCGTTCATTGGCCAATAAGATTTGAAACGCTAACAGTCACAGCACGCAGCATTCGATTGGTTGAAGGCACAATATGCAATGGCGGTGACATCGGAAGTCAAATCAATTAATAAACGCCATATGAGGGCTAAAAACGCTCGGTCCGTGCAGTGTAAAAATGAGCGCCATTTACGCTTGCAACTCGCATTAATGAAATAAATTTGTTGCACAAGTCAGGCAAGTTTTTCAAGTGCATGTTCTGTGACGCAGGCCGCTACCACCTCGGGGAAAGTTCGATATATATCTGGAAACAAGGGCTTGTGGCTGCACTAGGGGTGTGCAACTCGTTACGTGTAGCAGGCGTGGCTCGGTGCCTGTATTAAGTACTGCATTGAAGGCATTTTTAGCGTCGGTATAATTAGGTACATGATTTATTTCATTATGTAAATTTTTGAGAAATTTGCTACTTATGGGAATGTTTACAATGCAGGAATCAGAATGGTATGAAAGTTTCGCGTTTGATGCTACATTTATTAGTATCATTAAAATCGTATGTTATAGATCGCGAATGCGTTTATTGCTGTGCATAATAATGTGAAGAAATTACCTGAATGTGATTTATGGAGTTACTGGAATTCAGAAGTTGGGTTGTGTAAATTGGTTGTTTATTTAGATCACCTGTTGAGCGATCAATCTAGTTGTCAGGATTAAACAGTGGGTACCAGGTTCGAATCTTCGTTATTGCACTGCTTACCCTGTTGAGTGCCTCTCATTAGTCCATCGGGTGATGTTTGGGATAGTCTGCCATAACAGTCATGACCACGTCGTTTACTCACTCACGTCTCCATACTTTGCCTTTGACACAACACAGTCACTGAAGGTGATATGTTAGCATTAAGCACATTCCACTCAAGGTTACCTATGAGATTTTATGCAGCTTTCTGAACTATAATGTGCCTTACGTATTAGTCAAGCTTCAGAATTAAATTCACTTTTTAGGGCATCACTGCTGTCATTGAACTGTTTATAATTTGGGTATTTAAGAGTCAACAAGTAAGCTGAAGTGGTGTGGAGTTATGTGGTTATTTTGTATGAACTGAAAAAGGTTTAGTTTGATTACCACAATGGCTCACTCTGTTTAAGTTACGGCATTTAATTGGCTGCTGAATAAATTATTTAGACACATTGTTGGTCTCTGTTGTAGGTACTGATTAATTGGATCCATTTTATTTGATATTTAAAATGAACATAACAGTAAGAGATATCAAATTGACACTTCTCTATGCTGATTTTGGACAAAGATTTGCAGTGAAAATATTTAAATCTAATTAATTGGAAATTGGCATGATTGTAATTTCTGCACGTATGGGTCTACAAATGTCAGAATAAAGTGTCTATGAGTCATACCTGAGTTGCTGAACTACAGGAATTCCTACCTTCAAATTTAATTTGCCATTCTTTTATGTGTAGCCATAAACTACAAGGACAATGAATAATGCATAATTTGTATAATGAGAGTCAAAGATAGAGTAAAGATTGTTCTTTGACAGTTCAAAATTATATGTTTTACAAGAGTTATGGACTAGAGCACCAGCCAAATATAATGCTGTAATCATTGTTGCCTTGTATATCACCAAACTAATGCCTGCAAGTCACTTTCTGATATTGTCTTTTTCATTATCATCCATTCATTTAAACACAGACTTCTCATTCAGGCTTCTTACTAACTCTACCACAAATTGTAACCTGTTCCACCTGAGTGTGATCATCATGTGGGTTGCACATCTGTTTCATATGTACTTTGGTCCTGGGTTCGAATATTGGTTTCAAGACCAACTGTCCTCACCAGGCCTGTGGAGTTAGTATACTAAACCTCCAACTCAGACTCCGACTCCTCAATTTTTAAGTGTCCAATTCCAACTCCTTCATAAAAGCTCAGTATGTATTAATAATGATAAACCTACTAAAATGGTAAATGGTACCATAAGACGTTTCATCACCACCACATGAATCATCAGGCTACTTTTTAGACTTATAACCTATATTTAAGTATAAGTCTAATGGTTATTGTAGCTAGAATCTATTTAAGATTTTATAGCGAGGCCAGGGTAGGAGTTGGTACATTTTTTCTGACTCTTGGCTCCACAAAAATTCCTTCCAACTCCATGACTTCACAGCTGTGGTCCTCACTTAGGATTTTTATGGTTTCTCTCAGTTACTCGCAGCAAATGCTGGGATGTTACTGCAAAATAGATTGCGTCCACTTCCGTATACTACAGTTTATTTTTTTCTGTGGTGCCACAGCCCAACTGATGCCTAGGCCACCTTGTTGCTGAGGTTTCTAGATCACACACAGACACACGCTCCCTGTAGGGCTACTCTGAACAGGTGATCAGTTCATTACAGAGGCTGCTACCTACACAACACACAACAAACACAGGAGACAAACATCCATGCCATCAGCAGGATTTGCACCCATAATCCAGGAATCAAGCAGTTTCAGACCTATGCCTTCGACTGCATGGCAACCCAATTTATTATTCACTAACTGTAATTTTTGATGATGTGTGTCTAGCCTGAGCTACTAACAGCATCATGAAATAAATAACAAGTAGTTATGAAATACATAGTAACCCCTTTCGCTTAAAAAAGACACAAATGGGTCATATTTGAGGCCATTTTATGATTTTGGCTGTACAGTGTGGAGTGAACTACAAATTATGTTACATTCCATATTTCAGAATGTTGTATTTCAGAAAGTTGTCACTTTATTTGATATTTGAGTAATTTGTGATGTGGTAAGTTAATAGACTTACATGTTTGTGTATTAACAGACAAATGTTATCGCTGTTTGAATCTGTGTAAGAAGTGCCATATAAGACAATGAGCTTAGAGTTGTGTCATTCTGTACATAATATTTGCCTTTCTTAATGGCGTCAAAGTTCGTGTAGTTTTAATCTTATTATTTCTCCCCATGATGATATGTTGAAACCTCCTCTGATAACCCTTGTACTTCTGGTGTACATACAGTATAAGATACCAGCTGTAGGTGGGCTCTAAGGATTTTTATTTCAGTCAGTCCATTCGCAGCTTCTTATTTCCACAGATTGTTAAAGATGGTGATTTGTAGATTTTACCGAAAGCCAGGACTTAGCTCAGCAGCTACTGCTACAAAATTAAGGCAACTGAGGCAGCACACGCCTTTGGTATATGATTTGGAGACGGAATTGTGTTTCAGTGTAGAGACTACATCTGCATTCTCAGATTCAGAGTTGCAGAAGATTCACTGGATCCTTGGTTCTCCTTTGGAACCACAAAATCTGACAACAGAATCTAACCTACATGGAGTGTATTATGGCAGTTTGCTTGTTGAGATAGGACCAAGGTATGTTTGATATCCATGGGTAAAGGTAAATTATTTGTATTATAAAAAAAATGGTAACATGATCCCCATCCAGGCCTAAGGCCCAAGGAGGAGTAAACATATAGCTCTACCCTTTCATTAGCCTCCATGCTGGAAGGGAGTGAGGTGGCTAGCCCCACACCCTGGCCACTTTACCCGCAGGAGAGACCCAGTTACTATTGTACAGGAGGCTGGGTGGGCCCCAGGGCCAGTCTGGACGAGTGCAGAAAATCTCGCCGCCACCAGCATTTGATCCCCGGACCGTCCAGCCCATAGCAAGTCACTATACCGACTACGCTATCCCAGCCCACATTTGTAGTATACAGGGACATCATGTTATCTGACCATTGTTGCTTGTCACTTCCTCAGCTTGCTTATTGTGTGACCCACCATACGTGTATTATTGAAGAGAGCTTGTGAGGACTGGGTGTGTCATTAGTCACAATGGATAACCTGTTGAGCAGTGAGATGTTTCTGTGTGATGTGTATTGTAAGTCTGAACCCTGTAGGAAGTGAATTTGATGAACTGGTACCTTTGTGGGGTGTATGCTGGACTAGTAGATCCCACCCTCATTCCATTTAGTGATGAAGCTTCTTTCATCTCACTGGATATGTGAACTGTCAGAGTAACAGATATTGGTATGCGGAAAATGACGTGGTATTCCTCACGTTACCATTGCTTGATGTTACGGTTCGTATGTGTTGTGCTGTCAGTCAAATAAAAATTACTGGGCTTCCTTCAGAAGTAAAATAGAGTGCTTTATGTGGTCAACCTGCCTGTCTGTCTGTGATCTAAAACAGTTACTAAACTGTTAGTCAGATTTCAATGAAATTCAGAATAGGAGTTTGTTTCAAAAAGTTGCAAGGTAAGTGTGAGTTTTTTGAAAATTTTCTTAGTGACAGTTATACGTACTTTACTTCAGGGTGTAATGAATTTCAACTTGTACTTCCCATGCTTCCTGACTGATTTGGGTGAAATTGTGTAAAGAAGGTTCTGAATTTTGTGAAAATCATTGCTGTGAAAGCCATACTTTACTTAAGGACATAAGTGAAATTTCTCCAGTTCTTTCTACATTTTTGATCCAACTTGGAAACAATGTGGTAACAAGATGTTCACATAAATTTATAATGACATTCATGGAAATTGGCTCAGTGAAAGCCATACTTTACTCATGGGCACAATGAATTTATATTTGTGCTTTCTGCATGTACTGTTGAATTTGTGTGAAATATGTTATAAGAGGTCTGCTCATAATGCTGTTGAGTATTGTTTAGTTTCATGAAAATTTGCCCAGGGAAACCCATACTTTGTGGTGGGCATGAATGAAATAGAATTTATTTGTACTGTGAAACCATACAACATTTTGAATATAAATAATGCTTTGGTAAAGTCTGTGTACTGTGCTGTGGGGTACACCATTTGTAGTGTTGTTGTTTCTGACACAATGTTTTAAACAGCAGTCCAATTACAAGAATACCTTTGCCTTAAATCAGGAAGGCAGTAGGAAAGCTGACACAGCAATTAATTCTTACCTTGTTTAGAGGGTTTAGAAGAATAAGCAGGGGACTATGGCCTTCTCATTCATCAGATATTAAGCTATGTGAAGTATAATTGTGGTGCATGCTAAAGGATAAGATATATAGTAACAATCCTCACACCATCTGATCTGTTAAACAGCATTCAGTACATGTTGTGTTTGGTGTCACCAGCAGAACTTTGATGTGTAGTGAAGGACATATTTTTTAGATGTGATGCATATTCCTAAACCAAAAGGCACCAGTTCCATCACCTTCTTTATGCATTGTGAGTAAAATACTAATATTAAGTGCAGTTTATTGAACTAAAACTTTGCAGCATCATATCCAAATATGGTGAGTAAAAACCCAGTATTAATTGTAATACACACAAGTAAAATCTGTGGACTTCAAATTGTGGTAAATTGGTGTAGCAGCAGAATGTAATAAGTGATATTGGTCAGATACAATGATGACCCTGTATCTTCAGGTCATACAAGTAGAAGTTGTTGTCCCCTATGCCTAAGCACCGTTTTATGTAAGTGTATATGCACAATGGTGATAAAAGCCAAAGAAGAAGGTGAATCATGTAAGAATAGAATTTTAGAAGAATATGCTTTGTTTGTATGAATATTATATT
Organism: Coptotermes formosanus; assembly: GCA_013340265.1. Classification (NCBI taxonomy): domain Eukaryota; kingdom Metazoa; phylum Arthropoda; class Insecta; order Blattodea; family Rhinotermitidae; genus Coptotermes; species Coptotermes formosanus. The sequence goes on along the minus strand of BLKM01012535.1, from coordinate 233,697 downwards.
GATAGATTCTGAAGTTATTGAAGAGGTGATGGTTCTACTGCAGAAATTACATATCATGAGGTGAGATAGGAGGCCTTCCATGTCAGGAATTGGGCGCAGGGCTGGCACCATCATCTTACAAAAACTCAGTTGTCTCAAAACCACAGCAATGGGGAAGCCACGGTTTGAAAATGGGTCTCAGCGCTGTAGAAGAATATGACTGTGAGTGGGGGGTAAAAAAGGATTTGAAAGGAGCTGTTGTGGCATCGGTCAAGATTTATAGATATCCATGTGAGAATGTAACATTACTTTATTTTATTGTATTTTAATTTTAAATAAACCTTTTTGCAGGACTTGATTTTTTGCATTGAATACTTCAATGCTGGATGTTCCTATGCATATAACCACATGCAAGATAAACAGTGGTACATCAGTTAATTTCATTCAAGAATATGTCAGCATCTCATTGTCAATAATATCCACATTTTTATCTTAATGGTTGCCATATTTACTTCCAACATTTTATGCATTCTCACCAGCGCAGAATTAAGATATTCTTTGCACACGTGCATTAAGATAGCGCAGCAGGAGGTTTATACTCAAGAAATGAATGACCTCCGCAAGAAGGGTCAAGTTTCATTAAGCAGCCAGTTGCAATCTCTTCACCCCTTCTTGATAAAGCAAATTGTCTTCGAGTTGGTGGCAGATTACAGCATTCACATCTTCCATACGATTCTAAACACCAACTAATATTGCCTCCTACACATCATCTCACAGAAATGATCATAATGAATGAACTTTTGAGGCTTTTGCATGCGAGCTCACAGTTATTGATTACCTCATTGAGACAGCAGTATTGGACACAAAGAATCAAGCACGTCATTCGTCCAATCTTGCATAGATGTTTGCCGTGTTTTAAATTAAAGGCAGAAGCATTCCAGCAGCTGATAGGTCAGTCACCTGTGGCACGAGTGACAATGACATGCCCATTTTTAAATACTGGAATAGATTATCTGGGGTCCATTTGAAATAAAGTGTGGCAATACTAGAAGCAAAACTACAACCAAGGGTTATGTAGCTTTGTTTATCTGCATGGCAACTAAGGCTGTACACTTAGAACTGGTGTCTAGTCTTACAGCTGAAACCTTTATTGCAGCATTGAGACACTTCATAGCTAGAAGAGGCTGAACAGATCACCTTTACAGTGATAATGGAAGCAATTTTGTAGGCGCATGTATAGAGCTGAAGGTAATTTTTAGGTCTGAAGAGTTTTTAGGTCATGTGCATGATTACGCAGCAAAGAACCAGTTTCAATGGCATTTTATTCCTCCTATTCACCCCATTTTGGAGGACTGTGGGAGGCAGGCGTGAAGTCTTTGAAATATCTTTGGAAAAGGATTGTCAGCAAGGCCGTATTGACTTTCGAGGAATTTAACACTCTGATCACGCAAATAGAAGCGTGTTTAAATTCCCGACCTCTTACAGCATTATCCAATGATCCAAATGATCCTTGTTACTTGAGCCTAGGTCATTTCCTTATTGGTGCTCCACTGACGTCCCTTCCTGAGCCAGACTTTACCAATGCAACAATGAATAGTTTATCTAGATGGCAGCGGGTTCAACGCTTTAATCAGCAGTTGTGGAAGAGGTGGTCATCTGACTACCTGAACAGCTTACAACAACGCAGCAAATGGCGCAACAAGCAACCAGACCTCCAGCCCGTTATGCTTGTCCTGCTTCGAGAAGACAACATACCTCCCATGTCCTGGAAATTAGCAATGATCATCGAGATATATCCAGGTCCAGATGGACACGTAAAGGTAGCAACCGTGAAAACTAGTTCTGGACAGTTCAAGCGACCGATTCATAAATTAGTGTTGTTGCCTGTGGATCAAACCAAGAAACCTTAACCTTTTTTGATACGAGATATCCCGGGGGGGGGGGAGTATGTTCCAGCTTTCGTGGCTTGTTAGCGGACTGTAACAGTGAGTCATATGATACTTGCTGTGAGTCATTTCTCTTTCGCTTGTTTGTGTTTGTCGCGCACATGCTTGTGTTTCAGTCTGGGCAGTGCACGACAGTTCGCGCTTTTGTAACAGAGCAGCATTGTATAGCAGAGCTTGGCAGTGATCAGTTGTGTGAAAGTACACAGATGGTTTAATCACTGTTTCTGACTTTGGTTTCTTAAGTTTGCTGACAACATCGTGCAAGTGTTTTGTTTTGTGTTTGTGAAGAGTGTGATTGTGTCGTGATGAGAATTACAGTTCATTTTATACCAGCATTATACACCCCCATTTAATGCCAAGGTTAAGAATGACTGGAGCCACACTTCTACTCCCCCTATATGCCTTCATAGAGTGCAGAGGGAAAACATTACCTTTTTTAATTTACTTCTCCATTTCAACAAAGCCCCAACAAATTTCTAGCTGTTAGTCTTAACATTTCAGAAAGCTGAAAAACTGAATTATCACTTTAACTAGCAACACAGGCTGGAAACTCAGCTAATATGAAAAATATGTACACACAAATTATACAAATACGTATTGCACAAAATTATGTAACTGATGTCATTCCTGAATGAAGGGTATCAATTTCATACACCTTCATTCTACTTCCTTTTGCTGCCAGTCTGTTTGTAATCATATTACACTGTTACTTTTGCTTTTATGGGCAAAATTTCTTTCTTTCTTTGATACCTTGATCAGTAGGCGTACAGGCTTGTCGTACTGTTGTTATTCGCACAAGACATTCAAGCATAATCTTTGAATTTATTCTTGTGGTAGTTCTGTTACTGTAGTTTAATCATTACATTGTAGACATTATGTGTCCATGTAACTTGGTGAAAGATTTCACTATGACACAAATACAGAAGAAGCTCCTTGGATTTGTCCAGCAATCAAATCAATGAGGTCAACTTTTATAAATTTACATGTGTAAAGCTCTTGAATTACTGCAGCATTATTACAGCTTCACAACCAAAATTCTTATGTAGCATGCACAAGTAGAAGACTGGTGCAGCATAAGTTGTACATGATAGATTGCATCCTGTAAAACTTATCGCACTCAATTCTCATATAATATGAGGAAAAGTTCTCATCAAATCTTAGTAAAACAACTATCTCAGAAATATTTTAACAGACATCTGATATGTTACTAAACATGGCTAGCTGCTTTAAAAATCATGAAAATGAGGCAGCAGATGAGTTACTATAAATATGTTACATCACTGGCACCATACATACGTACGTAGGGCAAAATAACAGGATAACCCTGCAAAAAAACAGCTCTGAATATATCAGCCTTATACACTGTACACCATATATACACAGTCTGAAGGTTTTAGCATCTTCAATTAATGTTACTAGATTCCAGTCTAGGAATAAGTATCAAAATGACTAGGAATAAAAAAACTATAGCTAAAGATCACACATCATTAAAATTTTTCGTTCAATTCAAGCACTATGCAAGAGGAAACTCCATAAAAATAATTTACAAAGAAACCATTCTTTTCAGACAGTATAACGGAATAAAGATCCATTTTGAATGGCTCAAAATATTCATTTCAACTTATTCTCTCAGGCCCCATGCCTCTTAAACATAGCTCCCAATAACATGTGCAAATGCGTCCAACCCACACTAGGTAACACACAATCTTGTCTCAAACAACAACCACGTTTGCTAACATTGATCAGTATCTTACACAAGACATAAAAATACAATATCTCTCTACAAGGATTTTTTTTCCTTATATACACTTTTACATATGAACCTGATTCTGAAGCTACTTACCATGCAGTCAAAGCAAAGAAGTTCTCCTTGCATATGTGTACATTTCAACGTTGTTATGCTGTACGACTTCATACCAGGTGAGACGCAGTTCTCACAGCAGTGTTTCTGAAGACTCGAATCTTCTGGTGTGTGCTCTGTCGTTGGATGAGTAGCTCCCAACATTTCAGAGAGTCACAGTATTTTCAAAGTTGCGGGACCACTCACCCGATGACACTGCATCACTTTCCAGAAGACTTGCAACTTCACATTATCAACCGTTTTATCATACACTTAAGAGTTTGTTGTATCTGAACAGTATGGACGCCAGCCGTGTCCCAGTAAAAAGATTCAGCTCACTGTGATGATAAGACAGCAAGAAAGAAAATAACACGGCCACTTTATTTTACAGAAATGGCTATAGACTGCAAATGGATAGTTTATAACAAAAGATTCATCATGAATGATATTCATGATGGTGGTATGTATGCAGCCTCTGATTAATATGAGAGGCAGGCAAGATATCTGGAAGCCAAGATAAAGTGGGGGTAGAAGGGTGTCACATCACATGCTGTGACTGGGCTTCAATGTTTCGTAGGGGATTTCGCTTTCATGAGTGTGCTACTGCAGGTATGTCTTACAACAATAATCACAACTGTACGTTATGCTTTAGCATGTTCTGACATTGATCTTGATTATGTCAGACACACCTTTGTGATGTTAAGTGCAGTCTAGGCATGGCATATGGGGAACGCAACGGCACTGGCAACACACACATGTTACTGCCTATAGAGATTAAACTGCCTACATATAGAAAGCAAGAAGACAAGTCAATAAATCCAGGTTACAGAGATGCCAACAGCCACTTTGTGAGTTCTTCACAAGACAGTTTCACATAAATACAGATGTCACACACAGGACAGCTTTCAAAACAACATGTCCAAAAATACTGGCTATAGCAATCCAACCTGGATACAAACATGGAGACTAAGAAACTCTGTATGGTGTTAATAACCCATTTCTTGTAAAAGTAATAACCACCAACAAATGCACAATGTGTATTTTATCTTCACTATAAAAACCTCCTACATGTTTCAACTGCGCTTGGTCATCTTCAGGGACAGCAGTTTCGTTACACTAGTGCTGCACTTATATAGCTGAGTGAGAATGTGAGAATGATGCCAGGAGGACCATCATGTTTGTCAGGTGAGCGTTCTAACTTCATTTACTGCAGTTGAAGTACAAGTGCAAGATTAGCCTGGAAAATGTGTAACGCTTCACAGTAACTCAGTAGTGAGCCCAGAACAAATATATGCATTTATATAACTTGCTTCAATTATTCTCTGAATATAATCACTTCCGTATCCACATACTTCCTACTGCAGACAATCACAAAAATGTACCCCCTTACCCCCAAAGAAAAAAGACAAAATTGATAGCTTTGTTATGTAGTTATCAACATTGTTCGTTTCATTGATGTAAATCCATCTAATAGGAGTGATGAGCACAAATTCCTTTGGAAGATAGCATATTACAAGGTATATGTATACTGTATGATGTATAGAAATATAAACGATTGTTCAATGATGGCCCTAGGCAGCAGAGTCCAAAGGGTGGCAAAATGAGCAACACAATAAACATATTGACGGTAGTAATCTGATTTTATGCACTCAGAAGATCTTAAATTATTGAGAAATATTTAAGTATGTTCAAAAAGATGTGTTTTTTTAAGTTCATAATTTGTCCCAGGCGCAGCCAGTTTTATTGCTGACTCAGGCATTAAAAAGCCTATCGGCGCCACTCCACTCATGACTCGTTAATAAATAAAGTATGGCAACTTCTCATGTGCAAGACAGAAGACCATTTCTTCCCTTACAAAACCCATGTGATATTTTCTAAGGTGTGTTTTACATTTTTGATACTAAGAAGTATAACTACACCATTCTGCAACCAAGCTCTTTGTTCCAGAGCATGATACAAACGTTTCAACAGTGTTCCAGTGTTTGTAAATTTCTACCATGCTAAACAGTCCCCTTCCAGGAAGACGATTTTTTAAGTATATTTTTTTCACCACTAACAAATGTGAAAAGATACGTAAAGTTTCCACTCTAAAAATGAATGATGCCATGAAGAGGTACACGTGATATGGAGTGCCATATATTCCAGACCTGAGCACTAGATGGCAGTAAATTAACGAGTGTTCAGATCCTTGCTCCAGTTCATTACGCTAGTGGAAGAAGCTGTAGCACTACGTATGGGTTGGAAGCTGAGTGGCCATCATGGATGGTCTGGACTTCGTAGAATTGAGAGCAATCCTGATCATGCAGCCTGTAGAGTCGCTTACTGACCACACATACATCTGCTCATTATTACTTTTAAACAATCAATAGGCAAGCGGTGAGTCTAAAGACCTCAATGGTAACTCACAGTCGAGACATCCCACACATTTTATGAAATACGGCGGTTCATTACCATCTTCACAACAATACAAGATGAGTAAGTACAGCACCATGAATATGGCCAGACATTTGTTGCTTACAAGATTCCACCGTTCACTCAGAACAACTGTAACCACCACCTATAGATAAGCTGCCCTTTCTCATCCGGACAAGACGCATACCATGTACGTCAAACGAATGCATTAACAGATTTACAATGTGGGACAATATGGCGGCGGTTCCCCTCCCCCGTCGACCGTTACTGCAGCAGGCAGTGTGTGAAGGGTTAGGAGGGGGGGGTTGGGTAGATGTGTCCTACCTGGGCGCAGCGGCGACGTAACGAAGGCTGTCGTTGACGTCGCACGCACGTGGAGCCAGGCCCCTCGTGGAGGGGTGCAACGGCTCTCTAGTCGGTGTCGGAGGCTATTTCCATGAAGGCAGTGAACTCGTCAACACCTAGCGCCCGGCATCTGCCTTGGAACATGTATTGGGCTAGGCTGTAGATGTAATCAGCCTGCCGGTTGTAGGGGTTGAGGAAGGCCTTGACGTGGCGCCACGTGCTTTCAGTGGTGTTCGTATGTACGCCGGTGCGCAAGTCAACGAAGCCGGTGGAATGGTTTACGGTTTGGTGCGTGTAACCGTGTGCCTCGAGATACCGGTACGCCGCCCAGCAATCACTGATGATGGTAGTGCCAGTTTCGATCCAGGCAGTAAGAACATCCATGAAGGTGTCAGCGGTTCTGTCCGGAACGGGAACGAGAAACGTTTTCCCGGACTCGCGTTCAACACCGCAAGACACCCACTGCCCCTTAACAGGGTGGCTCCTGTGGTATTTGCGCCGACCGAACTTGCTCTCGTCGATTTCGACGGTCTTGTTGGACCGCCGATCTTCTCACAGCAGCCCTCTAAATACACCAACATGGCCTCTCTGCAGAATTGGCCCCAGTCTGCGATCGTTTCAGAACTGAACTGACGTTCTTGCTGGATAATGTGGTCAAGTACACGCCGCACGATGTCATATGTGAGGATCATAACCTCCATGAAATTGAGGTTACTCTGCTGAAACCATGAACCGTACCTAATGGAAGTGGGAGTAGAGCATACGGAAGCAAGTGTCCCCCTCCGACATCGCCATCTGAATCCGTTCTTGTGATTAGGTTCGGCGTACCAGGTCATACCACGACCACACGTGTTACACGTCACCTTGCTACGAAGAAGCCCCACGTCCTTCAGGAACTGTACACCCTCCTCCTTGTCGCTGAATAAGAACGTGAGGAACAACTCGTTAGCAACGCCGTCCTTGCCAAGTGCCGGCGCTGATATTGTTTAATTACAGTAATAATGGCATCCACCATTTTTAGCACAAAATACCGGAAAACACACCAGAAACCACACCACGAAACACAGCGTTAGACTTGACCTTCCGGCACCGCTGCACTCGCACAACAGAATGCCCGGCAGTTTTCACGAAACCGCGCGCTATGTGGCCCAGACTCAGACCTGTGATGTCCTTAGGGACCATGAAAAAGGACCCCAGATAAATATGCGTGAGTGTCGCCAAGGCTTCATACTCACGCAAACACAAGGGCTGAGGTTTCCTCCCCAGCCCCCTTACATGTCTTTCATAGCCCCGCCCCAAAAAAGAAGCTCCCCTTCGGGTTCCCCTACGAAGCTCCAGCATCGAGAAACATGCTCCATCTCCAGAGCCCTCTCTACATATCTCTCAAAGTCCCCAGTCCAGAGCCCTTATTACATATCTCTCGAAGTNCCCCCCCCAGGTCCCCCTACGGAGCTCCAGTATCGAGAAAGATGCTCCATCTCCAGAGCCCTCTCTACATGTCTGTCATCAAAGTCCCCAGTCCAGAGCCCTCATTACATATATATCTTGAAGTCCCCAGAAAAGGAGCTGCCCTCCAGGTTCCCTTCACAGAGCCCCACAGAAACAGACGCTCCGTCTCCAGAATCCTCCTCTACCTGTCTCTCGCAGTCCCGGTGAAAGAGCCCCCCCCCTCCCTCCAGGTTCCCTATCACGACCCCTACGGAGAGAGATGCTCGTCACCAGGGCCTACTATATTTCTCAAAATTCCCAAAAAAGGAACCCCCCTCCAATTTCCCCATCGGGGCTCTACGCAGACAGATGCCCATCACCAGGGCCTTCTACACATATCATTTAAAAAGCCCAGTAAAGGAGGACCCCTTCCGGGTTCCCTCCTCAGAGCCCCCATAGAGAGGGACACTCCATCTCCAAAGCACGCCTTGACTTGTCTCTCAAAGGTCCAGGAAAAGAACCCCCTGCCTGGTTCCCCAACGGGGCCCCCATGGAAAGAGATGCCCATTCTTAGAGCCTTCATATATTCAACTGACTCATTCACGGGGAAAGAAATACGGTCACCATCCACGGAGCCCCATGCGGATGGAAGGCCTACATACAGTCGGGTGCGGCCTGGTTCCTCAAGGATCGTTCTGGACACTGCTGTTCCCTACCCCACTGCCATGCAGTCTTCGGCACGACACCTTCCACCCTGGCCGGGGTAGACCAGAGCCCCGTTAGCCAGCATGTGTCGTGGTAACCCTGTAGAGGGTATCCACTCCACACCTGTTACCATCTCCCACGTGACCCAGGGTACAGATGGCCAGCAGGTGTCATGGTAGCCCCCGTCAGGGCACGGTCGTTGCCGTAGATAATCCATAAATAAACAAAAGGACAACACTAAGAAAGACCAGTCAAACGCAACTATGTTTATTATGATAGCTACATGTGTTACTCACTAAATATTGTTACCAAAAGTAGAGTCTTACGGTGTTCACGATTGTAATGTAAATTGGTTTCAGTCCTATGTATCAGATAGAAAACAAAGAGTGCACCTTAACACTAATAATGGTCACGATTATTTTTCTAAATGGGAAACAGTAGGGCAGGGAGTTCCGCAGGGATCGGTTCTGGGACCGCTCCTTTTCATTAGTTATATTAATGGCTTGCCAGTACGTATTAATAAACGTGCCGATGTTTTTCTATTCGCTGATGATACCTGTATTTTGGTTACTATAAAAACGACTGTGCTCTCAAACACAAAGTAACTGGTACTTTGTCCCACATTACTAATTGGTTTGCAGCTAACAAATTGGTTTTAAATATCACCAAGCAAATATAGATAAACTCGCTCCTAAACAATCTACGAAACTAACTAATTAACTAACTAATTAAGTAAGTAAGTAAGTAAGTAAGTAAGTAAGTAACTCCATGGAACAGAGGCGTTCTTGAGAATCTAACAGTTTCCCAGCTAGTCAAGAAATTCTCCGCATGTTATGGAACCGGAAGGTTCATTACCGAATTCACAAGAGCCCGCCACCTGTCCCTATCCTGAGCCAGCTCAGTCCAGTTCATGCCTCATCCCACTTCTTGAAGATCATTTTAATATCATCCTCCCACCTACGCTTGGGTTTCCCAAGTGGTCGCCTTCCCTCAGGTCTCGTCACCAAAATCCTGTATGCACCTCTCTTTTACCCATACGTGCTACATGCCCCGCCCATCTCATTCTTCTAGATTTGATTATCCGAATAATATTTGGCGATAAGTAGAGGTCATTAAGTTCCTCTTTATGTAGTCTTCTCCACTCGCCTGTCGCCTCATCCCCTTTAGGCCCAAATATCATCCTCAGCATCCTGTTCTCGAACACCCTCAGTCTCCTAAACAATCTGCTAACCCTTTGTTGGCAGTATCTTTTGATAATACGGTCATGAATGAAGTCCCTGAAATAAAATTTTTGGGTATACAAATTGATAGCAAATTGAATTGGAAGAGTCATGTGGATACATCCTTCCTTGACTTAGTTCTACCATTTTTGTAATCAGGAGTTTATCTTACTTTATGAGCTCAGACACACTGCGAATAGTGTGCTTATCTTACTTTCACTCTATCATCAAGTATGAGATTATCTTTTGGGGCAATTCGACTAATATTTCCTGAGTTTTTAAATTACAAAAGAAAGTAATAAGTATTACATCTGGAGGGGCATCTAGACACTCATGTAGAGGTCTTTTTAGGAAACTGGATATTTCACCATTGTCATGTGAATATATTCTCTCTTTGATGTTGTTTGTTATAGGTAATCAGCATAACTTTCGTTCAGGTTTAGAAGTTCGTGGCCTGAATAGTAGAAGCGAAAATCAACCCTATTTCCTAATTTAAAATGTCTCTGTTTTTCAGAAGGGCACCACTTTTTGTAGTATTAGATTATGTAATGGTTTGTCTGGTATCATTCAAAGTCTTAGAAATTATACAGTTCGTTTTAAAAATAACTTGCTGGCGTATCTCATGACTAATTCATTTTGTACTGTTGCTGAATTCTTGGAACATACAGTACATAATTAATTTACAATGTTGCTTTTTGTAGCATTTCTATTGTATTATTATACTGTCTTCTTATGATTTGTATGTTGTGTTGTCTGTGTCTTTTTGCGACCAGTTTCATGTCCATTGTATAAATCATGGACTTACGAAATGTGAAATAAATAAATAAATAAATAAATAAATAAATGTGTTTCGGTAAAAAAAATGGACCATCATCAGGCTGGTTATACAATTCTTAAGAAAAGGAAAGCATGTTAGGTACCATACATCATGCTTAATGTTTGTGGGATCACAAGTTTCCAATTTTGACAGGCAAATGTGAAATTATATCGGTCGATCAGTAGGTAAATCATTACTGTGTCTTTGGGCAGATTTGTAACTGGATGGAGCAGAGCCCTGCTTGAGCAGCTGTCGGGTCCCAAGTTAGTCAAGAAATTCCCCACATTTTATGGTACTGAAATGTTCATTACCGTATTCAGAAGAGCACGCCACCCTTTCGTATCCTGAGCCAGATCAATGTAGTCCATGCCTCCTCATCACACTTCTTGAAGATTCATTTTAATATTATCCTCTAACCTACGTAGGACTTTCGAGTTGTCTGTTTCCCTCCGGTGTCCTCGCCAAAACCCTGTATCCAACCTCTTGTCTCCCACATGTGCCACATATCCCGTCCACCTCATTCTTGTACATTTGATCATATGAACAATATTTTGTTGGTAGTACAGACCATAAAGCTCCTCGTCATGTAGTCTTCTCCACTCCCCCGATACCTCTTAGCTGTTGGTCGCAAATATCTTCGTGATGACCCTATTCTGGAATGCTGTGAGCCTACGTTCCTCCCTTAGTGTGAGAGAGCAAGTTAAAAAATTTGCAAAATTTTAGTTCAGGGTATGTGAATGTTTCTGGATAGCCGTGAATGTAATGCGTCCGTAATTTCTTCGTGCGTTATATACAAGAGTTTGTATTGTTATATGCTTTGTTTTGTACAAGTAATGCAATATTATAGGCGCTATACGCAGTATAGTATTATAACGGTTATACGAGCTTTATTTCATTTTATTAGGCGTCAGAAATTGTATATTTCGCAGATAGGGCTCTTTTGATTAGAAAGATGAAGTTAGTTTATGATCGAAAGGAAGGTGTAACGCGTGTGTGTTTGCTTCGAAGGGAACGTTATGTCATGTGTGTTCGCTTAGAAGGGAACGTGTGTCGCATGTGTTTCCTGCAAAGGGAACGTATATCGCCATTTATAATAAATAGAATGAGAAGTGTGACATACTCGTCCCACAGACCTGTACCTGTGAAGACACGACACTCAGAAGAGGCAGACAGCCATACCCCCAGCGGGACTGGCACCCGCAGTCAGCATAGTATGGAAATAGTATCATACTAATTTGAGGGTAGTAGAATAGGACGTGTAAGTAGTGACTGTAAGAAATGAAGAATGTATCATAAACAGCGAACGTACGGAGAATAAGAACGAGGGCGTTGACTCTGTCCGTACAGCTGGTGCTAGAGATAAGTAGGTCGGGATCGTTGGGCAGGGAGGGGAAGCACACGGCGGCGAGAGAGAAACATGGCCGCATTGGAAGGGATGGTATGGGTAGAACAAAACCACATAGCAACGTGAGGGAAAGGTAGGAGCGGTACAGCGTGCCTAAAATTGTCCCAGATTGTAAATCTGGCCCAAAACACGGTTATTTTTAAGGATTAAATTCCTTTTTGAGCATTCTCTTTGCGCAAAATACGAAACTATTGTCACGTACCAATATTTGCTCTTCCCTCATTCGTAATTGTAATGAGTGATTGTTAAAACGTCGAGGTAGTTGAGAATTTTTTTTATTTTATTGACTTATACTTTTCTGATGTATTCTGTATTAATTACAGTACAAGATGCTAGACTTGCTGAGGCAAGTGACGGACTTTGGCCTCACTAGAGCACATGTCCATATATGGTAGGGGGGTTTTTTTTTTTGCTGTCTTGCGATTGGGTGCGAACTTATGCTGTAACGTCAGCGTCACTAGACAAAGGGTTTGGGCGAGGTTATTCAAGCCCCGTGTAACTTCTACCGGCCCTCACTTACTTACATTTTAAAGCACTAGTATGCTGCTACCCGGCGACCCGGCCAGTACAGGGATACACATTTACGTATTTACCGTGGAATCGCAGGAACCCGTGGGGGTAAGACACACTTCAATTACGCAGTTACTGTGGAAACCCCGCGGCCCGAGCAGGGAAGACACACCCATTTACTTAGTTACATTACTCGTGGGGGCAAGGAACACTTCATGTACGCAGTTACTGTGGAAACCCCGCGATCCGGGCAGGCAAGGCACGCATATTTAAGTAGCTAACGTGGAAACCTGAACAATGTAATGCCTGTGTATTACAATATCGTAATGGTGCCCGCAGTTATCGTGAAAACCCGAATAATGTGTACGTTTATATATTATACTGTCATATTAGTGCACGGCGAACCTTTACGCAGTTAAAGTGGTAACCCCAATTAGTCGTGTCTGTTACATACCGTCCGCACGTCCGTAGAACTAAATTCTATGTCTTGTCTTTTCCTGCCATCTGGTGGCGGTCCATGAAACTTCAGTGTGGGAATGTGACAGAGACTGACAATTCAACAATGTATATAAGATGGCCTTACTGCTTGCTGAGGGCAAAACGTTGAAGCATTTGAAGGAAAAGCCACAACATAAAACCCCATACCATGATTTAAGTTTTTTTGTGGAGAAGAACCCCGCAGCAGACGCTACGGACGCAACGCAACCTTAAGGCTTTTTGTGCAACCGCATGATGAAGCTTATTATTATTATTATTATTATTATTATTGTAATTTTCCTGGTCATGCAGCACCGATGGAATGAAATTGACTGGGTAAGACCGAAATACTCGGGGAAACACTGACCCAGTGTCACTTTGTCCACCAAAAATCCCACGTGGACTGACCCGGGATCTCATTCTATATTACCACATTTAAAACACTGGAATTTCGTGGTGGTGTTGTATTATCTTCATTCACGCTTGATTCCATATACATACATTTACCGTAACAGCATAAATATCGTAAGAGCATAAATGTCCACTGTTACCACATTCAAATTTGTGATTACACTCACAAACATTTTCATAGGCATGTTTATTTGCGTCTCCTGACATCTAGTGGACATCTATGGAACTCCGTTCTCATAGTTATTTCCTGCCATCTGGTGGCGATCCATGGAACTCCATGCCAGACGAACCAAAAGTTACTGAAATTTATATTAGTTTGGTCACCGAAATTTTTGTGTCTGTCAGCAAATTTAAGTGAAATACATTAACCTTTTGGTGGCCATATTTAAATACCCACAGTCCGCCTTCGCGTACCACATTTTTCTCCGCCAGCCATTTATATTTTTCACACGGTTTACAAAAAAACCTTTACATTATGTGAACCAAACAAGATTAAATAATGAGTTAAGTGGCATTTTGTGGGCAATAAGACAGAGATATTTCTGCATGTCTTCGAGAAAGCTGCAAATATTCTTATTTCGTAAATACACAAAATAAATTTACAGAATACTAAAAAATTTCAGTTTCTTTCACTTACATTTCGGTATGAGCCCCCAGTTTTGCTTAGGTGGCCTCACTTGTGGTTCTTACAGTTGTGCCTTGGTGTAGTATTCGTTAAAACATGTTCTTACAGTCCGACTTCACACTCTCGGCACTTTACGCAAATTTTTCCTGTTACACCCCTGGCCGTGCTTACGCGACACCAGACGGCACAGGCCAGCGACATGTGCTTCAACATTTGGTGGTCTACCTAATGGCCTTGGCATTCTCCTTTCTGGTGCAGCGTGTGCCAACATATTCCTCACGAGGGTCGATTGAAAATCTCAGTGTGAAAGTTGCTTATCCCTCCTTGAGGAATGATGAATGCAACTGTTGAGAATATCCAGGTCCAGCAGGCGGAAAAACATTTCTTTTTTGTCCTTTTGAATGAGCTACTGCCGACGGAGTAGCTGTTTGTCATTCTTTCTCTCTTATCCACACAGCCGTCATTTATGTGTGACGCTTCACAGTCCTTTCCTCTGCGGCCCCATGTATAGGCGTATACAATTCTCTGAGGGCAAGAGGGGCATTGCAGGGTTGCTGGCTGTTGAGTCTATTGACCTGGCTCACTGTCACCATTATCCTCTTCACCAGAGGCACTGGACAAAATTGAGCTGCTAGAGTCGTGACAGGTTAGGGTCTTGCCGTCCAGTTGTGGTTGTGACACCCCGGGTCCCCGGGCGCCCCCCCCCCCGCACCCAGACCCCACCCAAACCCCTCCCAATATCTGTAATGCAGTCACCTGACATCCTAGCTTCTTTGCTATCAGTGTCAACAATTAGTTCAGATATTTCTTCCGGCGTCAGCGACCTTGGTTGCGTCCATTCATTTTTTAGCCACCACTCACACCACTGCGAAATGCTTTCTGAGAAGAAATAATAAACAGCAACCCTCAGCAACATTGCTTATGTAAACTCGGCAACAAGTCTGAGAAATGCAACGCAGCATCTCCAGCTCTGAATGGGGACCGTTCAAACGAAAATGTTGCAGATAAAGGTCTGCTTATTGCTGTTTGTCGCCACATTATCGTCGTAATCCTAGAGCCGTGTAGCTGTGTATTGACACTCTCCAGACTAAACCGTTAGTCCTACACAAACACACGCAATGAACACAGCAGGAAAAATAAAGCAAGCTTCACTCCCTTGCCACAAACTTCCTTAGAGGCCGTAGGTAAAAACAGCATCATATGCACAGGGATAACCGGATTCTATTATGGAGTAAATAGGCCGGAACATCAAGCTGACCAAAGTCATACTAGTCTTGACCAAAGTCAAAACTAGTCATAGTTTTTTCTATGGATTCAATATGGCGGAAGGCGAAATGTTTGACACAGCAACAAAAGTAAAGCTCTTCAGCAAACTACTCTCAATACACTTCAAGGCAGTAATTATTGATCAACGTAAATCATATTATTGTGCGTTTGTTTTAACATAATCAACAGCGAGTCCCGCCATTGTACAGCACGTTCAGCCACTTCTGTGCTCACAGTGCTCTTTCCCTAACTACGCAAATAAATTTCTGCATGGAACAGAGTCTTTCTTCAGAAGCTAATATTTCTTCTGCCACTTACGAAATTTCTCGCATTTTATGGAATACGATGTTTCATTACAGCGTTAACAACTGCCCGACTGCTGTACCGTCTCTACCCGGTATATGGTAACGCCTTCCACTATCCTTCCCGGAGTCCGGGTGGGAGCTGTGCATGGCATTGATAGCGCCGCCACCACCCACGAATTCCTAAGTTTGCTATGAGTCTGAGCTAGCTCCGTGGGTAAGCTAGCGGTGTCTGGCTTCGCACTACTCACCAATGGTTCCGACGTGAGTGGAGGGGGGGGGGGGGGGGGGGGGGGGGGGGGGGGGGGCGCTCGCCTACGGTCCAATGATCTATCTGCTCGCCGGCTTTTGGAATAAGACACCAGCGAACCTATCACTACGCTTTATTTACATATATAGAGTGATATAACTTCTGAATCATTCCAACTACTTCCCTTTCGTCTACACTGTCTACTTCCGTCATTCCCCTGAGGCTCTGACCCACTGCAGTTACAGAAATTTCTACTCACTCCGGCCCGACCCGCCGCTGGATGCGAACACCCAAAGTAGAATCACAATCCGTTTTCCATCCATGGTCGTCTGTTTCCTCGGCACCGCCTCCGTCCTCTCGACCTCTGGAGAACCACCTCAGGGTTGTCGTCCGAACACTTCTCCTCTCTTCCTCTGAATGAAATTCCAACCCTGCATGCCTACCTTTTGTTTCTTCTGCATGCTGGGTCATTACCCCAACTATCCTCGCTACTGGGGAAAGTGCTGACCCCAAAGCTACTACTGTACGGGCCGGTGACCTCAGGGGCTTGACGCCGCAACTAAGTAAGACACTACACCGACATTTCTCCCTATCCTGAATTAAAATAATCCATTCCACAATTTGTGAAAGGTTTTTTAAAATCCATTTTAATATTATCCTGGCATGTACGTCTAGGTGTTGCTAGTGGCCTCTTTGCCTTATGTTTTCCCACAGAAAGCCTGTACACCCCCCCTCCTGTCCGTCGTATGTTTTTCATGCCCCGCTCATCTCTTTCGTATTGATTTTATGACTTTCATAATATTTAGCTAGCAGTACAAACTAGAAGCTCCTCCTCACGCAGTTTCCTAACACTGTCACATTTGTACTTCATTATATTCTCCTTGCAGCTTTCTTAAAAAATTCTCACATCAAATTTTATAAGCCATCCCTCTTCCTGTACGCTCAGCCTATCATAAAGGGCTGCCAGATGACCCGCACAAATTATTCACGTTCGCTTATAATTACAAATGTTGTGCACTTATAATTACAGATGTTGTGATTCCTTCATACTGGTCCTTTAACTGCCGAAACGCGTGTCCTTAAAGACAATGTGTTTGTTGTTTAATTTCTAGACGTTCGATTAATAAATACAGGTGACCCGCAACATTATAACCTATTCTTATCTTTACTTTTACACAGATTCATTAGACTGTTAAATTAAGGGATATTAATTATTTCTCCACTGAATAATAAACAGGACAAATTTAACACGTTTTCGTGCTAATAGCACAGCCCAGTTTTTCCCCTCGCAATACTTCACCGTTTCTTACTGGGTTCAGTTTCAGAAAATTACTTTAAACATTTCAATAATAGAAAAAACCCTTGTTAATAAAACTCTGACACCTTAACCCTAACGTGTTCAAAGGCTGCATGGCAATGCACTGTCACTGACGTTATCGGACACCAAGAAGGTTCCAATTGTATCAGTCGTCTCTGATACTTGAATCCTATTACAAACGTTAAACGGATAAAGCACACAATTAGAAGCATCATCATTTATGCCATTCGGCAAAAATTATCGAGAGAAGGAAGGTGAGATTGAGCGGGCGTGATACCACGCATGAGAGTTTAACAAATCCGTGAAAACAGTTTAGTCGTAAGATATGACGGCAACAGGTTTCTTGTAATACGTAGGCGTAGATAAGAGGATAATATTAAAACGTATCTTAAAGAAATATGGCTTCAGAATATTGTCTAATCTGATGCAAGATTAGGTTCAGTGAAAGGCCGCTGTTAAGAGAAAATTTCTCGGTTTCATTGATGGCAGAGCGTTTCTTTACCAGCAAAAGTTGTAAGTTTCTGAAGTCCTGTGATGAAACGTCGCAGTATAGTGGGTGTATCTCCTACAGGGTATTAGCCCTACTCAGAACGTTTGTTTATTTCTTCCTTTGATCCAGGCGTGTGTCAAAACGGTTCAAAACCTCTGCATCTGAAATTGTTTTGATGTTGGATTTTGTTCAACAGGAAATAAGATTAAGGCATCGTATTCAAACCGCGGAGGAGATTGTCGGGGCTTATGGCTCATGCGGGGAAGAACAGACATGTTTAGAGGCTTTTGATAGGGAAAACTGAAAGGAAGAAAACCTTTGGTAGACCCGGGCTTACGTTGGATTATAATATTAAATTCTTCTTAAAGAAACACGATGGGAAAAGCATGGGGTGCGCTCACATGGTTCAGGATATGAATAGGTGCAGGGCTGTATCAGATATTATGTAAAAATGGACCAACTTTACAAGCTCAACAAACACAAATTGCGTTTATTCTTTCGGCAGTTAATGACGTTACACAAGCAGTAATTGTAATGGAGAAAGGAACTACATCTTAAGGAGTAATATCATTAAAAAATAACTGCACTAGAAATGTGTAATTAAAAGTTATTGTCGGATGTGCAGTACTTTTTTATTTTTATAGAAAACATCCATTTTGTCGCTTTTTGGATTCTGCCCCCTGGGGCGGCCGCATCACTTGCCGTCCCCTGCCTACGTCTCTATTCCATAGTTACCCTTCTGTTCTTCTGAGGAGGAAGGGTCCCTCTGTCTGTCTGTCTGTCTGTCTTGGTATCACGTTGTGCCTTATGCTTTTTTATTACAGTGGTACCCGGTTATAAGGACATCGGTTTATACGGTAGCCACAAGTTATAATATGGTCGACAATCACAAACTATGGAATTTGTCAGGCATCGACCAATAATCAGCTATGTGGTTGACAGTGCATGTAGCACTGCCGTGTCCCGGTAACAACTTCTCCTTCAATGCACCGTCACATTCCACGAGGCCGGAATTCACGATTACGCCTCTGTGAATACTTAAGAACTCTCAAATACATGTTCAAGATAATGAGGTTCCCGAAAACAATCTCCGATTTTAGCGTGTAAAGTGATTCGGAGTGTGAACGTTATTTGCGGTGAGGACTGAAAAGTTTTTAGGGTCGCGTGATTGGCATGTAACATGCAACAGCAGTAGTGGATTTCAAATCCACATACTCTATCCAATGTAACACGAGCCTAGCTTGCGCACTAATCTCTCAAAATGGGAAAACATTTCTTCATAACTGATGAAGAAAACGTTAGAGACGATGAAACATGTTGAATTAAACTGAACTCGTCCTTCAGTGTTTTTCGACGGATGCTGAATTTTCGTCCAGTCGAGCGACGTTAGCTGCTTTGTCGGCTATAAAATTTCAGCTCCTATGAAGTCGATTAGCGTAGTCGATATAGCGGCCAGGCTACATGCGGTACGGTACAGGCTTCGAATGTTCGGAGTGACAAGAGATTTTTCTCTTCTCCTAAGCCTCCAGATAGGCCCTGGGACTCAACCAGGTTCCTAATGAATGATAATCGGCATTGTCTCCCTGGTTACAGAGGCTGGGGCGTGAAATTAACCACTCACCTTCATCTAGTGTCGAGATTAAGAACGAATGGAGCGATACCTCCTCTCACCCTAGCTGCCTTTACGGTGTCAGCAGGGAAAAGTTTAACTTTACTTTCTATAAAGTCGATATAGATTAATGAACGTTAATTCATACTTAAGTTGAAGTTAAGCAAATGTGTTGGTGCCTTTTGCTTATATGCATTCGGCGTGAATGATTGGAATAAATGGAAGACACGGAAACGCCATGCGAGCACAAATATGGAGAAACTACGAACGACTCGAATTATGATGGCAACTGTAGGTTACGTCGCTTCCGGAGTGGGACTTAGACAATTTCAGACCGCTTGGTTTTTATTTCACAGAGTGTACCTGAAGAAGTGTCAACGAATTTACTTTTCTTAAAGAAGTCCCCGTAATTTTCTATTCCTGCAATAGTCACAGCAGAGCCTGACAGGTCGCTTAGCAACAGCGCAACGCAGACTCGAAACATAGTTGAGGCACTGCGCTACAAACCGGAAGGTCGCGGATTCGATTCCCAATCCTGTCATTGGAACTTTTCATTGGTATAATCCTTTCGGTCGCACTATGACCCTGGGTTCGACTCAGCCTCTAACGAAAATGAGTACCAGGAATGTTTCCTAGAGAGTAAAGGCGGCCGGTGCGTAGGGCTGACAACCTTACCACCTTCAAGGGCCGACTGTCTAGAAGTCTGGGAGCCTCAACCTCCTGGAAACCTCAGGGCCTGTCCGGGCCTGTGATGCGACTGCTTTCTCTGTAAGGGGATAAAACATGATTCAGCCTCCTGTGGTTACACCAGCAATACACTACATGATCACTGGCTATTCTGCTATGAAGCCTTAATTCTATGTAAGTGTTTGAATCAATATCAACAGTAGTAGATACTAGACTCTAAAAATGTAGTAAGTTTTGATTTTGCAACAAAGTACGTTCTCGCCCCCCAGCACACCCACACTACCGTCGCCAGAGCCGTACCTAAGTCCCACATCCGTCGCCGTGTTGTCATGTCGAACTACACAGACTGCCTACACTGCCGTAAGTTTAGGTTACCGTTTTTCACATAAAAACCAGTCAACAGCGAACACTATTATATCCCTCTTTATTTTGGAGACTGAGCAACCAATTTCGGCCTGTGTCCATGGCCATCGTCAGGCTCTTATACAAAAACATTAATATTAAAACTCTACTTTTCAAAAAGGGGAAGGCGTTCCACGTGATAGTAGGTTAAGATATACAGTTTTGTGTACGTGTAGAATAAAATAAGATAAAAAGATAGAGTGAATGAGATAAAAATATATAAGACGTATGTAGGTATATGAGACGAAGGCTAAAACTACAGCCGACCATAAGATGAAGACGTATATAATAATTGTTTACTTTCGCGCTAGCGTCTCCCACCAATGTTCTGACTGGAACTTGCGTCTATAGATGTGTTGTCTGTGCGACGTGTGGAGTGCTTTTTTATTTTCTTGGGCTTTTTGGGTCCCCGACTTTGGTTTTGGTTGTTAAGCCTGGGCGAAATCTTTCGGTATTCCGTACGGAATTGGTGTTTTCTCCTGTGCACTTGTGACGCAGAGAATGCTACACGTCAGTGCTGTGTGTACAGGGCTTCTAGTGAACCCTGTGCCGTGCTGTGTTGTCTGCGTGGCTCATGGTCGGACTGTATATCTTAACCTACTGTGAAGTGGAACGCCTTCCCTTTTTTAAAAATAGGGCTGTAATATTAATGTTTTTGTATAAGAGCCTGACGATGGCCATGGACACAGGCCGAAATTGGTTGCTCAGTCTCCAAAATAAAGAGGGATAAGTAGTGTTCGCTGTTGACTGGTTTTTATGCGAAAATTTGTAAGCATACGCCATCGGGGATGTCGAACATTAAAATTAGGTTACCACCCACATCCTTCGTGATGTCAGGACCACCAACAGTCAATCAGCAATTAAGTTACCGCCCCCTTCCCGCTTCCGTCTTCATGGCGGCACGAAATGACCGCCATCTTTTATGGGCCGTAATTGTCCTTATACTGAGGACATTAATGTGTTGGGCGGAAGCGTACATATTATAAAGAAAAACGCAGTAGCTTTAGTAGCCGCTAGCAAGGAGACTGGTCTAAAAGTAAATGCTGAGGAAACTAAATATATGGTCATGTCTCGAAATAAGAATGCTCTGGCGGTCCGGAAAGGGGTCCGGGCCCCAGCTGTGTTGTATATGCTTCTGTCTTCCTCGGTTTTATCATCGTCTGTGGACTGTACAAATTAACCCTTTCAAACCAAGGCCAAGTCACTCTGCAACTGACAGTCAGTCTTTCCAATTTAATGTAAAGGTTTTTAGCCGGTCCACTGTGGCTGGCGGATCCGAAAAATCTGTTTGCACCGGGACCCGGGCCCCCTGTCGGCAGCCCTGCTTGCGCGGAAGCGAAGCGAGTGTTGGGGAATTTCAAGCAAATGAAAGACCTTTCGGACATCAGCGAACAGTACAAAAAAATAATGTTAGTTTCCTTAAGACCACGTATAGCAACTGCTCAGCTGTTTTTCTGTGCTGCACAATCAAAATTGTCGTCATTCTACCTCCTTCGCTTCCAAACGTTCGACTTTTTCACCATCGTACCTTTACTGGAAGGACGAGTGGGCACTGCCAGGGAACCAGCTGGGCCTTGGAATTTTCTGTGCCCCTGAACAAATGTAGTGTCTCTCGCTACCTCCTACCCACTTTTGTTTTCTTCTTCTGTTCTTTACTTCTCATCTCTTTCATGATTCAGCGTTTTGATATCAGCTTCAAGCCAAAGCAGGAATACGTGTGTGTCCCTCCGTCTCCTTTCTGATATTGGCTTCGGTTTTTCAAAGCCGGAGTGGTTCTGGCAGCTAGCACTCTCTGCCTTGTCTCTGAGCATTAATTCGTTGCGCAGTTCTTTCAAATTTCATATCCAATCATCAGTTTCATTCGACGTGAAATTTAACAGCCTCTGGCATTCATAAAGTCGTAAACAAGAAACTGACAGTATAATTAGTTACACGTAAGTGTTAAGTCCTAATGGTAGGCGTAACGAAATTGGTTTCAATATTCTGTCAAGAGCAACTGATGCCAAATCATTAAGTGTTTCTGGGAACTTCGAAGGAAATGTGAAAGCGACTCTGCATAAAATTTATTTCGTAATTAACATCGCAAAAAAGTGATTGGTACTCGCGTCTCGTATTCAAAAAGTACTTGCTTCAAGTCTGTTTCATCATGCCGACTACTTACATTGAGGCTTTTCTTGGTTTTCTTCAGTCTGTAGTTGAATGCCGGTGTTGTGTATCAGACTGGACCATAATAGCTTCCTTCCAGATCTCTCCCAATTTCCTGTTCACCTGTTGATCCTTTCATCCTGATTCATGTAGACTTAGTTACTGAAAGCGAATTTAAATCAAGTATTAACAAAAAAGTCGCGTATCTTTCATTACTGAGGGCTACATACAAAGGGGCAATTTTATGTTTTTTCCATGGCGCAACAGTCGCTAGTGGGCCAGAGCCTCCTCATCGTCGAGGCTTCACGATCACACTCAGACACACCACACTCTGTAGTAATCGGCCCGTCGCAGAGACCTCTTCCTGACAACACACAACACTCACAAGAGATAGACATCCATGCAACGGCGGGATTTGGACCGACAATCGCAGCAAGCGAGCGGCGGCAGACCCACGCCTTACACCGCGCGGTCACCGGGATACAATATACGACATAAAATTAACAACTGTATGTAAATATAGTGGCACCAAAGCCAAATGCTGGAATGCTGCAGATATGAATCAGACCCGCAGACCTGCCCGATGTTAACTGATTGCCAGCACCTACCTTCCAAATAAATTTCCGGTACTTGAGGTCCAAGGCAGAACTTTGAGGCTTATATTTCGGACAGACAATGTCCTTTGCATAAAACCGCAGCAATACATCCTCCCATTGACCTGGAAGAAAGGCATGCGGATCATTAGATACCTAACCTGAAGTTCTGAAATGGCCAAGTGCGCCACAGTGCTGCCTCGCTCATTCGCAATGCATTGTGCAGCACTGTACAAGCTAGATCCCCGATTTCTTTCTGTGATATTCTGTGTTTATTAGTATGGCTCTCTTACCTTGAATATGGAAAACTTTTCGTCTTAGTGCGAAATTGTACATCAGTGGTTCCCAACTTAAGGTCGTGAACCAAATTAGGGTCGCGGGCAGTCTGACCTAAGGTCGGGAGAGGGTTTTATGAAGAAGTCGATAATTATGAACAAAATAACAATTTTTATCTACATTCAAACAGAATGGTCGAGATAATGTGATTATTGAATCTGTGTTTCTTAATTTTAAACATGCAAGAGCACTGACATTTCAGATTACTAATGAACACACTTAGTTGTTTTTATTTATAAGTAAATGCTTTGTCTAACCAGCATACGTGCGCGTTATTTAAATAACGATTTTTCTTGCGTGTTTTGTGTATTGAATTTGTCCCGAAAAATATTGGATTTGACAATAATATTAAAAATTTAATATTTTTTTAATGAGCGGCAGTGTTATGTAGTGTTAAAGAAAGTAAATACCACAGACTATTGCCATTTGCGTGGTAGGGTTGGGGTCACATACCATTTGCTACTTGAGGGTCAACACGTAAGTTTCGAAACCGCTTGTCTGCATACTTTGTTTAGTATATGTAGTTTTCCTTTACTTTACACGTGGCAGATGTGTGAGGGTACCTGTTTAAACGTAACAAATCCGACGAAGGAAGGGAGAGGAAGAAGCATAAAAGAGATAAATAAAACAGGAATGATAGTGATATGTGGAGGAGGTTACAAAAAAGAGATTCACCTTTGATATTTAACATGGCTCGCCAGCAAGAAATCGTTATTCTCGCGCAACAAAACTCTAGAAAGGAAGTGAGTTTCTCTCCCTTCGCCTTCTCAGTATAAATCTCATAAGAGGTGAGGGGGTCGGTGTTTTGGATCTCAGTGGAGGTTTAAGCTGGTTGTGGAGGTAAGGTCGGGTTGAAGGGACGCCGTTTATTGCCTGCGGTATCTGCTGAAGAAGGTGATGGGAAATTGTGTTGGTAGCTTAATTCCAGCGTAAATAATTAACCTACGAACCTGTCTACGAAGTTATACAGTGTCATGACTGTATGTGGGCGACTTTTAGTTTTCGGAATTACTTAAAAACCTTAATTGTAATGTGACCGTTTTTGGTTACAGTAATTATGCTTTAAAACGACATCGGAAACAAATTCAAAACCGGTTAATATCGACTTGGTATCCAGACGAGCGCGACACTTTAACACTGTCCGTGCGTTCATTTAGTTTTCTACAGCAAGTTTCGGCAGTTTTATTCCGTCATCATCAGACAGAGACCCAAGTGCGACAATCCTTAAAAGCATAGGGCCTAGATTTGGCTTACTCTATGTACCAGCTCCTTTAATGTGGTACTTATCTGCATTTTCTGTGAACGAATTACCGTCACCACAACTGTGTAATGTAATTTTATTTTAATAAGGCTACATGTTTCGACTGCTTTTTGCAGTCATCATCAGGCGTTTCATACACAAAATGTAAAATGTAAAATTCTTAGTCAAGTGATCTCAGTTTTACGTAAGTTAAGAAAGTTTTTGGAATAAAATAAAACTGTAGTTAGTTGTAAAAATATTTAAAACGTACGGGCTTCGTGGTTCGCTGATCTATTCCAATGCGGCGATTCGTGGGTATAGATTTGTTGTAGTGTGTATAAGATCGTGACTGTGACGTTTCTGCTGTATTCGTTCTAGAGAGGTATTATGACTGGTGGGTACACAATTTATCCACGTTGTGTATCTATATGTTTTATTTGATCCTCAAGTAGACAGAGATTGTTTTCCTAAACAAAGTGAAAAAAATTGCTGTTTGTGTTGAAGAAACAGCCATGTTAAGTGGGTCCCTGTCACCACGGCATGGCGCGTCCTCAGGTTGCGGATGGAGGAACGGCCTCCAGGTATGGAGGGTAGCTGCGAATACATTGAATAAGCAGTCGCGGACAGCCGACAAGGGGTGGTCCTCCAGCTTGGGGGTTGGGCGAGGTGCTAACAACTCCTCACCGTAAAAAATTATGATGTTACGAAAGAGCCTACAAAGCCTCGGACCTGGACCGATTCTTTGGTACGACCCCAGCTACGGAAAAAGGATATGAGTTTTGGAACATGGAATGTGAGGAGCATGTATAGGTCAGGGTCACTTATGACAGTGGCCAGGGAATTAGCTAAGTATAAGTTAGATTTAGTGGGTGTACAGGAGGTTAGGTGGGACAAAGAAGGGACTGTAAGAGCCGGGCAGTGTACTTTTTTCTATGGCAAAGGGCAGGAAAATCATCAATTGGGAACAGGTTTTTTTGTGCACCAGAGAATAGTATCAGCAATCAAGAGAGTGGAGTTTGTTAGTGCTAGGATGTCATACATAGTGCTGAGAGGCCGCTGGTGTAATATCATTGTTCTGAATGCGCATGCACCAATGGAAGAGAAGGGTGATGATTCAAAGGACAGCTTCTATGAGGAATTAGAAGGGGTTTTTGATCATTTTCCTAAGTACCATATGAAAATTCTGTTAGGAGATTTTAATGCAAAAGTGGGGAGAGAGGATATTTTCAAACCGACTATTGGGAATGAGAGATTACATCAGGATAGCAACGATAATGGTGTTAGAGTAGTAAACTTTGCCACATCAAAGAATCTAGTTGTTAAGAGCACTATGTTTCCGCACCGAAACATTCATAAATACACCTGGATCTCTAAGTGAACTAGGGGCTAGGAAACAGTATCAGCTTAAGATCTCAAACAGGTTTGCAGCTTTGGAAAACTTAAATGTTAGTGAGGACATGAATAGGGCTTGGGAAAACATTAAAGAGAGTATCAAAATCTCAGCTCAAGAAAGTCTAGGTCTACACGAACGGAAGCAGCATAAACCATGGTTTGATGCAGAATGTGCAGAATTTTTAGATAAAAGGAAGCAGGCTAAAATTCAGTGGTTACAGAATCCAAACCAAAATAATGGAGATAATCTGCACAACGTAAGATGTGAAGCTAGTAGACATTTCAGGAACAAAAAGAAGGAATATCTGAAAGCTAAAATTAATGAAATTGAAACAAACGGTAAGAACAAGAATATAAGAGACTTGTATAGGGGTATCAATGAGTTTAAGAGGGGATACCAACCCAGAATTAATGTAGTAAAGGATGAGAAAGGTGACCTTGTTGCAGACTCCCACAGGATTTTGGCTAGGTGGAAAAAGAATTTCTCCCAGCTGTTGAATATACACGGGGTTAATGATGTTAGGCAGACTGAAGTACACACAGCAGAGCCACTAGTGCCTGAGCCCAGTGCCTTTGAGGTTGAGATGGCTATTGAAAAACTAAAAAGTCACAAATCACCAGGTATTGATCAGATTCCAGCAGAATTGATTAAAGCAGGGGGTAGGATTATTCGGTCTGAAATCCATAAACTTATTATTTCTATTTGGAATAAGGAGGAATTGCCTGAGGAATGGAAGGAGTCAGTCATTGTGCCTATTTATAAAAAGGGTGATAAGACAGATTGTAGTAACTATCGAGGCATATCACTTTTGTTAACTACGTACAAAATTCTATCCAACATCCGTTTGTCAAGGTTAACTCCATATGCAGAAGAAATTATTGGGGATCATCAGTGTGGATTTCGACGTAACAGGTCAACTACTGATCATATATTCAGCATTCGTCAAATACTTGAGAAAAAATGGGAATGCAATGAGGCAGTGCATCAGCTATTTATAGACTTCAGGAAAGCCTATGATTCATTTAGGAGGGAGGTCTTGTATAATATTCTCATTGAGTTCGGTATCCCCATGAAACTAGTAAGGTTAATAAAAATGTGCCTAAGTGAAACGTATAGCAGAGTTCGGGTAGGCAAACATCTGTCTGACACGTTCCCTATAAGAATGGCTTGAAACAAGGAGATGCTCTGTCGCCATTGCTTTTCAACTTTGCTTTAGAATATGCCATTAGGAGGGTTCAGGCAAACCAAGAGGGCTTGAAATTGAATGGTACATATCAGCTTCTGGTTTATGCTGATGATGTTATTATATTGGGTGGAAGCATACATAGTATAAAGAAAAATGCAGAAGATTTAATGATTGCTAGTAAGGAGATTGGTCTAGAAGTAAATGCTGAGAAAACTAAGTACATGGTCATGTCTCGAAATCAGAATGCAGGACACAATCACAACATAATTATAGATAATAAATCCTTTGAAAGGGTGGAAGAATTCA
>BLKM01012535.1:94384-206013 GCA_013340265.1 Coptotermes formosanus | reverse complement strand
GCTGAAGTGTATGAGGTGTCAGAAGACAACGCAGTTCTACGCGCTGCGATGTGGTAATGTGGGCAGCACTGCGCAACGCTAGTCAACATATCCTTGTATGGGTGTGAAACTTGGTCTCTCACACTGAGGGAGGAACAAAGACTGAGGGTGTTCGAGAATAGGGTGCTGAGGAGGATATTTGGGCCTAAGAGGGACGAGGCGACAGGGGAATGGAGAAGACTACATAACGAGGAACTTAATGACCTGTACTCATCACCAAATATTATTCGGGTAATCAAATCGAGAAGACTGAGATGGGCGGGGCATGTGGCACGTATGGGGGAGGAGAGAGGTGCATACCGGATTTTGGTGGGGAGACTGGAGGGAAGGCGACCACTTGGGAGACCCAGGCGTAGATGGGAGGATAATATTAAGATGGATATTCGGGAAGTAGGATGGGAGAATATGAACTGGATTGAGCTGGCTCAGGATAGGGACAGGTGGCGGGCTCTTGTGAATGCGGGAATGAACCTTCGGGTTCCTTAAAATGCGGGGAATTTCTTGACTAGCTGAGAAACTGTTAGGTTCTGAAGAAGGCCTCTGCTCCATGGAGTTAGTTAGTTAGTTGAAGAAACAGCGTGTTTGCTCTGAGGTGTG
The DNA here is from genome assembly GCA_013340265.1 of Coptotermes formosanus. Classification (NCBI taxonomy): domain Eukaryota; kingdom Metazoa; phylum Arthropoda; class Insecta; order Blattodea; family Rhinotermitidae; genus Coptotermes; species Coptotermes formosanus. The sequence continues at coordinate 205,377 of BLKM01012535.1, read as the reverse complement.
AACCGAATTTTTATACGTTATTAAAACGTAGACGTTCTAACTTCTTACGGCAAAGGGCCACACCCGTTACTGTCGGCTGGTTCGCGGGCCCAGGTGGAAAAATAACAGCAAGGGGCATACACAACCGTCTTAATTAGTGCGTAATTTTTATAGCATACACAATTTATTAATGTCTCCGCGGGCTGCGGTTTAGAGACGCATGGTTTAGAAGATACTTTGCCTGCGAAATGTTGAGATGTTTTACAGCAAAAATTGGAATTACTTTAACGGAACTGTTTGCAGTCTTGTCGCCAAATTAATCCCAATAATGAGGTCTGTGCTCTTCTGGGATATTAAGCGGCATTCGAGTGGTAGTTCTGTACCGACGTTTCGGGACAACACATCGGTCCCCTTTTCAAGGGTCAAGAAGTCAAAGAAAGAAGGTTGTTAATACGTGGTAGGCAGTTCATAAAGGAAAACGTCGGTACAGAACCACCACTCGAATGCCGCTTAATATCCCAGAAGAGCGCAGATCTCGTCTACACCGCGGCGGAAGCCTGAAATCACGCGAAATCCCAGTGATGCTTCCACAATATTTATGTCCCTTCGTGAGTGCTTTATACGATGTTTTCATCATGGCCAGCGGTGCTAACAGACGCGTTTCAATGTTATTTTTGTTTACGAAACATTGGTGTAAATATCTTAAACGCACCTGCGAATCTGCGAATATTATCATCCATTACATGACTCTTCTACGTTTAACTTCAGAGCGTAATGATGATGGTATATGGTCAGAGTTATCACTGAAGTTTTTAACTGTGTACATCGTCTCAGATTAAAATACGCAGCTTTTCGGGGGCTGGATATGTTTCCGTCTTCAGGTGGAAAAGGGAAAACCTACACAATCCCTGGAATGAGACTAGCTGTATCCGCGTTAGAACGGAAGACGGTGGCAGATCCGGCTTTCGAAACGTTGTGGGGTTTTGATTTGCTACGATGACATTGTCTAAAATGGTGGTCAATACCGTGTCCTATATTGGCCTCAGAAACGAATAAATGTTACGAAACACTGAACAGGCGAACAGTAGCTCGCATTGCGAAGCCACTGAGAAACTGAACATTTCCCCCATAAAGTGAGTGACCCTTGACCAGTAAATACATGTAAAATGCTATTCCAGTTTCTTTCAGTCGATCGCAAACTTCTTCTTTTTAATATTGTTATATAGCTACATGTTTCAGCGTATGAGGGCCATCATCTGGCATACGAATATAACAAATATAAAAGAAAGTTTTCAAGGTTGAGGCCTCCTCCTTTTACATGGAAGTGAATGGTAACAGAGTTTCGCAAGTATGTGTAAATTATGCAGCAAAAGGTACACAATGTCTATTTTTCCCTACGGAATAAGATACTATACAGTATACTGGCCGATATCTGCGCCGGTATTGGAACTGGCCACCTGTTAAATACGAATGAGACGCTTTATGTGCCCTGTAAGAGAGCTGATTGTCCCTGTGAGAATAAATGAAGCAGTACCTCAGATTTTCAGTGTGAAACTTATGCGTTCTATCTGCGTGCTTTCCATACAGTTAAAATTTTATACACGCAACTGTATACTGTCCTTCCTCCTGTCGGATAACAAGGGATATGTTGGCGATCAATAGATGGAAGACACAACAGGTTGCTTTGTTGTACTGTGAAACTAGTTGTGGGAGACAGCTGCAGTGCTAATAATGCGTTTTCCTTAGCAGCACACTGGTTACTGTTCGTTGTGTAGCTGAGTTTTAGTATTGTCATATAACAACCATTTTCGAATCTTCAGGTGCTGCAGCTCGGATTGCAAGAGGCCGAAGTCTTCAGGTAACATAACTACATGTCTTGCCGAACAGTAAGGACTCCGGTCTGGAGTGGGTATGTGGCTTGGTGCTGAGCCATATCGACACCTTGGTAATGGAGATTGAGGCAAACTGTGATGCATTGGCTTGCTTGCACCACCTGAAGCGTCTGTCAGCCTGAGAAGAATTTTCAGAATTTAGTCATAGCGAAATTTTCCTGACTGAGGTTTTTCGTGGTATTTCTCAGCTTCTTCAAGCAGTGCCGGTGTAATTTATGCGACAAGGCGATGTCCGCCTACTGCCAAATCTAGTTCATTTGTTATTCACAAATCACCCGACCATCCAGCGCTATACAGTCAGTGCTAACAAGAGCGTCATAAAATGAGCAGAAAGAGTTTCGCTCTCTTTCCAGGAATTTTTATATTTCACAGCGTCCAGTTTAGTGAAATCGTGGTATAAAATTTTTCTGTTCGTAGTTCGAAGAGAAAAATCGTTTTTGACGCATTCGCTATTCATAATGTTCTGAATCAGGACGGTGCTTTACCGACATAGCTTTTCAGATACACAGTACGTAGTCCAACGAAATGCACTCTTACTGTTTTCAGATACTTTATATTACACCATCTCGTAAAGCAATCTAACATATTTCGATCCCTCATGGAATTATCGTCAGGGATTCGTATCGAAATAAACTTCCACACAACGGAGTTAGCAATGTATGTATCATACATAATAAAAAGTTATAAGACGTGTAAAAAGACCATCACTCTGATGCAGGTGATATTTTAGTGGATGCTTGGTATATTGTGTACTGGAGATTGCCTACGTACCTGCTGATGGATGAGACAGTACTGTCTCACGTTCCTACCAAACATTGGTAGGCCTAACAACCTGCAGAACCTAACGTACGCTGTGTCATAACCCAGCAAATCTAGTATAATTTCTCACAGCCACAAATATGTCAAATCTCATGAAGATCCTAGATAGGTTATCTTATTGACTCTGACAGTAGGCTACAAAACTTCACCCAGCTTTGACGTTTGATATTTGTTAGCCTCATCTGCGCCTACAAGGGACTGGACAAACACGAAATCCGCTAAATACCTTCTAATGTTGGACACGGCACAAGCTTAGAAAATGCAACAGGAAATACTACTTAGACCGCTATTGGAGGATTTGCTCTGCCTAGAATGGTACTAAGACTACAAAAAAGCTGCTTACCTACAAGGTGGAGACTTCTTATTTGTTAGCTGTTTGAATGCACTTGTAAGATACAAATTAGGCACCCTCTGTTTAGGGCCTACTCATTTTAAAAAGATACACAATGGGAAGCTTCAGGTGTAATTGTCTTTTTTTACTTTAAAGTCTGCCTTGTTTTTTCTAGTGTTAATATTTCTGTACCGTAACCCGAAAACGGTTATAATTGAAAGCGATGGTTGAACTGTTGGAACATAATCAAGAGGCCGCACAAAACTTTAGACGTAGCCCAGTCCTGCTCAGCCTCTTCTCTTTTGCGGGAAAATTCGGCAAAATTTTGGTTTACGTGCGGGCAACACGAAACTCTATAGGGTTATGCAAAGTGAAGAGTGAACAAATACATGCATAATCATACGTATAATTTTACCTGTGTATTTTTTCTATACATCATGTGCTATAAAAGTATGCTGATGATAATAACAGCAAAAAATTATAAAAGATGCGATCCACAATCTAGGCCACGGTGTCGCTATCTTTACCACATTTTTACAAAATGATAGCATAAAAATTACATCAATATAAAAATATAAATCTATATAAAACATAAAGAAATTCTATCCATTTTGCAGAAGTGCATGTTTCGATCCATTTCAAGTCATCCTCAAGTTCGTAATTGGACATTTAAACGTAATGAGGAATAAATAAATAAATAAATATATATATATGTCTTTCTCAATACGTTTTAAAGACGAACTGTGTACCCGAGGATGACCTGAGATAGGTCAAAACATGCACTTCTAGCCAATAAATAGAGTTTAGTTGTGTTTGCACGGATATTGATTTAATTTTACAGCGATTATTTCCCTATACAGCATTAACAGGCTGGTCTTTATAACCGAGACGGAGTGTGTTTACTGCGCGGTACGGACACAGACCTTACATGTAAGTTTTCAAACGACAGCCTTTCACCGCGGAGGCCCGAATTCGATACCAGGCTAGTTCATGTGAGACTTGTAGTGGACAGAGTGGCACAGAGACAGGAGTTTGTCTTAAGACTTCTGTTTCCCCTGTGAGAATTGGCCTCGAAGCGATCAGAAGAGCATTGGATAGAAAAGTACAGTTGAACCCAGTTATAACGTCATCGGTTTTTGTGACACCTCGTCTACAGCGTCAGATATTCTGTAGTACCAATTAATTTCTCACCGTTAACCACCCCTCGGTTATAACAATACTTATTAACAACGACACAAAATATTCAGTCCATTTCGTGACGTTGTAACCGGGTCGACTCTATTTTCACGTCACAAGAAAAACATGTCTAACTACAAATGCCAGAAACTAAGGACCGCCACCGGGTGAACCCTTAGATTAGGATTAAAAGTAGCATTTTAGGTCAGAAAAAATTACTAGTTAGTCTTAAGACTAGTTTTAATAGCGTAAGCACCAAAAAGAGTAGGTCATGACAAATGCCGATCCCAGTGGAAATAAGGTCGTCAAACTACGAAAATAAGCAATTGGAATTGAAGCGTCTCCTTGTTCGGATATAACAAATGTAAAATAAACAATATGTAGACCTGGCCTCGTGTTGATAGCTTAACTTAAAACAGTGTAATACGAGTGTCTCCAGATTTTTGCAGCGGCAGCCTGTAAGAGAAATGGCAACAGCGAACAAGAACTGGTGTTAACTGCGGATAGCGGATAGTGTTGCCACTTCAGGGAAACAGGACCTTTCCTGATGTCCCTTGGGTTTAAATATTCTTCACAGCTCCACGGCTGAAACCAAAATGGCCTTTGTCACAAGAGGGCAAGTAGTGTACTGAGTATTTTCCGTCCCCCTCACTAGCCACTGCAAACACATTATTCTTCTTGTAGTTATACGCTACTTCGTGTGTAGGTATACTGTATGGTAGATCGTCTACCGGTCGATATTTTTATGATGGACACTAAGGCGTTGGTAACGTCAGAACAAAAGCCCGTCTACGAAGTACGCTCGTAATTGTGATCACGCCTTTGGCGCAAGTCGCAGCCGAGACGTTTGAAACCACCTCTACCTGTTTATCGTACTGAGTGGGGGTTGCTGTGGGAAGATGATTGTCTAGTACCCACTGGGCCCAGATAGGTGCGCGTGTCTTCTGTGACCCGACCTACGCTGTTGGTTGTTTGCGCAACTAGTTGCGCAGGATATAACGTCGGTGGCGTCACGCGCGTCTCGCAGTCAATAGACAACAGCTGATCTGGTTGCGTTCCTGTCAGTTTCTGCGGTTGCTGACGTGTTCTTACGATTGCTTGCGCTGACCGGACAACGCCAGGTCAAAGTGACTTTTCGCAGCAGTAGCCAGATATTGCAGAAAAGAGGTAAAAAGTGCCATTTGGCTCTGCAAGTGTCTTTATTAATTTTGTACGTAATTTGATAGCCTCTTACGTGCTTTTGAAAATGAACAAAATTGATTTCGAATTATATTGTTTATACGTATATGTTCGTGGAATTTAAGGTTCTCACTGCGGTAAATATAAAATGATACTATTCTGAAATGTGACGCTATGTAGTTATTAGACAGTTACCAGCTTTAATACGAAACGTTTGTACTTACGTTATAAACTACATGGTGCACATCACACAAAACCTTAACCTTAATGTTTGTGATGTGGGAATTTTTGCTCATTTCTTACAGAAGCAGAAAAGTAGCTTTTGGTAGTGAGAGAACATATTGCAGAGAAATTGTAACTTTAAACGTACAATCTCCAGATTATTAAAGCAAATGTCCCTCAAATTTAGACCTTAAATTACACATGTACCGGATTGATATACAGACTCATTTTCTTTTAAGGGCAGTCACATTACGAAAGAGTGCTTTTGGAACAGTTAATTTTAAAGTAGAGATGGCATAGAACTCTAAAATATGGTTTGATGTAACTCAGGTATTATTTTGAACTTTCACTTTAACGTATATTTTAAACAATTTGGAAGAAACATTTTGTGTGACGTTCTATAAATTTTTGAAGAAAAAATTTCGTGTACCAAATGTATGAAAGTTTAGTTCACTATTACGGTGACGAGCCTCTTAGTAATACTGACGGAAATTACCGCTATTTACTGTGAAAATCATAAGGAACACGTAAATACACTATGTGGGCACAATACAGGATGTTCTGAATGTTGAAACAGGTGATGCATGTAGTAAATGCCCCAAAAGCTTAAGTAAGATACTTAAACTGTCTTTAGTCCGAAAGAATAATAACGGAATTCCCTTGTTTATTGACAAGAGATCCATATTCTTATCTCCCGGATTACGGCACTCTAAATTAGCTACCAAGTTCCCGGAGGAATCTGTTGTATCCATTTTAAAGGTAGAAGGTGAAAGCGATTAGGCTGTGTCATAAACCAAATACCGCATTCTAATTGTTGACCTCCGTGCGATCCTCAAATTTCAAACATCCCATTTATTATTATTATTATTATTATTATTATTATTATTAGTAGTAGTAGTAGTAGGAGCAGCAGTACTGACATTCCTTATTTTCCAGATAATTCAACAAGAAACTTCTACCTGTATTTAACAGTGTCCATAACGTGTAGTTGCATATATTGCAACAATTCGTATTAACACCATCTGGTACACAATGTTAAAACACGGGGTGCACCCACTTTACATAAACCCCGACATGTCATTACACACTTCAGCATGCTGCGTCAACATGTGGTTGTTCAAATAATAACGTTTTTAAATGAACATTTTTAACAACTGGGCTTGTGTGTTTTAAGTGTTAAATGTGTACCCGCTGAACATTGTGTACTGGCGCACCGAAACATTTCGCAGTTTATGTAAAGTGATAGCGTATTGTGTTTTAACATTGCTGACGGTCCGGTGTCAATATGTATTGTCGTTACTCCGTATGTTAATTCCGAAGTTGTATACGTAGAATCCAGCGTGGTCTTCCGAATATATACGCATTACGACTGTTTCTTTTTTGGGTACTTATTAAACGACGCTTTCTCCAGCCTCACAAAATTACTTCACATAGGTCTTCTTGTAAAGTATCCGTTATTCTTGTTCGATTTTAATGGAACTTGAATATTTTGATAGATTTTCGAAAAATATTCAAATATTAAATTTCATTAAAATCTTTCCAATGGTAGCCGAGTTGTCGACGCTGACGGACAGAGAGATATGACGAAGCTAATAGTCGCTTCTCGTAATTTTGTGAACGCGTCTGAAAAAGATATTTTGCCTTCTCGATTCAGTACACAGTACCATATTTCTGTCATAATCAGTTTCATGGATTCTGTGCGGCATATGCGAGCGTTTCTTAAACTTACACGCGGAAATTCAGGGAAGCGAGTTGATTCACCGTTCGATTAAGAGTGTCTAAGTTCTTGGCACGCGACGCTGTCAGGAAGGGCTAGGTGTGAAATATGGTTATTACTGGGGCCAGGTCGTGCGGTCGCTTTTCCGGATGGCCTGACCCGTGTACCAGGATCCTATCTTGATCTGTCCGGATTGTGCCCTCCATCCTGCCTGCTCTCTCAATTTATATAAGAAGTTCCCGTTGCAGTTCGTAAAGCCTCCTTTGCACAGCACATTTTCATCTCCCAGACTGTGTCTTGTTAATGTTCTATCTAACGTAAGTTTATGATCCAACGTAAAAATTCATGTTCAGACGTCAGGCGCCATGCCTGATTTGGACGCAGACGGTCATGCGGTCGAGAAGTACTCAAACAGTTTCACTGATGCTACATGCGAATTGTGGTGTTACTTCGGTGAGGTTATTTGTAATTAATCACGAGTATTTAGTGCAGTTTATGCTAATGTTTTGTGTAAGTGTTTGAGCAATACTGTTTGAATACCCAATTTATTCGCTGAACCTACTATAAATCAAACTTTTTGGTTTTTTGTTGTGTTGCGTTCTTTGTGTTTGTGTGTGTGTGTTCATGTAATTTTTGTATGTATTTTGTGCCTGTTTTATTATTGGCTATTGTGCTGTTAAACTAGCACGTTAATAAGCAAGCAAGTCTGTCAGATTTGGTAGTAGTTTTAACAAGTTTACGATATTTAGAAAACTGATTGTAAAAATAGTGTTTTTCTTTTTGAATCTTTTATGATAACAGTTCTTCTTCCTTATATAGTATCTTATGGTGGCAGAAAATCAATAAGGGTATTCGGTTTTTCTGACAAAACCACGTGGGATAGACTGGTCCATAGCATAATGCACAGCAGCACCCACTGATATATTATTACACACTTGAGACCAATCATAGTTTGATAGTATGTCGTATAACGTGTTGTTTCCATCAGCAAATTTGCGGTAAGAATGCTCAATACCGTGCGTGCTTTTATCAGTCCTCAAGTTAATGTCAATTACCATAGGGCTGTGTAATAAATCAGGCTTCACCGTGCCCGCATCGACAAAAGAAACCCTTATATTATCGAAACTAACAGAAAACTAGGTCAAGGAGATTATTACTGTGATTAGCCTCGAGACTCTGTGTTAGTCCGAGAAGACATGTAGAGGTATATATAGCGTCTCCTTTAAGCTTGGAATAATGACAGTTTTGTTGGGGCAGTCCACATTTCCAATCAAATCCAGGAGTATTAAAATCTCCCGTCAAAACCACCCGATAATTCCTTGTGTCAAGTTTATTTTCTAAAGACGAAAAATAATTAAGTACTGTATTGGGTGAGGTATCAGGAGGGACATGATGATTACCAATAAGCAAATTTTCACCATCAGTAGTGGGAAGTTCAACCCAAACATACTGCTCATAAATTTGCAAATCAAACCTCTGTTTAAAATCGCGATATCTGGAATTTACAGCCATTAAGGCACCACCACCACCAGTCTTAATAACACTTTTCCTATCTGATCGAAAAATTATGTAACAGTTACGAAATAAATTGAGATCAAAATAGAACTCATTAAGCCATGCTTCACTTAAACAAATACGATTATAGTCAGTGGAAGAAACATTGTCATAAAACTCAAATTGTTTAGTCCTCAGTCCTCTAACACTTTGATAAAAAATATTGAAACTACTGCGTGATTGTTTATTGGACATGACATGGCCACTTATGTTAACATTACGTCATACAGCTATTATGCTAGTGCAACAACTCCCCTCCGCAGACTCCATCAGGATTATCAGCGGGAAAGCAGGGTGGAGCAGCAGTCTCACGGCTTCCACCGAACACTGGGTTTAATACGGTTGCCGTTCGTACTTCTTATGGAGGTTTCGGATTCAGGTCTTGCGTGAAACTTGGCGTTCAGAGTTTCCACCCTCAAGATTAATCTTACGATGGTATTCGTATGTTTGTGTTGCTATCGCGTAAGAAATGGACCTCGCAGAAAACGTTTAAATAATACGGCACGTGGGATGGCCGTTGTACGTAATGTTTTGGGCGATATTGATCTAAGTTGTTTTAAGCTAAAGGAAAGGGGGGGGGGGGGGGATGGAAGACGTAGAGGACGGATGATAGGGCAAACAAAAAAAGGGTTGGAAAGGGGTAGGATAGAAAAGAGGAAACAAAACATAGGTATGTTTACGTAACAATTAAAGAGATGTTCAGTTGAATTTTTCAACGGGCTTAACACTAGCGTGGTTCAGTACAGACACCAGACCGACGGTCTGAAATGTCCGTCAAACGTGAAAGTTATCCAGGACCTGAGAAGCGCCCACTAGGCTGTTCATTCACGGGAAGACTCTATTCAGGTTTGGTGTTAAGTTTTAGGAATCTGTGTGAAAAAGAGAAAGCCTGTGTTTGATACAGCCTAATAGGGTATTATATAATTTGGTGGTGTCCGCAGCGAGAGATTTAATTGTCGTGAATTTAAATAGCGAGGACTGCTTTAGCAGCACGCAGTAGTAACTTCGAGCGTGCGAAGCTTCTGCGCAATTTAAATTTTCTGTTCCCGTATCTTAAACGCGAACCCAACAGAGAGCATCCAAAAATATTACGAAATTTACACTATACTACTGCCAACGTATAAGGTTGTCACGGCTGTGAAGTCACGTGCAGGTACTGCAGTAGTTTTTCGTTGCTATTCAGATCCTCATTCCGAGTCTTTATTTTAAACACATAAGGAATACACTTAAGTTTCTTAATTTGAGTGTTACTCCTTTAAAGTTTTGCGATACTGTCAACCACTTCCCGTGCGTAGAATGGGTATTCCTGATTGTCCTAAGTAAAATATAATCGGAGGATCGGACGCTAAACTGAGTCATGGAAATGAGAGCGAAGGATCGGGCATGTGGTTATGTTTTATTATTGATTGCACGACAGGGGAGAGCACGATACGACTGCGGTGGAACTGAATACAATCGAATTTCATAGACTCAGTGTAATAGCGAGTCATCCGTGACCTTTGAAGATTCCTCCCTCTGAACTCTGATACATCTCACACAAATCTACGGCCCATTCATCACAAGTGAATGGTTGAGTCAGTGGGTTGGGTGTATGCCTGTCAGAACTGTAACACGAGTAGTGGTCGGGTTCGGAAACTCTGCCCATCTCCGGTCTAAGTACATACAGATAAAAATATAGGGACTTCAATTTTTAATTTCTCAGGGCCATTAATGTTAAGACTGGCTTTTTTCTGGCATGTGATTTGGGAAATATTGTATTTGGTGGACTTCAAAGGCAGAAGGTTAATTTTCATTAAATTAAATCGTTGCTATAACAAAAGCATGCAGTTGCATGTTGAAACTGCGGAGACATCTCAGAATTTGCTTGAAGACTGGAAAATGAAGAAACCCTGTGTTGACGTGACCGGGTGCATGAGTTCCGAATACTGACTTCTGGCTGGCAGTTTGACGAATAAAAAATTAAAAACCACTATGTTTTCTGTAATGTCTGTGTTTTTACTTGATTAGCAATATGATTATATGAATATGAATGTACTTACTGCGCTACAAGCCGGAAGGTCGCTTGTTCGATTCCCGATGGTGTAATTGGAATTTTACTTTGACATAATTCTTCCGTACGCACTATGGCCCCGGGGTCGACTCAGCCGCTAACAGAAATGAGTATCAGGAATGTTTCCCAGAGACCGGTGCCTAGGGCTGATAACCTTACCACCTTCGTGTGCCAACTGTCTTGAAATCTGGGAGCCTTAGACTCTTGGAACACTAAGGGCCTGTCCGGGCCTGTAATGGGATTGTTTTTCTTTACCTTTTAAATGTTGCGTTGACTCGTCCTAAAAATTTGCTTGTATTTAGTAACAAAGGGGATGAATCACACTAAAGTAATGTGCCAGCCAAACTTCAATCCACCGTAAAGTAACATAAATTGCATGTCGAATTTATTTAGATCACGTAACAAAGCAAACGTACGCTTGTTATAGGCTATGTTTCTTTTCGTCATGTCCCAGTCTTAATCACTTGCCTTAGCAGTTGTCAACGTAATATGGGTGCCCTGTTCAGTGTAGGCATCTGTTTGGTGCCACTTGTGTCAGCCTACTGTAGCCTGTGCAGTGCCCTGTGATGGTCACCTGCCCGAAATTTGCCTAAATAGATTGCTATTGCTAGGGTAAATGACTGCTTTTTGTATGGATTATTTTCATACGGAAGTCACATATGCACTGTGCGGACTACATGCGGAGTTTTTAATGCTAAAGCACATAATATGTTTGCAAACTGCTGTGCTTCAAGGGGCGAAACACAGCTGGTTTAGACCATAGATGCTTGCGCGAAATACAAATGTTGACTGCACCCCAGGTCCATGTTTACCTTCCAATGCACTCTGAGCTCTGTGATTTACCAGATTAGACCCACAGGAAATCTGCCTGTGAAGTGCTGAGATACGAACCAGGTTCTAGATATCTGAGAGTTCATGTTTAGAATAATAACAAAGTCTCTTCGCGCACATCACGTGTTCTTAGAACAACTCACTACAGTGACATGCTTATTGTTCTGTCAAAATGTATGTTAGGAAGTAATTATCGCCAGGAGCAAAAGATGACACGTATAAACGGAAATGATCATAATGCTTGAGCCTGTGTTTTGCGGCTTATCTGTAAATAGTAGCACTACTTAATTCATATTTTTTTTTACAATTCAGCGTGTTGGTATAAATTTCTTTCCATTATGTCGAACATTATTGATATTAGGCGTTTTGAGGAAGGTATTTTATATTTTAAAAAGTTGCACATGGACAGAAATTGTGTCCCGATAAATTTGGTGATTTTTATACAATAATAATTTTGTGCATGCTCAACTGCAGTTTCTATTAGTTATCGCCATGAAAACACAAATTAAAGAATATTTTATATAGCCGCCATGTTGTTATTTTACCTTATAGAAATGCTACAGGGAAAGAAGATGCATATTTTTCCAATGTCTTTTGAGATTTAATGACTTGATATTTAAGTGTCACTGCTGCTCGTACATTCGCTTATTTCTAGATTATTACTAGTAACTGTGGGGAACAAGGAACTGTGTTATTGGTGTGTTGTCTAATAGAGTAAATTTAAAAAAAAAGGCGTAATTCCGTCAGATTTTTCAAGACCTGAAAGGGACATAAGAACAGGTTGATGATTTGAAGAACCTACTTTTATGAAGAAACGAATGTAGGCTTAAACGCATTAATTAGGTGAAATGTCGATAGTACGAGTAAAATTACAGGGTGATTAGAAAGGGTTTGAACACTTTTAAAAATGTATTTCTAGTAGCTATCATATCAGCATGCAGTCTAAACCAATTTTAAAGGATTTTTTAACATCAACCAAATATGCACTTAAATTGTCACAAATTCACAACCATATATTCAAAAACACACTACACTCCTACGTGTTTCGGACCGTACTGTTCCATCATCAGGGAGTAAACCAGTAGTTGTACAAAAAGTTACTTGGTAACGTTGGTCTAATTGTATATGTAGAAAAACTGCCGGTAATTTTCCGTGTATTGATTTGAGCAGCGTGTGAATGATTAGGGATGTTCACAGTTCTGTAGCAGGGCGGTAGATGAAGGGTCAGTAGCCTCTCGGATTTCCTTTTACAGATTGAAAGTTCAGGAGTAGCATTTTCGTATAGATAGGTAGATAATCTAAGAGATACTGATATTTCTTGAATGTCAAGCGGTCGGTATTTACACATCAGATAGCCTGTATGAGAAAGGGTTGCACCAATGTTGCTGCTTCCGCACGCGAGGAAGTACTTTTTGCGACCTTATTGATGGAAGCTCTTTAGATAATGTTGTACAATAGATTAGTAACTCCCAAAAACTCGTTACGTCTCATTTCAAAATATCAGTTGATTAATGACGTTTAGGAGTTCCCGCGCGGTGTAAGGCGTGGGTCTGCGACGGCTCGCTTGCTGTGATTGCGGGTTCGCATCCCGCCGGTGGTATGGATTTCTGTCTTTTGTGAGTGTTGTGTGTTGTACAAGTAAAGGTCTGTGTGCTGGGCTGATCACTCGTCCAGAGGAGTCCTACCGACTGTGGTGTCTCTGAGTTTGATCGTGAAGCCTCGACAATGAAGAAGGCGTGGCCCACTGAGGGCTGTTGCGCCATGAAGAATGTGATGTTTAAGAAAAGCTGCTTTGGTAACTAAATGAAACACGTGACTATAATAAACCGTAGGAACGAAATGTCGTTTATTTAACTTTATAGCAGATGTTAAATGAAGCGCTCCCGAAGTTTTTCAGCAAAGGTCTACAACGGTTATTTTGGGCTGGCCACACGTGTAAAAATCAGAATAAGTGGTGTACCTAACCTATTAATTATTGTGTAGTTCTTATGGTATGCATGTAATGTACAAATGTAGCCGCTGGCTGCCTACCCATGCTTTGAACATAATGACCACGTCCGTAAGGAAAGAGGATTATAGGAATTAACATCAAGAAAGTTTCACCATCGGGACTGATATGCATGCTTTATAAAATATTTTAGAAATTTTCTTCCATATTTTCGGAAAATATGAAGTCTTGAATGAGCAGCAGTTACTGTTTATTCAGCCCATCCAATAACTGCAAATCACTGTAGCAAAACACTTGCCTGAGAGAGCCATTCACATTCCAGTAATCGCTCTCATACTCAGACGGCTGCCCCATCTCTACTTACGTCCAAAGTTTCTCCTGGCATTTGCAAGACCACACAACCGGTCCCTGTCCTGAGCCAAATAAATTCATTCCGCACCCTCCCTCTATTCCTTTAAGATATATTTTAATATTACCGTACCATGTAAGACAGCGATGGTAGTTCAGTCAGTACAGTGACTTGGTTAGAGTCGGACGACTGAGGAATAGTTGCTTCGAGACCCGGCATAAGTAGGTGTTTTATTGTGATCCCTATTTCCTTCAAACGGCCTCTGGGGCCCCAGCGTCGTATATACTTCATAAAGTGCTTTGTTCGCCAGGGGTGGATGATCTGGAGATCATTACGAGACCATGTGGAAAAGTGATTATGCACGGTTGTAGATAAAGATTAAAGCAACATTTATTTATTTTTTGTTTCACTTAAATATCTTCCTTGCTTCATTTTTTATTTAGCTGGAGGCAAGACTTTTGAGCCCGCCCTCGTAAATACGAGGTTCCGTGTGGTGAGGGGACACGTCACATGACTGCGTGGAGCCGGTTTTATCCAGTTTTCTTTACTCTAATAAAAAATATGGCAGAGGAGGCGAAACTTTTCAGCCTTCCCTTGTATTGTGTAGGATTTAACTTTCCTGCCACAAAATGGATCTCCTTAACACCATTTTTTGTTCGATATCTCATTAGAAGTTTCAGATCATACGAAGCAAAAAAAAAATCACAACTTTCCAGACATATTCTAGTGGTTGTTATTATTTCGTACGAAGTGACAGTCGAGATGGCTTAAAAAGGACCTTTGTGGTGGGTGGAAACAAGTGCTAACACAAACCGAAAGCTCTTAGAAGCAGCATAGAAAAGACAACGCAACTTAGCGAACAGAAATGTCGATCATCTGAAAGGAGAGAGACGGTGCTTTTGTTGAATTCGTCCTACGCACATTCCAAGTCTGAGCCTCGCCTGCGGACATGTAACATCCACCACTATACAGAATTAGATAATTAAAAGACAGTGGTAGTCCACAAATGGCGGGGAGAAGTGAAGACAGCATTTGTTGTCAGAACAGCAGATTTCGGTGTCACAGGTGTGTCTGTTGTATGTAACTTATATATCAAGGGTTCAGTTCCCGAGGGAAACATGAGACTTCTCTGCTTCACAGCATACATACCGGCTGTGCTGGCTATCCAAAAGTCTACTCTCGGGGTAGCGGTGTATGCTTTATTGCCATTGTTTTGGAAGGCTTCCACGGATATCAAACGCTGATATTGATCTTGTTCGTGTGAGACGGCGTCGTGTAGAAGAAGGTTGTATTACTGACGTTTCGGAGACTTTTTAATATAATCGTCGTGTACGATATCGTGTTGTCATGTGCCAGTAAACAGATGGACAAAAAACAGCCAATCACAAATATATTTTGATAATATGTATTATTATTCTCATGTTTTGATTTGTTCACAAGCCATCTTCAGGCACGTGTTAAAAATATATATGGCGGTTTTAAGTGGAACACTCTGTAGAATGCTTAACTAAAGTGGATGCCTTCAATGGATGCTAAGATTTGTAACCAGGATCTTTACTTAGATTTACATATTTTTATGGTGAACTAAGAATTGTCACGTGGTGAGGGGGACAGTACTGCCATCTTTCTGGCAGAAAATGAGGTCAATATATTTTTCTGAAACTTCGGTAACTAGCAACAACACGCTATGGTGCCATACAGCATAAGGTCGCCGATCCCAGTAGCCGCGCAGTCTAGGTCCGAAACGTGATGTAAAATGCACTAAACCTTTGATAACAATAAATACGTTTTCTTTTGAGATGGATTTCTTCAATGCACTGTTATGAAGCTTTAAAGACGTGATGGAATAAGCGTTGAGAAGGACTTATACCACAATGAGATAGCCACGTAGAATACAACGCACAAACCCGTAATTGTGCAGACTGACTGAAGTCTTAAGCGGCCCCCAGACTCTCACTAATACTGCACAATAATTTGTATTGCACATTATTGACAGTCTAGTTTTAATATTTGAAGGGGTGCACAATATATTGTGTCAGTCAAATGAAGTTTGATTGACACAATATATTGTGCAATATATTGCAGAGTCCGTGGACAGTACTGCGCAACATTTATTGTGCTATCATCTGTCTGCCGAGCAGTAAACATGTACGCAACGAAACGTGCCGCTGCAAAGGAGGAGGAAAGGCGATTTATGACTGAGTGTGTTGAAGTGTACAGAAGTGTACCTGCCTTGAGGGATGTCAAAATAAATGATCATAACTACAGGAAAAAGAACAGAAATGCGTATGAAGTTTTGCTAACAAAATTCAGAGGGAAATTTCCATAAGCAGAGAAAGGGAAGACGTCAGAAACAAAACAAATCCTCTTCGCACTAAATTTAGAAAATAGCCACGTAGGATTTCGCTTAAAAGTGGTGCTGGTTCTGAGAAAGTGACTGCTTCTCTTATGTTGGTAGTGACCCGTTCAGCGATTGTAGGGACAACAATCTCGAATAGCTTTACACCAGGCAGGTCCCTCAACTCTCTGAAGCACTGCAAATGCTTGTACTTTCTAGGGATTATAATGAAGTATTGGGGGTGGGGGATATTAAGAATTTACTCGGTATATTGGTCTACACCGTAAAACGGCTGGGGTTTTGCGGCTTTGGTGTTCGTAAACAGTATAACATCTATATGCGTCAGACAAGTGAAACTACATTACTGCCCTTCGTTCACTGTACTCTTGTCAGTTTCCAAATAATCTGCTGTCATGTACACTGATTAGATGTAATTGCCGCTACGAACATAAATACGGCGGTAATTCTTAGCACGTTTGACAGAAAGGCCAACTGCAACAATAGAGTACTGTAAAGTTCATTGACTATTCTCCCTCCCACAATTTTTGAATGACATACTCTGCATTTACCCGGCACACGGTATTAATGTATTTTACGCGATTCTGTAGAAAATTTATTTTCCAGAACAGCATTGTAATTGAGACAAACTGTGTTGTCTGTGAGGTAGGAATGGACTTGCTTATTAACATTTAGATGTAATTCAGACTTCAGATATTTAATAGCCGTTGTCTTCATTTACATAAAGCGGATTTATTCGTATGTCTCTTGTCTTGTAACTTGCTGTTTTACATGTTCCAGAAACTTTATAATATTACACTTTTTACTTATATTCAAACGAGAAGTAATGTAACTTACTCAGTGTTTAGTATATGTGACACACAACGCGTCCGAGAGGTGGTGTTATTTATGAACTGGCCTCTACGGATCATTCGACAATGTTTCTATGTTTTCTTCCATTTGACATTTATACGTAAAACCATAGTGTGTGCGTATGTGTATGTGAGGATTATGTATTTATTATTTATGGATTAATATAAGAGATATCGAAGTTAACCGTAGAAGTACTAGATCTGATTCGCACATTGCGAAGACGTTGAAAGCTTGTGAATTTCTCCGTTATGTGTATAAAACTTTCTAAGAACTTCAACTATAGGAGAATATGTCCTTCTTACGTTTCTTCATTGTATGCTTCAGATAAAATGCCAAATAGCGCGCCTCTATCGAAACACAGAAGAGCCGCAGTTAAGAAGTCCCCCGTCATCCTGTCCCATGATGGTACTTTCAAGAGCTTCTGGAACCGGCTACTACTCTTTGTTACATTGTATGTGGTTGTGGTAGACCCCTACAACGCCAGTTTCTTCAGCACCGTTCGTCGTTCCATGATCAGGAGTGTCGTGATAGCATCATTTTTCACCATGGGTAAGTACAGCTGTGGCTTTCCCTTGTACTGACACCATGCATAAAGTTCTTCAAAAGCTGATGGTCACACAGCGGTTCAATAATTCGCCGACTTTTATGGAACTTTTATGGAACGATGTTACAAGAGCCTTCCACTAGACAGTGCCGCTAGACGCTGCACTGTGCCACAATAATCCAATTTTCCTCTACCCTTCTCCTCCGAAATTAGGGAATTAGCTAAGTATAAGTTAGATTTAGTGGGTGTACAGGAGATTAGGTGGGACAAAGAAGGGACTGCAAGAGCCGGGGAGTATAATTTTTTCTATGGCAAAGGGCAGGAAAATCATCAATTGGGAACAGGTTTTTTTGTGCACCAGAGAATGGTATCAGCAATCAAGAGAGTGGAGTTTGTTAGTGCTAGGATGTCATACATAGTGCTGAGAGGCCGCAGGTGTAATATCATTGTTCTGAATGCGCATGCACCAACGGAAGAGAAAGGTGATGATTCAAAGGGTAGTTTCTATGAGGAATTAGAAGGGGTTTGATCATTTTCCTAAGTACCATATGAAAATTCTGTTAGGAGATTTTAATGCAAAAGTGGGGAGAGAGGATACTTTCAAACCGACTATTGGGAATGAGAGTTTACATCAGGATAGCAACGATAATGGTGTCAGAGTAGTAAACTTTGCCACATCAAAGAATCTAGTTGTTAAGAGCACTACGTTTCCGCACCGAAACATTCATAAATACACCTGGATCTCTCCAGATGGGAAGACTCACAATCAGATCGATCACATATTGATAGATAGGAGACGGCATTCCAGTATACTCGATGTGCGATCTTTCAGGGGAGCTGACTGTGATACTGATCACTATCTGGTGGTTGCGAAAGTTAGGGAAAGACTGGCAGTAAGTAAACAAGCAGCACAGAAGTTTGATGTAGAGAGATTTAATCTCAAGAAGCTAAGTGAACTAGAGGCTAGGAAACAGTATCAGCTTAAGATCTCAAACAGGTTTGCAGCTCTGGAAAACTTAAATGTTAGTGAGAACATGAATAGGGCTTGGGAAAACATTAAAGAGAATATCAAAATCTCGGCTCAAGAGAGTCTAGGTCTACACGAACGGAAGCAGCATAAACCATGGTTTGATGCAGAATGTGCAGAATTTTTAGATAAAAGGAAGCAGGCTAAAATTCAGTGGTTACAGAATCCAAACCAAAATAATGGAGATAATCTGCACAACTTAAGACGTGAAGCTAGTAGACATTTCAGGAACAAAAAGAAGGAATATCTGAAAGCTAAAATTAATGAACTTGAAACAAACAGTAAGAACAAGAATATCAGAGACTTGTATAGGGGTATCAATGAGTTTAAGAGGGGGTACCAACCTAGAATTAATTTAGTAAAGGATGAGAAGGGTGACCTGGTTGCAGACTCCCACAGTATTTTGGCTAGGTGGAAAAATAATTTCTCCCAGTTGTTGAGTATACACGGGGTTAATGATGTTAGGCAGACTGAAGTACACACGGCAGAGCCACTAGTGCCTGAGCCCAGTGCCTTTGAGGTTGAGATGGCTATTGAAAAGCTAAAAAGTCACAAATCACCAGGTATTGATCAGATTCCAGCAGAATTGATTAAAGCAGGGGGTAGGATTATTCGGTCTGAAATCCATAAACTTATTATTTCTATTTGGAATAAGGAGGAATTGCCTGAGGAATGGAAGGAGTCAGTCATTGTGCCTATTTATAAAAAGGGTGATAAAACAGATTGTAGTAACTATCGAGGCATATCACTTTTGTCGACTACGTACAAAATTCTATCCAACATTCTTTTGTGAAGGTTAACTCCATATGCAGAGGAAATTACTGGGGTTCATCAGTGTGGATTTCGACGTAACAGGTCAACCACTGATCATATATTCAGCATTCGTCAAATACTTGAGAAAAAATGGGAATGCAATGAGGCAGTGCATAAGCTATTTATAGACTTCAAGAAAGCCTATGATTCAGTTAGGAGGGAGGTCTTGTATAATATTCTCATTGAGTTCGGTATCCCCAGGAAAATAGTAAGGTTAATAAAAATGTGTCTAAGTGAAACGTATAGCAGAGTTCGAGTAGGCAAACATTTGTCTGACAGGTTTCCTATTAAGAATGGCTTGAAACAAGGAGATGCTCTGTCGCCATTGCTTTTCAACTTTGCTTTAGAATATGCCATTAGGAGGGTTCAGGCAAACCAAGAGGGCTTGAAATTGAATGGTACATATCAGCTTCTGGTTTATGCTGATGATGTTATTATATTGGGTGGAAGCATACATAGTATAAAGAAAAATGCAGAAGATTTAATGATTGCTAGTAAGGAGATTGGTCTAGAAGTAAATGCTGAGAAAACTAAGTACATGGTCATGTCTCGAAATCAGAATGCACGACACAATCACAACATAATTATAGATAATAAATCCTTTGAAAGGGTGGAAGAATTCAAATATTTGGGAGCAACCCTAACGAATCGAAACTCCATTCATGAAGAAATTAAGGGCAGATTGAAGTCGGGGAATGCTTGCTATCATTCGGTGCAGAATCTTTTGTCTTCCATGTTGCTATCCAAAAACACAAAGATTAGGGTATACAGAACTATAATTTTGCCTGTTGTTTTGTATGGGTGTGAAACTTGGTCTCTCACACTGAGGGAGGAACAAAGACTGAGGGTGTTCGAGAATAGGGTGCTGAGGAGGATATTTGGGCCTAAGAGGGACGAGGCGACAGGGGATTGGAGAAACTACATAACGAGGAACTTAATGACCTGTACTCATCACCAAATATTATTCGGGTAATCAAATCGAGAAGACTGAGATGGGCGGTGGCACGCGGCACGTATGGGGGAGGAGAGAGGTGCATACCGGATTTTGGTGGGGAGACCCGATGGAAGGCGACCACTTGGGGGACCCAGGCGTAGATGGGAGGATAATATTAAGATGGATATTCGGGAAGTGGGATGGGTGGGCATGAACTGGATTGAGCTGGCTCAGGATAGGGACAGGTGGCGGGCTCTGGTGAATGCGGTAATAAACCTTCGGGTTCCATAAAATGCGGGGAATTTCTTGACTAGCTGAGAAACTGTTAGGTTCTGAAGAAGGCCTCTGCTCCATGGAGTTAGTTAGTTAATTAGTTATCTGCCTTGCTGTACCGAGATATGTTACAAGTGATCAGCTTCCTTAATACTCGTATTGTCCGGCGATTATGCTCCGTGCAGTTTTCATCACTTCCAAACAAGATACGTGCCCCACCCTCATCTTTCTACTTAATTTTAAGATTGCCAGCATTAGGTAATCATGGAGCTCCTCGTTTAACAGGCTTTCTCCACCCTCATGCCACTTCCTCTTAGATCAACATTTTCCGTCCAGCACACTTTCTTGAGCGGGCCGCAGGCCGCCCCCCGCCCGGGGTGTATTCTTCCCTAGTGTGAGGCACTAGCGCTCACACTCCTACAAGGACTTGCACAGAATTTCGTGATATCACAATTTTTCACGGGGAGTACTTTGCTGGCTCGTCCAGCCACTCAACGCCGCATGCTTGAAATCCATCCTTCCCGGCTTTCAGCCACTGTGTATCCGTATTTACTCTGCGTACCGGAAGTACATGTTCTTGGTCCGGAAGCTGAGGACGCGCCATGCTGTGGTGACCTGTGCTTATCGCAGCGCATTGTACACACTGAAATCCCTAGTGAGGCTTTTCTTGCTTCATAATTCTCAAACTGTCTGTGTACACACTTCGTATGGCCTGGTTCTAATTGTGTGGTTTCTGCTTGTTTATGAATGTCAGTCTTCTTGCATTTGTTTCCCGTCGTTTTGGGTAAGGCCTGGACTACCAAACAGTAGGTGCTCGGTAAACTGTGTGTCGCCGTCTTGTGTTTGTTGACATGAAGCACAACTACGTACAAGTTGTAAATAACTGTAAATATTGTATTTGTAGATTTATCTAGCAAAAGTTATTTTACGTGAAGTAAAAAGATGGTTCTTCTACCCTGAAAACAGAAGCAGAAAGTGCATTTGAAATGCCGATACCCATCTGTCGAATTGGTACAAGGCACGCATTCTTAATACGGACTTCAAACACTCACGTCTCAGTAGAATTACAGACCGTACATTGTGTAATTCTACGTGTACATTAATCTTTGGGCGTCAAAACAAATAAGAAAGCAATCATGTGCCTGGTAGCAGTAACGTCTTGTTTAGCGCATGCGCAGATGTAACTTCGCTGGCAGGCATTGTGGAAAATGTTTTAAGCTTTACTGAAAGTCCGTTCTCAGCAATAATACTTTTTATTTTAGAAATGGTTGTTAGAACGCCGACAAAGCAAAAATTGTATTATTTTAAAATGCTAAAATGACTTTCGATGTATTCTTTCAAAAATTATTTTCATTTTCATGTTCACGTCATATATAATTACAAGAGCTTAGGCTATACGTGCTCGTATCTTTGCCGAAAATATTTCGGCTGTTTACCATCTGCAGTGGATAAGGCTATTCGCAATGAACATACTGCATGCACAAAATGTATTCGAAATAAAAAAATTTATGAAATATACATAACGATAATTAATTACTGGATAGAAAAGTAAAAGAAGGTATTTATTTATTTATTTATTTATTCATTTGTTTATGTACTCGTATGGCTGTTGATCCGCTTAACAGCGCTTTCAGTAGCCTCTGTATTGTCGAACGATATGGTGTTTAGCCAATAATAAGTTGTCAATGATGTTGAAAGAAGTGGTCGTGGCCTGTTTCAGTTATTATCCTAGAGTTTCCATGAATGAGCTCAGTATAACCACGAACAGCCTGAGCATATGTAGAATTCGGATTGGGATTTGAACCCTGAACATCCGCACAGCCAGTAATCATTAGCTTTACTTGTTAACTGGACACTTCTAATTACTTGTAATTAACTGTTTACTAATCATTTCACCATTTGACACTAAAAAGCCTGAGATAAAAAAAGAGAGGAGAGATTCTTGAATATCTGAGTCACTGTCAGCTTTTCAAGAAGAACTTTGGTCCATAGTCTCTTTAAAATTTTTTAGTCCGAGCATTTTTTGATGAATATCATCAATTTATTACACCAACCAAATACACTCTGATGTTCACATGTAAATGTTGTACGTATAGCTCCGACGTCTTCTGGTGCTAGTGCACCATCCTCAGAGAGCACAGGTTGCCAGATATCAAAGAGACCGTCACTGACGAGCCACTATTTGCATGGTTCCACAGCGTGTTGCGATGATTGACGCTCAATAGGCAAGATAATTAGCTGCTTCAACATTGCCGAACAGGAATTGCTTAAAACTAACGCTGCGATTTGGTTGTTTAAGACTTGTAGGATAACCCAACTGACATCTAAGACAACGGAGCGTAAACAGACTGTGGAACCATGCATATCAACGACGCTTGGTTTTAGATTTGGCAACCTGTGTTCCCTGAGGATGGTACACTGGAGCCAGATGTCGGAATTTTGTATGCAACATGTTATGTGTGATTATTACGAATGCATTTCATTGGTGTAATAAACTGTCTGTGTCGATTTGCTCCATGCCGATCCCGGTGGCCGCGCGGTCTAAGGCGTAGGTCTGCGGCCACTCGCTTCCTGGGATTGTGGGTTCGAATCCCACCGGAGGCATGGATGTTTGTGTTGTTTTTGTTCTATAAGGACAATAATATGGAACATAAGTGACATGAAGAATGAGGGAAGGATTGAAGGTACAAAATTGGTCAAAGGATCTAACAGGACGAGAAGAAAATCCCGCCGCGGGCTTGGATGTCTCTCTGTTGCGAGTGTTGTGTCTTGTGAAGTTAGCGGTCACTGGGAAGAGCTGATCACTCGTCCAAAGGGGTCCTGTAGTCTGTGTGTGTGTCTAATTGTATGCGATGTAGAAACCTGTATAATGAAGCTGCCTGTGCCTGATGGGCTTCTGCGCCACAGGAAAGGGAAGGGTTTGCTCCATAATGTTAATCTTATGCATGGCCATATATTTCTACTCCGAAGCAGCAGGGGCAAACCACTGAAGGACATACCTTCGCGCTGGTAGCTAAGGGTTCTAAAAACGTGTGTCTCTTTTTATTACAGACATCGTACTGAATTTCCGAACGACGTATGTGAACGATAAGGGTGAAGTCGTCTCGAACCCCCGCGCCATAGCCATCAGCTACGTCAAGACTTGGTTCATAGTTGACTTGCTGGCAGCCCTGCCTTTTGATATGCTGTACGCATTCGGCGCTTACGGTGGAGAGGTGAGTGGCACACAGCTTTATGATATGATGGTATTAAATAAAGTTCAAACTTAAGTTAGGTAAAGGTAAACGTATCCACGTGCGCAACTCAACACCATGACACGAAGGCATATCCGGGAATTGGGGTGTAGCTCTACGCTTTCGTGACCTTCATCAGCTTTACAGACGAGAAGAATGTCTTAACCCTGATGGGAATACAACCACGGCTCGACGCTTCCCTGCCAGTACAGTGACGGAGTTGTAAAGCCCTTGCGCTACCTGCCTGCGGTATTTCATCCTACAACACTATCAACAGAGCCATCGAAGCACAGCCAATATAGTGGCTAGGCTATTGGCTTGACCAGGGCCGCCGAGAGCGGGTTGAAGCCCCGGTGAAAATATTTTTTCGAGCCTCGTCTCCTCCCAGCAAGGGCAGACCGGTATGAGAAATTTTAGAGAAACAAAGCAAACAGCGTCGTATGCAGTATGGCCGCTGGCCGCAAGTGCGTTAGCACGACAAATCATTGCCCACTTATATTTAATACTACCGAGAAAGACAAAAACATGTGCAGCATAAAAAGGTCCCAGGCCCTTTCGGGATCTCCGTGCTCCCGTAATTTGTACTAGCTCCCCCCTCCCTCTCGTCAGCACTAATGACGACCGTATAATCGGAGTTCGATTCCTGGCAACTACAGAGACTTTATCTTCACCACCGCGCTCAGACCAGCTCTGAGGGCTGTGTGCCTCCTATGCAATGGGTACCGACGCTTTACTTCTCTGCCAGCCGGCGCCTGCAGCTGACGACACACTTCCACCTAGTGGCGCTCTCTGTAATGCGTAGAGCTAATAAGCACGCCCACCATACATTTCCATAGCATGTAGCTTAAATGTGCACTGCGGGAAATTTTCCTTTTAATTGTACGGCACTCTAAATCTACACTGATTGCCCCCCCCCCCACCACGGAGCTGTTGCATTAAATTACGACAAGAATAAATTGTATTTTTGTATTTATCGGCTTTGGACTTCGGTTTCTGTTAACAAAGTGGCATTGGTTTTTATTCTGTACTCTTACCCAGATACCAACCAAGATATGAGGGAAATACACAGAATCTCCGACCCGCTTTAAATAAGAGGAAGATTTGCAGTGATTAGAACGGATGAAACACGGGTGGCTAAGAAAAGTTTTGAAAGAAGAATAGAAGGTGGGAGTAAAATGTAATGATATAACCGGACACAGATTTAAGGAGGAATCCTGAGGGGGCATTGAGTTCCGTGAAAATTGGCACAGTGAAAAGCCCATTTCATTTAAGCGCGTAAACGAATTTATGTCCGTATATTCCAAAGTTCTTGGCCGATTTGGGTCGTAGTTGGTACAGGAGATCTTGACGTAGTATTGTTAAGCATTTTACGGCTTTTTAATTTGGAGCAGCGAGGGTTATAATTTACTTGAAGGCGTACAATAAATTTGCCTGTATATTCAACATTTCTTATTCAAAGTGTTAGAGAATTAGATGCTGAAAATTTCACAAAAAGTGTTTTGAGTAATTTTGAGCTTCGGGAAATCGGCAAAGTGAGATCCATAATTTACTTGAGGGTCTAAATGCTCTTCTGCCTGTTCTTCCTACATTTCTTGTAGGATTTGTTAAAGTCTGATGCAAGAAATCTGCACTTAATGCTGTTAAATACTGCTGAGTTCCGTGCAGTCAGCTCAGGTAAGGTCTTGCTTGTCTTATGGACGTAAATGAAACTAAGAGAAAAAGGTATGACATTTTGAAAGTAAAAACTCCCTCCATAATGTCTGTGCACTGCCTCACGAAGGGCGCTGTTTTCAGTCTTCTTGAATTCATAATCTGGCCTATATCGCTTGGGGACACAGAAAATCCACTGGCAGCTTCATTAAATCGGAAGAGTTATTAATAATGTGTTCGTTTACAGACACTTTTACAAGCATAGACTGTGGAGCAAGTAGTATTTGATGTTTAACGAGTAATGAATTGTTAAGGATGTGGAAGGAGGCGATGTAGTCTAATTTTAGGTACGGTACCGTCATTTTCATGGAGGAAGAGAGGCAGAGAGAGACCGGGGGAGCGATGGAGGAAGAGAGAAAGAGAGACTGGGGGAGAAACCGGTCTGCAGCAGAAGCCCCGAAAACGGATCTTCTTGATTATTATAATTTTAATGTGGTCCGTCCCGCACAGAATAAATTCTTTTCAGCACAACGGGCTTTATTTTATGGTTATCGGAGATTTATGATTACGAAAGGTGAGTGGAATAGCGTGTATCTCGGGTACTGTTCCAGGAGCCGGTTGCCTGGTACATGTCCGTTCTGAAGCTGAACCGTTTGCTGCTACTGTTACGTTTGCTGCAGAAGAGTGACTGCTACTTCCAGAACAAAATTATATTAGTTTTTTTCCTCCTGTTGTCAATCACCCTTTTAACACACTGGCTGTGCTGCGTCTGGTACGTAATAGGTATGAGGGAGTACCAGAACAAAGAGGAAGAGTGGAAGAATGGTGAGTACACAGTGCATTTAAATAGGCTGCGACCACACAGATTGAATAGAGTCTGACTCGCCGAGTGTGTGAGAGGAACGAGGGGAATTCGGTGCAGAATAAATGGTTTTGATTTTGAAGTGAACTGGTGAATCCATTGGCTTCAGTTTGTGTGGCCAAAGTCTTAGAGTTCTCGCGCGCGCGCGCGCGCGTCTGTGTGTGTGTGTGTGTGTGTCTGTGTCTGTGTGAGGAAAACGGAGACAGTTATCAGTCAATGTAGACGATGACCCAGTAGATATTTGACAAGTACCAGGTCTCTACCATTACACTTTCATGTTCGGTTCCGCCTCAGAAGCTGTTGTCTACGCAATTCAGTGGCATGCAATGTGCGAAATACAAGGCTGCCTATCTTGCCTTAATATTCTTACTTTGACAGTAGAAGGTTAAAGGTAAACCTCACCCTTTAACAGGCAATGAAGGCCCACAGGGTAGTAGAGGTAGAGCTCAACTTTTTCTTTAACCTCGGCGCTAGATGGGGGTGGGTGGTCAACGCCACGCCTCGGCAGCTTTAACCCCGGGAAGGACGCAGCACCCATTGTACACGAGGCTGAGTGTACCCAGCACCGATCTAGACGGGTGCGAAAAATTTTGCCTCCTCCGCGATTCGATCTCCGGACCGTCCAGCCCGTATTCAGTCGCTATATCGAATACGCTGCCCCGGCCCACACGTTGACAATAATCCAGAAATTTACAGTTGCTCTGTTTTCTGCAGAATAAAACTCTGAGCCCTAAATTTTTGTCTGCGGTAAATTTATTGAAGCAGTAAAATCATCCATGAAACGCTTTGAAGTACCAGTACACGCTTGGACGTTTCTTAACTCCAATTTAGAACTTTTGAGCAGCCTCGCGCTGTACCTAAAGCACAGACCTTTCATACCAAAATCTCTGATTCTTTCCTAGACAAGTCCGTCTGCAATATGTCGTGGAAAATATTAGCCGTGTGACAGGTTTTTCTCCGAGAATTTCAGGTGTCCCTTCTCACTAATTCTAAAAATGCGCCATAGTCATACTGCATGCTTTTCTCATCGGTATTTTGTAAGCACATCAACTGATAGCGTCTTTAAACCACACACTTCCCTTTGTTCTTCATCACGTGTAGTTGTATTCTGACGGAAACATGGAAACGCTATGATGTGTTGGCGGGCTTTCATTCTAATTCAGACCAGTGCAGTTCTAGGTTGCTGGGAATTTTCCATGAGGCAGTATCGAATTTCGAGTCCAACTGTAGACCATGCTAAAGTGAATACACAGTGAATGTTCACGTATTTCTCTCATAAATTGAATGCGAAGAGTGTTTCTTGTTGAGAATTTCGAATTGACGCGATACAGCCTCACTAGTTCAACAGGGAAGCTACCAGCGTTGCTGTCCGGAGAGCAGCAGTTTGCCTCGTATTCAGGAAAGCTAGGTGTCAAATCTCGAACCGGAGACCGGACATCCCAAGCGAAGTATTCATTTCTTTCCCTGCTAATCTCCTGTCAGATATCATGATAGTGCATCAAACTGGTCCGCGATCGGTTCCTTTCAAAATACGTCCATTTTTAAGCGCATTCGCAATATGTTGAAAAGCAACTATTAGCTTCGCCATATCTGCCCGTCTGTGTCTTCGTCCTCATGGAACAGCTTGGCTTCCAGTGGACGGATTTTTATGAAATTTGATATTTGTTTGTTTTTCGAAAATCTGTCGAGATAAGTCGAGTTTCATTAAGATCCGACAAGAATAACGGGTACTTTACATGAAGACCTATGTACTTTTATGATAATATCTCGCCGAATTCTTCTTATAATAAGAAATGTTTCAGGCGGAAGTTGTAGAGTAAATCAAATACGCATTTTATGTTCAGTAACTTTTTCCCGAAAATCGTGCCGTTTTTGAGGTAATGTGGAAAAATGAGGTAAAGTTGCAGAGGACAATATAATACAGCGCATGCCTTTTGCATGCTGGATAATTAAAGCTACACATACGCTCTCAAAGTATGTAACACTTACTGATTTTACATGGGAACAATGCTTATGCGAACGTGCCTCAGTATAACGTTAAACCTACATGGCCTGTCTTGTGTTACACATTATCCTAACACTTGACGCTTTGTACACCGAGTTACTGCCACAATCGTGAAACAAACACTGGCTATGCAAGCAATTAAAACGTGCCTGAAAGTAGGTTATCTTCATGGTCTGGGTTGTGCGATGGCTCAGGCGGTTAGTCGCCTGCCTGTCATCGCGGAGACCCGGGTTCAATTCCCGGCCAGTCCACGTGGGCTTCTGTTGGACTAACTGTCACTGGGACAGATTTTTCGCTCAGTATTTCGACTTTCCCCTGTCAGTATCACCCCACCGGTTCTCCTTCATTTTGCTGTCACCAACACTATAAAGTATGCGTTTGACAGTGTTGTTAAATTACACCTAACATACACAGTGTTTTGTGCATGCCTGAAGCACTTTAACAAAGCATTTGTGTTAAATTACAGAGTTCGTTATTTTCTTTTGTTAAATTACCCCGAAAACTCTAAACCTTATGGAAAATTATTTTAAAAGCGGAATATTTGTCTCTTTTATATCTAAAAATTTTGTCCGAAATATTTTTCGCTCCTAGATGTACGGGTTTGCCGATTTACGTACGAATTATGCGTAGGATGGCCTGTTTCCCTTTTGAAAGTTGTGCGTACCTGCAGGTTAGTGGAATAAATTACACTGACGAACACGGCCAAACGCGGTTATTAGTATGGGCTGAATGAATATAGGTTGGCATTACTGGTCTCTGCTTCGTGTAGGATTCTGTATGGTAGCTTTAGTTTGGGCAGAAGCTTTCGTTGTTACAGAATAATAGCTGTGGGACAAGTTGTGCGTCGCTATAACAACTGTGTAATCCGAAAAAACACAACAGAGGCACGGGTTGTTCATTTTTGTAACAAAATGCTCATTAGTTGTCTGCCTACGGCTTTATTCATTCGTTGTTTACATATCATTAGCTGATTAACTCCATGAAGTAGGGATATTTTGGATAAGGCAAGTCAAGAAATTCCGGGAATTTTGTGAAATCAGGAAGTTCATTACCGTGTTCACAACATCGTGCCACTTCTTCGTATCAGGAGCCCTGTGAACCTAGTCCACGCCCCTGCGTAAGATACACTTCAATATTGTCCTCCCATGTGCACCTAAGTCTTCCAAATGGTATAACTAACTCCATGGAGCAGAGCCCTTCTTGAAAAGCTAACAGCTCCTCAGCTAGTCAAGAAACTGCCTACCTTATGTGGAACCCGAAGGTTCATTACCGCATTTACAAGAGCCCGCCACCTCTCCCTATCTTGAACCACCTCAATCCAGTTCATGCCCACCCATCCCATTTCTTGAAGATCCATTTTGATATTATCCTCCCATCTACGCCTGGGTCTCCTAAGTGGTCGCCTTCCCTCAGGTCTCCCTACCAAAATCCTGTGTGCACCTCTTCCCTCCCCCATAGTGCCGCATGCTCCGCCCATCTCATTGTTCTTTATTTGATCACCCGGACTACATTTTCCAAATGGTATTCCCCACAAAAACTCTGTATGCATTTTTGTACCCCACGTATTTTACCTGCCTCATTCGTCTCTTCTTCCCTTACAACCCTAATACTATTTGGCGAGGAGTACAAATTACGAAGTTCCTCAGTACGTAGTCTTCTCCATTACATCTTACTTGCTCGCACTTAACGCCCAAATATATTCCTCAGCACCCTGTTGTCGAAATCTCAGCTTATGTACTTTCCTTAATGTAACTGAAGACGTTCCATTATCACGTAAAACAGCAGACAAAGTTATATTTGTACCATGTCTTGCATATACATGTTTCTCATTTACTTGTCCCTCTGTCGTAGGCTAATCTCCAGTCTTCTGGCATATGGCATTATGTAGTCTAGT
Organism: Coptotermes formosanus; assembly: GCA_013340265.1. NCBI lineage: Eukaryota > Metazoa > Arthropoda > Insecta > Blattodea > Rhinotermitidae > Coptotermes > Coptotermes formosanus. Next base: position 174,887 of record BLKM01012535.1, on the reverse strand, counting down.
CATAAGCGTAACTTGGCTAATGACACTGGGGGGGGGGGGGGCAAGCAAAATTGACCATGGGGATTAGGAGCTTTATTTTACAAGGGAGTCAAATTTGAAAGAGGGGAAAATTGGTTCCATAAAATGCAAGTTTTTCATTTTATTTTTTGTGTCTATTTTTTATTTGCCATTATTCAAGTCAGTAACCAAAAAAGCTATTCCTAGGTTGGAAAAATATTGGGGCAACATTTGCCCCTGCTTGCCCCTCCCCCCCAAGTCACGCGTATGAGTCTAGTATTTTAAGAGTGTTTCGGTGGAAGCTGACGTTTTCGGTTTTAAGATAGAAGTGGACACAATAAGGTCCCCTCGAAAGTTACGGAACTTCTCATCAGCCGACACGACCTCACTTATGCTTAATCCTTAATAGGTGCTAACAATCTGTTTGTCTGTGTCGTGTATTTACTTTCCCAGCCCATCCTGCTCGTTTGCTGGGCTTGAGGGCTGGGATTCCGGCGAAGGCACGGATATCTGTCTGTTGTGGCTGTTGTTTGTTGTCAGGTAGAGGTTTCTGCGACGGGGCGATCCATCGTCCAGAGGAGTCCTACCGAATGTGGAGGGTCTTGAGTGTAATCGTGAAGCCTCAACAATGAAGAGGCCCCGGTCCACTAGGGACTGTCGAGTCATGGGGGAAATATACTTTCCTATTGTTCATTTTAGATGTTGCTTTAATCGCCTGGCTGTATTGTCTCACTCGTTATTTATGGACCGTTGTACTTAAGATCCCTTCCGACATTATTTCCTCATCTACGTCTAAGCCTCCCGAGTAGTGTATTTTCCTTCAGACTTTCCTACATAAGTATTGTATTTTTGGCTTCTCACGTGCGTGCCGTACGTTCAAAACATCTTAAACTCCTTTCTGTGATGAAACGCACAAACCTTTTTATAGATTTTGTTTGGTGCATTTCAAGTCTCTGTGTCAACTGCAAATATACGGTATATCACGTTGGACACTGAGGATTGTCCGAGGTATACCTAATATAAGTGACGTTTTGGGAGCTGCCTTTTCTTCCATCATCAAGTTACAAGTACCCGGGGCGGCAGTGACTATTTAATTTGTTCTTCCTAAAGAATAGATTTAATACTATTACTTATACCTGAGGGGGGGCTAGGTCAGTTGACATAGATACTACCCTGTGGACGAATGTAAATCGTGCTTCGATCCCCGATAGTGGCATGAGACCTTTCTCTCCTCCGAAGCGTCCAGACCGGTTCTGGGACCCACCCTGCCTCCTATCCAGTGAGTACGGGAGTTCCTTCCCCTGGGGTAAAACGGCTGGAACCTGAAGTTCTATTCACCTCCATCTAAGAATGGATGGGACTGTACTTCCTCTCACCAATGTGCCTGAATGGGATGTATGGGGAACTTTTTTCCGTTTTAGGTTTGTTTGTAATTTATGGCGGAAGCAAAGCCAAATTCCGGAAAATCGCGCTTAAGAAGTACCCGTGAGACAGTGGGCAGTGTGACGACGTGCAATATACACACACACATAATGCAACCTGTTTTTAGTAGCTAACGTTAAGCCTGAGGATATTGTGTAAGAAACGTTATAAAAAGAACGTTGATGAAAGAAAACTATATATGGCTGAAGCAGAGAGTAAGGACAGGACTACAACGGAAAGTACTTTCCATATTTGTATTTCTTCCTACTGTAGTTTCAGCATGACGATACCGTTCCATCATAGCAATTCTCACGGAGTTACGGGGCCCGGTGCGAAGCAACCTTTGCATGGCCTTCCGCTTATAAAAGGAAAAATTGAAATCCCGCAGCCTATAGACTGCGATACAATATATCGCATGTATTAAATAATGTGCTTTTTCGTATTTCTTTCGGATTACAGTGAGGTTATACCACTTAAATTTGTTTTTGTATGCAACTTGCCCATCACAATCATACTGCCTACGAACAACCTGCCTTCCCCGATTTCTTTTTGCAAACACTGCGATGCTTGTGAAGTAATCGATATTGGATGCTACTTATTTTTTGATGAGCCGAAGAGTGGATCTACCCACTCCGTCCTTAGCTATAGCCATCCTTACATAATTCTCAATCAGTTTCAGTTCTTAGAAACTCCGCTTTGCTGTCAGCATCAGAACTGGGATTGTTACCGTCACCGTGTAGGCTATTTCTGTGTGGAGGAAGAAACTTTCTAATGGTTTTTTGAACTTGAGGACTTTATCAGTTTCTCTATTCTTTTTTAATTCGTACAATAACTGACTGTCTGACTGACTGACTGACTGACTGACTGACTAACTAACTAACTAACTAACTAACTCAATGGAGCAGAGGCCTTCTTGAGAAGCTAACAGTTTCTCAGCTAGTCAAGAAATTCCCCGCATTTTATGGAGCCCGAAGGTTCATTACCGCATTCACAAGAGCCCGCCACCTGTCCCTATCCTGAGCCAGCTCAATCCAATCCATTGCTGCCAATTCCTTCTCCACCGTACTGTACTTTTTCTCCGCCTTATTGAAACTGCGACTGGCGTATGCGATTGGTAAATCGTTGCCTACATCGCCTTGTGATAATACTGCTCCCGCACATTCATTGGATGCGTCTGTCGTAAGTATAAACTCCTGAGAAAAGTCGGGATACTGCAAAATGGGTTGTGACATGAGTTTTCCTTTCAGCGTTTGAAATGCAATTTCCTGTTCTTCCTCCCACACGTCCTTCGCATCTTTTTTATTAGTTTATGTAGTGGAGCTGCTATTTTAATGAACTGGAGGACAAACCGTCTATAATATTCCGCTAATCCTAAAAACTTTTCAGTTATTTAGCTGTTTTGGGAACGGGGAAATTTCTTATGGCCTCTACCTCACGAGAATCCGGTTGAATCCCGAATTCCGAAACTTTGTGTCCTAGAAAAGTCACTTCTTTTCTCAAAAACTCACATTTGTCCTGTTGCAAATTAAGATTATGTGTTCTCAGTCTCCCAAATACGTCCCTCAGTTTTTTTTATCGTGATCTGCTAAGGAGTTCGCATAGATCACTATATCATCCAGAAAAAGAAAACATCTGGTGCACTTTAACCCATTTAACACATTATTCATCATTCTTTAGAATGTTGCCGGAGCGGTCTTTAACTCAAATGGCATCCTCTTGTAGGCCCAATGCCCCTCTTTTGTGCTAAAAGCAGTTGTATCTAAGTCATTGGGATTCATATCAATTTGGTAAGACCCCATTGCTAGGTCAAGACCAGAAAAATATTTTGCTTGTCCCAGTTGACCCAAAATGTTTGTAATATCCGGTAAAGGATACGCATTTCCTACTGTTTTGTATTCAATCTCCGATAATCGACTACAAGTCTAAATTTTTATTGTCCACTAGCGTCCATTTTCTTGGGCACGACTAAAATAGGGCTGTTTCAGGGCGATGTACTTTCTTCTATAATCCCCGCCTGTAAACATTTCTTTACTCGTCTGTCTACTTCCCGTTTCTGCGTCTCTGGCAATCTATACGGTCTGGTATTTATGGGTTCCGTCCCGGCTTCGACACTTATCGAATGCTGTGCCGTTCTTGCGCTGCTCAACTTATCCCCTGGTAAGTACAATATGTCTTGGTAGTCCAGGCATATTTAGATGAGTAGTTTCTTTTCCTCCAGATTTAAATGTTCTACCCTCAGTTGTGCTACAATGTTTTTCTCTCTATTCTGGGGTGCGAATCCTGTACTGCAGTTAACATCCCAGGTTGGGTCAAACTAATCCAGGTCTATTACTGGTTCCTGAATTTCTACCTCGTTATCCCCGGTATTTATAATGCTTGTCATCACATACCCATCTATTACTTTGGTGAGCGAGGCTGCTATTATGACCGCTTCTTGTACTTCACACTTGACTACCACCCCCTACTGGTGGCGATCCTGGCGACACCTGTAATTTGACCACACTCTCGGCTCGCGGTGGTAATTTAATGAATTCAGTTTGCTTTACCTTTACTTTTTCTGCCTCTGATTCTTTTACTTTTTCCATCATTCTGTATGATCCCCGTTTAATTCAACAGTTCGAGATTCACAGCAAATTTTTGCTCCTCCTCGCTGCAAGAAATCGTGTCCCAATATTCCATCACATGGGATGTCTACCTGCTTGTTTACTGATTGGAATTCATGTGGAATCGAACTGTTTTTGAGTTCGATTCTCGCCTCTACACTTTCATGTGTTTGCACTGGCAATCCGTCTACACACTTAACTGTTACTTTGTTTTCAGGATCGTACTCTGTAGTCCCTATTACCTTGTTTCCCTTGACAAGCATAATATCTGCTCCTGTGTCAACCAAAAATAACAGATCTTGTTCCTGCTAACATTTACTTTCAACCTCACGAATTCAAGATTTGTTTCTTCTACGCAGCCTACTCAGTGGACTGGACCGTCGGTCGGCTGCTGTTTTCCGATGGTCGATACTCTTTTCCCGAAAGGTTATCGTTTACAATCCGTTCCCTATTCCACCCTTGTCCTTCTGGAAGTTTGTTGGGTTTCTTACACCGCTTGGCCATATGCCCTTTCCCTTGGAAGTTGTAACACGTGACATCCCTACTGGGCTCTCGGTGTTCTTTCCTTACTGGTACCTGATTTACTCTCACGTCCTTCCTATCCTCTAAATAGCATCTGCTTGCTACATGTCCTACCTTATTGCAGTTACTGTATTTCGGACCATCTGCACTTGTATTCGTCCTACATCTTTCATTTTTCGAAAATATAGCACTTTCTTATTCTAAGGCAGTTCCTGCTATCTCATCAAAGTTAGCCCGATTTCTGCTTCTTACTATTGTCCGTATTCTGTCAGAATACAGACCCTGCACGAAACAAATATTTCGTAATTTATCGGCAAGTGTTAATATGCCTGGTCTTCCTTCCTGCTTGCAATCCTGCAAAGCAGCTTCTCTAAACTTCGAGCCTAAATTCTGCACTCTGTAACCACTCTGATACGGTTTCCCCTTTTGTTTGCTTAGTACTAAACAACTGATTAGCGTGACAATCAAGTGTTCTTCTCCCAGTGTATGTATTCTTTAGAAACTCTTCAGTTCCTCCCAGGTTTCCAAATTTCGGTGTGCAATAGCAGTTCTCGGTTCCCCACTGTTTCTTGTTAATACAAACTTGAATAGTGTACCCTAATTTCTTGGGTCAATAACCTCGAAGGCAATGTCTACATTAGCGATAAACGCTAATACATCCTTCTTCTCCGCCTTAAATGGCGTTCTTGACTTCAACGCTTCACCTACCGAGATGCATTCCGGCATGTCGGAATTATTACTATTCGAGCTTACAAACCGGGGGAAAGATTGGCATGGATTTGAGCAAGTACTCACGTTTTGCTATTCGTTGGTTGCGTAGATATCTGCACCTACACTGAAATACGTGCAGCGTGACGCGGTTTGAATTTTACTTTGAAGTTTTACCGCATTTTTTGCTATTTCTGTGACTTTAAACATGCATATAAGTGAGTGGCTGATGACATAGGAAATGAGTCAGGAGTAAAATGGGTGTAGGTATCAGACAAGAGAGTTTGTTACAGTAGGAAGATGGAACTGAAGTGAGTAAAGCGTGGGAGGTGGAGAAAAGTAACGTGTTTCGACAGTCAAGTGTAAATTGGATGAATGAAACAGAAGTTCATCTCTTTTAACATGAACGCAAGTATGCCTAATGCACAGCATAAGTGATGCTGTACCAGTCATGAGTACCTATTTTCCAGGCTATGACAGCTACTTGGATCTTCAGAATAGGTGATGGCGGAAGGAAATCTACTTAGACTCTTACGTAGACACGGCTTCATACAGGGGCACAACCAAAGTTGACTGCCAGGCTGCAGCCCCCCAAACCCCTGAAACCAAAATTTAAAGAACACAGATCTTGTACACATTATGATATCAAAACTTTTACGTGATTTACCTTTGAGCCGAAATCAGCCACTCAAATCGGCTGATAGCTAGTACAATAGAATTTTGAAACATAAATAAATAAGATTAAAAGAACAAGAAGATGGGACGCTGTCATTGAGTCATGGAATATGCAGTTATGTTTGTATGTATATAAATACAGGTGCAGACAGCGTTATGTTGTAATTACGACGTGATTTTTATAACATAATTTTTAAAATCGAACGTAAATCATATAGCCTCAGGGTCAGCCGCCCCCCCAAAGGAGGTCGGTAAGAATTCTGTCAGAATACCGCAAAATAGTTCCCTTGCTCAAAAAGTGTTTATGCAGGCTCCAAGGAAATCTAATATCTCTACGAGTTTCGGAGAATATTTCAGCAGAACAGGCGTCGCAGAACACCCCACACATTGCATTCACAGTGTTCAAGGCACTTTGTGAAAATTCTGACGTAGGTTGGTGCAATCTTTTCCCTGGAGATTGTGGAAATAAGTGGTCCTGGACACCATACATTCCAGACCTGAGCCCATGTGATGACTTCGCGTTGCGCTTTCTGAAAGGTACATATCGCACACCATCAAAGAACTGCAGAAGGATATAATGGCAACATTTTTCAGCGCCAGTAAAGAAAGTCAAGCCCAGCTGTGTGCAATTTCCGATGTAGGCTGCATGTGGTGCACTTCAAATGTAGGGCTACCAGATACGGTTACTTTTGCTGTGTAGTTGTGTAAATAATGCAAGTAAAACTGGAGCATTTTAGAACTATATGATGTGCTTAGATCTGCTCAGTCTGTGGTTCGAAGTCTTATTTCGCTCGCAGAATGGCACTTGAAACGAGAAAATGTATTTTAACCCTTTCCCTGGGAAAGCTGAGATAGAAGGCCGAAGCAATTTTGAAAAGTCATGAGCAGTTTCTTTATGGAGACGCACATTATATTATTAAATCATTTTGTAAAAATGCCCGAAAAACAGCAACGCCCTAGCGTAAGTTATGAATTGCATTTTTATGAATTTTCCCTATTATTAACAGTGTATTTTGTTATTACACATCACGCATGGAAGAAGACGCACGTGAAATTGTGAATATTTATAATTATACGCATATTTATTCATTCAATATGTATAGCCTACTGAACTTCCTTTTGCCCGCATGCAGACCGGACTTTGTCGAATTACCCGCACCACATGTAAGCTGGAGTGCTGCTGCTTTAAGGCACGCAGTTATTCTTAATTATGTTCAAACAAGACAAGAAAGTACATATAAACGTAACCCTGAGGCCCTTTCGCGTAACCGTTGTTACCACGGAAAAGCCGTAAATATTATATATTCTGAGTGTGTGTCTGTAGCCTCATTTATCCAGCATGCAAAGCGCATGCGCCGTATTTTATTGTCTGTGACCTGTCTGTACCATACTTTTCCACACTATCTCACAAACCGCACAATTATGAGAAAAAATATTACTGAACTCAAAATGTGGGTCTTGATTTTCTATACAAATTTTGTGTAAAACATTTCTCATTGTAAGAAAAATTCAGCGAGATATTACCATTAGTGTACATAGGTCTTCATGCAAAGCACCCGTTATTCCCGTCAGATTTTAATGAAACTTTAATTTTCTGGAAAGATTTCCGAAAAATCCTCAAATATCAAATTTCGTGAACATCCGTCCAGTGGGAGCCAACTTGTTTCATGTGGACACACAGACATGACGCAGCTAATAGTCGCTTTTCGCAATTTTGCGAACGCGCCTAAAGAGCAAACACGCAGTAAACAATCTCCATTACAGTGAAGGATTTTTAATGCTATATGCTGCACACCGTGCATATTACAAGTTAATTAGAACAAACCAACAATTAAGCACAAAGTTCACGAAGTTATATTTACCCTGACTTTATCCTCACATGTTTCAATGGACATGCCGTCATCTTCAGGGGATGCAAAGTGTTGCACGTACCAAAAGCATCAAGAAGTGTGAATATCTTCCAATATACAACAAGCCTGGTCTATAATAAAATCTAAGAAACAAGCAGCATATGAACATAAAGTTAATTAACTATTCTCTGTTACGTAGTTTTTGTGCTAAAACTCAGTCATTAAGTGTACATACAATAAAACGAAGAATAGATATTCTACTTAGTCCGAATTATGGGAGACAAAATGCAGTACAGAGTACAGGGTAACCATAAAATGTGTCTTTAAAAGGGTAGGCTTGTTGGCGTTGGCAACGGCGTAACATATCAGATCAAAGATCAAAAGGCGCATATGACCTGTGTCTTAGTATTATACCTCCGAAGTGTCTGTGTAACGTAGCAGTTGAAACTTCTAATTGCTCTCCACAATTAAGCCTTGTATGTCATTAAGATGGGTAGAGGTCTAACATGCATCATTTCCATTAAAGGATTAAATCCTCTTCCTTTTTATAATGACAGGTACTTGTACACGGGTAAGTGGTCCCTTTGTTCGGACAGATATTGTAGTGCCTCCGGTCCTGAAGTCGGTAACTCGGGTCAGTAGGAATAGGAAGGGAGGTGCTACTGGTAGGTGTCGAGGGGCACTTACTGGATCCACATATACCTGGTATGCTGCCACCAACCAATTTAACAAATCCTAAGGCAGAAATCGGTAACTGCCGAACATCACAATCCCAGTTCCCTACGGTAAATCAAAGCCAGGGAAAGCCAAAGGAGAAACACTGGACTCTGACCACTAGTAACGCAATACTTCTGCTAGCGGTGCGGGAATTCCTACTGGTTAGGAGCAAGTACAGACTACTCAAATGATGGATAATATCAGTTATAATATTTACACAATAATTACTGTACAAAGTTAGATGGATGCAATGGTTACAATAAAACACAAGGGGGAGGGAGTGCCACCAGTAGATAAGTGAGTTGCTCGCCAGACTTGTAACAGAATTTCGTTACCGTGTTATTCGTAATTTGTAATTTATAAGTGTAATTGCCAAAGCTGTTAAATACCAAAGTGCTCGTTCCAATAAGTAAATCACTCAGGATACTTAGAAATTCAACAACGCCACGTACCTTGGAATATCAACCAGAAACTCCAATTTCTCCTGTCTTCAACTGCTCGTATCAGGAACTCGAAGCATCTTGCCGCAACTGTGGAACTTTTGTGAGCGTTTACCTCGCGGCACTCTCTTAAATAGAGTACGCAACTAAGCCAGAATGCGTTACGTCTCGCATATTTGTGCGTGCGGCGACCCGTGGTCATTAACCGCCGTACTCGGCTTAATTTCCTTTAGGTGGCGTTTTGTACTGATTGTCAGGTGAATATCCTTGGTGGCTGACAAGTATTCCGTTTAAATTATTGAATTTCGGGATGGGTCCTTACCCATTCATTACAATATTTTCGGACGGGCTTGTCTGCAGGCTGGCTGTTTTCTTGACAAAGGAGGGGATATTCCAGAATTCGTAACGCTTTAATATTTGGTTTCACTGAGGAGAGTATGGAAACAACGGCGAGCGGTGCCGTTCACAACTTAATGACTTCATCGGAACCAGTCTTCAGTCTTATATGAGAGCGGCTGATTTATTCGAATTATTCAAACAGTTGCAGTAATCTTGTAATACTTACTGTAAATAAACATGAACTGTGTGAGTGCATAAATGTATAACGACGGCTGTCAAAGTGGCTTCATATCCCTCCGTATGTTCCTTTGAATGGATTCATGCTAACGGTTGAGCAACAGCAGTACTGTAACCGTGGGTCGGGCAGTTCAAGTTGGAAAGTTACACTCTCTAGCGCTGGAACGGAAAGCATGGACAAGACTTTAACTTAAAATATTCATGTTTTTATTAAATTTTTTTCGTACTTTCAGCATGGAGCACACGGTGGCGCAGTTGGTTGAGACATTGTGCTACAACCCGGGAGGTCGCGGGTTTGAATCCCGATGGTGTCATTAGAATTTTTCATTGACATAATCCTTCCAGCCGCACTCAGCCTCTAACAGAAATGAATACCACGAATATTTCCTGGGGGGTAAAAGCGGCCAATACGTAGGGCTGACAACATTATCCCCTTCATGTTCCGATTGTCTGGAAGTCTGGGAACCTCAGCCTCCTGGATCCGTCAGGGTCTGTCCAGGACTGTAATCGTATTGTTTTACCTTCGTTAATAGAAACGCATAGTCCACACTGAGTTTAGATTTCTCTCTGTAAGACTGTTAGCCATTTGTGTTTGTGACAAAGACGTGGCTGCGCGCCGTACAACAGGACACGCTGGTACGCAAGAGACCCAAATTGAGGAAATGATATGATTAGATTCAAGTAAGGCCATCTCTCATCCAGTTTATAAATATAGATAGGCTTCACATTAACACGGCCATAAGCATGCGCACACACGTAACGATTACTTCTCTAGGACAGATTTTACTATAGAGTCCAAAGTGATATCCCAGGTCATCGCCCGCTAAACCCTCAAGGCACAGTCGAATGTGTGTGTGCGTGAGTGAGTGCGTGCGTCATCTGCTTTGGCAATCAGAAACTCTGCGTTTCACAACAACGTTAATGTGTTTTATGTAATTCTCGGAACAAGCAGGAATTATGTCGTTGAACACAATTAACTGTTTGGGGCTTATAAGTTAAACGCAGTGTTAAAGAATGTCATACCGTTCTGTTTCTAATAGTACAAAATTTAAATCAGTATCTACCCAATGGAAACTGAATTCTATTTATTAATGCAGGACTGCATGTTTCTACCTATCTCAGGTCATCCTCAGATTCGCAGTTAGTCTTTAAAACATTTTAAGAAAGAAATATTTTCCCCCATGGCGCAATAGCCCCTAGTGGGCCAGGGCCTCCTCATTATGGAGGCTTCACGAACAGACTGACACATCACACTCGGTACGACTTCTCTGGACGAGTGATCAGCCCGTCGCACAGACCTCTACCTGACAAGGCTCCACATTCACAAGACACAGACATCCATGTCCCCGGCGGGACTCGAACCCACAATCCCAGCAAGCGAACGGCCGCAGACCCATGCCTTATACTGCGCGGCCAGTGGGATTGGGTTGAGGAAGAAATACACATTATGTAATTACGGACTTACATAATGTGTATTTCTGCCTCATTATACTTTAACAACCAATTGTGAAACTGATGATGACCTGAGATAGGCCGAAACATGTAGTTCTATGTAATAAACAGAATTTAGTTGTGTTTGGGCAGATATTGGTTTAATTTTTATACTACTAAACGCAATGGTTTTTCTCCAAAGCTGGAATTGGATTTTATACACTATTCAGATGAACTTCGACTTTCAAGTGGCTGACCTTTCAAAGTACAGTCGTCACTGTGTGCATCGTTCTGCCACAGCATACAAAATTTCACGTTTTCCTCACACAGCTTATTCCTATGACTTACACAATAAACGCTGTTATTTCACTAAACAACCTTAACCCTTCGGTCTCTCGGGAAATGAAGTTGTTGGCTGTAAGGCAGGACATGAATTTTGAAATATTATTCGGCTGGGGCGCAATCGTCAAGAGGTTGGCTCTCACCGCGGACACTCGGGTTCGATTCTGTGTCAGTCCATGCTGCATTTGTTGCGGACAGCGTGGCACTGGAATAGGTTTTCTTGCGACTGCTTTGGTTTTCCCTTATCAGTATAATTTCGCCAATGCTCAATACTCATCTTCACCTAATAAAATTTCTTATCAGAAGAACAGGCGGGCCAAACCTGGGAGCCTTTTTTGGATATCGGGGGAACATTACACATAAATGCTTTCTGATTCAGTTTTAAGTGTTTTAACTTCGTCTATGAAAGGAGCTTGCTGTGGGAGTTTTGGGGTTATCGCAACACTATTGATGAATATTCGGGTTTTCTGGGACATCAACCGTGACCAGTGGAGACACAAATAGCTTCCGAAACGTCGGTAACTCTATATCAATCAACACGGCATTATATTCCAAAATACAGTATTAGACTCTAGAGTAGAATGCTACTTGAGAAGTTAGTAGTGCCTTGGGTGGTCAAGAAGTGCTCCTTCTTACGGAAACACAAAATTACCGTCTTTGCAGTAGCTCATGTCACAGTTGGGTCGTAGCGTTCATGCTTTACTTCTGGCAGCTCTTGGTTCAACTGTCATCCCGTCAGCTGCCCATGCTGTACGTTTTTGTGGATTTCCTCAGCCCGTCCAGGAAACGACCTTGTTAATACCGTCACAATGTAATGATGTTAGCCTTGTGTATTTCTACACCTTACAGTGTGCTTTGTTTTCCTGACGTTTCGTGGGAAAGTATTGCTTCCGTCTTCTGGGTGACTGAATTGGTTCAGACGGCTGCCGAAGTGACTGGGTGGAAGAAACTCTGGGGGCTATGTAGGAACGTTTGAGGGAATTAGAGGCAGTAAATGTATTTTAAAGGTCTGAACATATCACACTGCACGGTGTACAAACCCAAAAGTCTACGATTCTTTCAACACAAACACCACAAAACCTAAAAACTTATTACTTTGTGCCCCTATCTACGTGTTTTTAAATATATCACAGAAAAGGTAATAGAAACAAACATCACAAAAAAGATTAAAGAACTGAAAATAATCCTACTTTTTCGCGCTTTTTCTACACATCGATAAGCCAACTGCACTACAATACATACACGTCGCTTTCAAGAAAATTTTATATGTAATCGCCTGTCATGTCTTTATATTTAATATTTTTAACGCCTTACAAACTTCCAAGTTATACATTTCAGGCATTCTATATCTTTTACGATCTATGCGTATTTTAGCCTGTAGAGGTCCAGACCTCGAACCTGAAATACAGTTGTAAGATATATTCCCTTTTGCATTCGTGTATTTAGGTCTGATTATCCACCCCTTAACCCAGAAGATAGCAGTATGAATCTTCACTACCATGGACACTTCAAATGTCATACACACTGCAGCGACTTTTTGTGTTGTTTTACAGGTTGGATTCATGTGACGTTAAAATCGATGAAGATTTCATTGAAAAACGCAATCCACTTTGAGTTATACGTCACTGCTCTGTACTTCACGTGTTCGATAATCACCACCGTTGGGTTTGGCAATGTTTCGGCAAACACAACTTCCGAGAAGATATTCACCATCTGTGCTATGCTTACTGGAGGTAAAGCAAAGAAAGCAGAGGGTCTCATTACGCTCGCCCTAACAGGAGACGGTTCATCATTGACTATGTTATCCTTGCACACGCTAGGTCCATGGAAGTAGGTAGTTTTCACGTTTTTCCGTTGGTGTCAGCACAGTGCTCGAAACTGTGCCATCTGAAATGTGACGGTGTCACGGAGAAAGCACGGTGAGCGGGAAGGACGGTCGGAGGGAATACAATTAGAAATTGTTAACGGTTGTGTGTATGAAGTCTGCTGTCTTCTGCCATGTGATGGCGTTCGGTCTGTCTGGTAGAAGTGTGCCGACGCTTGTGATATGCTTGCCGCTTCCCTCCTCAGAATATTCACACATAAATTACATATAGCCTCACGGTCAGCCCCCCCCCCCCCCCCAAGGAAAATTCTGGGTGCGCCTATGAAGCAGAACTTATATCTGTAGTAAATATTCAGTTCAAATCTTCTGAAGACAGCAGAATCATGCATGGAAATTATATTTTTAAGAGGTGTTTCAGGTTATACAAAACTTAAAAAGGTAATTATATGAAGGGAGGGAAGTAAAAATATGGAAGTATATAATTTTTGGAACTAGATATTTTGGCGCTATATTGCATCTATTTATTTGACTATGCTACAGATGTCTTTATTTCAGTAAAGGGGAGAGTTATTGATGGTACAGAAAGATAGCAGGCCTGACTAACCAAACAACAGTGACAGACTCCTGAAACCAAAATACATATTTTGGATGTTGCGCCCTAGTTATGCTAGCAAAACAATTGAACACTGCTGTTCGTGTTCGCATAAAAGTAGTATATTTAAGTTACTACAAAGTGAGATAATATGTTGAGGTACAGTATAGAATCTAAGTGGCATGCAGCTCTTAGTTCAAATGCAAATATTTTGACAAATTTAGATACCATGGCTGGGCCCCTTCATCCATGTCAATAGTGGTGATTACAAGGCCAGAATAACAATTTACTAAAGCATCAGCTTGCCCCATAATATCGCCTAATAACTCATAATGCCAAAATCAAACCATCCCAAAACCTGCATGATGTCCCCATAAGAAAACATCAATACTTATCTTATTGCCATGCAGGGACCCTGGTGGGCCGCCACCAGGAAGGCGAAACAGCAATTTTGTTTAAAGCTGCCAGACCACATTTTGGAAATGTGTACCAGTCGAAGCTCCCACACAGAGTGAGGCCTCAAGCCAACACACCAAAACCACTTAGCCAAAAGCGTTACACATGGACGAGAGAGGAGGGAAAAAGAGAAGGGTCTGCACACACAGCCACTTGCTTCGCAACACAGGGACACTCAAAAGATTTGGCACAATGTGACATAGCCCTCAGCGTATCCCAAACTTTTAAAATCACTTCTCAAAGGTGGCATAGTTGTAACACTTGCCTCTCAAATTGTAATACTAAAGGAAATGAAAATTTGTGACCATGTTAATGATTATGCCAACTGATAGAGATGGAAATGCTTTGGACATATGTTGGACCTGTAACTGGATGTGCTGACAAGTGTAGCACTTCACTATTCATCAACCAGTATATTTGAGTTACTACCATTAAGCATGTTTTTGTTGTCTGAGTGTGACACTTCCTAGTCATACTGTGTTAGGACCTACCCTGAAGATGGCAACAAACATTCCTCCAACATGTTGGTATCCACAGTTGTCAATACACAGTTTTATAACTGAGAGTACCAGTAACTGAATAGAGACTACTATGATACAGTAAGGTGTTATACTTTAAACAATTGAATGTATTGAAGTTTGGTACTGAAGTCTAGGTGTTGAAGAAAGAATGGAAGCAGCACAAACAAAATTTTTAAGACATTTATTAGGAATTGCTAGGTTAGACAGGGAAAGAAATCAATCCATCAGGGAGAAACTGGGAGGATGGAACAGTGTTGGAAATAAAACACTACCAACAAGAGTGGCTACAGCATGTAGAGAGGATAAATACAGACCGGATATGCAAACAGGCACTGAAATGTACGCCAAAGGGGAAGAGAAACATAGGATGACGGAGGAAAAGATGGAAGGACCAGCTTCACCTTGAGGGATACAGAACAGGCACTGTCCCTAACACTTCACAGCTTATGATGATGATGCATTGTTTATTTTTGGCTGTTTACAGAACTGTTCCGTACTTGCATGATGTTCATCACCCAGCGTACATACTCAAGGCTGTACCCGTCTGATGTCAAACAGTGTGATCAGAAGGATTTTGTCACTCTCCCTCAGGTCCACAGGGAGATACAGCAGAGTATGCAAGACTACTTCCCAAACATGCCGTCAGCGGACCATGTCATCGACATACATGAAGTGAGAGCTGTGTATTTTGATGTCACTACCTGACATATGCATTGACCTTCTGTTGCTTCCACCACAAATGCTTTAAACAGAGTGGTCTTCTGTGGTGTGACACCAAATAGTCTGATAGGTAGATATCAACATTTTAAAAGAACATACCACTTATATTTTAACCCTGAAGATAGAAAATGTATGCTCATCCAAAATGTTGGTAACCATCTACCAGAGTACACTTTGTCACAACCCACAAGACAATGGTCTTAACCCTTTTCAAGCAGATTCTATTTTTTAAGTCAGTGATTATTACCTCACAAAGGTTTATTTATTTTTATTCTATATTATTACATAAATTGTGTATTACTCATAACAGAAAGTGGAACATCTGCTAATCCTTTTAATTGAATTCTTTGTAAAAATGGCATAGTGCATCCTCAGGTTGCAGGTGTTGAAGATGGCCTGCTGGTATGGAGGTAGCTGTGAATGTATTCAACATGTAGCTGTAGCCATCTAACAAGGGGTGGTCCTGCAGTTTGGGGTTCAGTAGGAGGGCTAAAAATCATCACCCAAAATATTAGTTGGTTATAAAATGTTAATGTAGGGCTTTGGACATTGTTAAGGATATGATCCGTTGTCAGGCTGTTCTAAATGAAATAAGAGATCATTGAATTCCATAAAATATGGTAAATTTCTTCATCAGTGTCATGAGTGTTAGTTCATTCTTTGTTTCTTTTATTACTTTGGAGATGCATTGAAGCAAAATGCAGAGCTAACTAATTATATGTATCTTGCCCTTTTTTCCTTCTTAATATTGAAGGTGCACAGTATGAAATAAATATATGCAAAATAGATGATGAAATTTGCCTTTTCAAAGAAATGGATTGATATGTTATTTTATAATTCAGAACTTTTGGTGGTGGAATTATGTACAGATTCCAAAATGACATGCACTTTTTTTGGAACTATCATGTTTGCAGTATGGTGACCATAGTGTGGACAGGCCCACCAAATATTCTCTTTTGTTGTTTCTAGCAATGGGTTTCACTTTGCCTTCGTCTGTCTTGTGTATTCAGTGCCCACATGCTCAACAAAATGATGAGATTACTTCAATAAATTGTGCAGTGATAAATATTAACTCTTTAAACCACAGTGCATATCACATATACCACCTACTGTAACAGTAAAAGAGCTCTGCATTTTACCACACAGTGAGTGACATTTATATTTCATATAAATGTCACAAAAAACAGTGACTGCTTACCTAAACAACATTGGTATTTGTAATAGAGGCAGAGGGTGTTTACTGTGAGACATGAGCAGAAGTTTAGCTGGTACTGAGATGAGCTTTGGATTTGAAAGGATTATTCAGTGTTCAAGATCTATATAAAATTACATATTCTATTCCACTTATTCTTGACTGTGTTTTCATTTGTGACATTATTATGAATGCCTGACTCAGAAACAAAACTTCTTTATAATACAAAGTATTTTAAATTCTTTATGCATATAGTCTATGGGCTGGAGGGCCTAGGGTTCAAATCCTAGGGTGGGTAAGAGATTTTTTCTTCTCCAAAACCGTCCAGCTCAGCTCTAGAGCCTTCCCAGCCTCCTATTCAGTGGGTACTAGGTTTCTCTCCCAGGTAGAAAAGCGGCCAGGGCATGAAGATGACCACTGATCTCCATCTAGTGTCGAGGTAAAGAATGAGTGAAGCTACGTCTGTATCCTCCCATATGCATTAATCGCGTGAATAAGGACAACTTTACTCTTTTGTCTTTATGTATATTCTAATACAAATGTATTAAGAATTATGCATACAGTAAAAATTACACAGAAAATACGTAGACCATTTCTGTAAGTTTAGCTTTAATATTCTTCACAGTAGGTCTGGACAGCATGTTCCTCCACATTATTGGCAATCACATACAACTTTACTCTGTGTGGTAACCCAAAAGACCACAGCCTAAATTTTAATCAC
The DNA here is from genome assembly GCA_013340265.1 of Coptotermes formosanus. Classification (NCBI taxonomy): domain Eukaryota; kingdom Metazoa; phylum Arthropoda; class Insecta; order Blattodea; family Rhinotermitidae; genus Coptotermes; species Coptotermes formosanus. Next base: position 157,577 of record BLKM01012535.1, on the reverse strand, counting down.
TGTGAGAACAACAAATCGCGTATCAGTAATAAACACAGTTCGTAAAGTAAACAAAGGAAGAATGTTCGTAAGAAGCAGGGCATTAAGTATTTATACATCACCTAATTCATCTGTAACAAGGAAAGTAAAATGTGGGATGGTAATGAAATTATTATAGTAAAGTGAAAATAATACAATATGAATAAAGAAATGCACAATTTTCAGAAGACTGTCTTTAGGAATAGAATACTTGGAGCTTATTTGGTGACTAAAATGTTGATCTCCTAGACAACCAACCACAGGAGTTCAGAACAGAAGGTCGTTTGTTCCAAACTTATGTGCCTGGTCACCCAAGAAATTTTAGTCACCATCTGCCAAAATATTTCTTCATACTGAACTTGATAAACTTCTTATTTATAAAAGAATTTTACTGACAAACAACAAAGCAGAACAAAGGAAAGTGCTTTTAGCAAGGTCAGTGCATATGGACTACCTGGCCCTGCCTGTTTTGTGTTAAGAACATTTTTCATAATTTTGAGACCATCATTCATTTACTAGTTTATACTGACATGTAAGACAAAGTTCATTTTTTATTTCTTTAATGAAATGTTTATCATCCACATTCTTTTCTGATTGCTTCAGCTGATGTAACTTTGTTCCATACTGTTTAGAATATTAAGACTTGAGATTTTGTTCCTTTTTTCATTTCCCTACTTTGTACTTATATGTTTCAGTCCACTGTGTTCCATTATGAATGTGTACGTGTTCTTTATGTACGTTCAGTGTACTGTTGCTACTGCTTTTCGTCTTTGTCCCTTTGTGTCTATTGTGTCCAGGTACAATGGCTAAAACTTTTTAGAGGGCTTAACCAGTTACATCCATCTTGCTTTATGCTCTTCCTGTGAATCTAAAATAGGGATATGCAAGATTCTACGTGCACCACACAATCCAAATGTCATAAGATTAGAAATCTGTCCTACAGATTCGTAACTAAGATGATGTCTAGGCTTATTAAAACTGTGACAGGCACATGCAAACATTTGCACTTTTACTCGGTTCTTTTTGTCAGTCACGGCAACCCCATATGTCAAGAAGTGTTTTAAAATCAGTAATTGTAAACATGAGAAGCAAATGATGGCTCTTAAAACTACACAGGATGGCAAACCACCAAATAAATTGAAAATATTTACCTTGAACTATATTTTAATATTTTAAACATCTTGAACCAGACATGTTTTTCATCCTGCGTTAATATGCCTGTCAAACATTCAAACACTTAACAACAAAACAGCCAAGATCAGCACCAATATGTCTACTTTATATTTGGAAAGAACTAAATTAAACCTCAGCTCAGTGAGTTTTCATTGAGGGATTTCGCACTTATTCCACCCCAAATGTATTATAGTGTTCTGCTATTTATCAAATTCTTTCCATTTAAATGCACACAAATATGTTAGTTTCGTAACGTATGATACGTGGTCTCGAAATTTACAATTTGTCATTAAATACTGTATGGGGAGTGTTGCGATAGCAGAGCATGGTTGGGAATTAGTTTTCAATGTGATTTCATGTTCAGCAATGCACACGAGGTGGACGGTTGAGCTCGTGATATACATGCACACAGAACAAAGAACAAAGGATGTATGATCAAGGGTGCATGGTTAAGACAAGCATGGAACACCAACGCTGCCCGCAACCAGTGTGCAGTGTTTTATACTTAGCACTTCCTCCAAAACACTGTCACAAAACCGGCACTGGTTCCTGGGGATGATACCAATTTCACTACACAGCATTTCAAGTCGAACACATTCAATGGGTTTCGTCAGCAGGTCTGCCAGCTGTTTTCTTCCATCAATGAGTTCTATCGTGATGTCGCCCTCAAGGTACCTCTCTCTCACAAAGAAGTGTCACACCTTGATGCGTTTCGATCTTTTATGATACTCCGGGTTCTTGGCTAATTTGATGGCACCAGCATTGTTGATATATAGTGCAGGAATTTTACTGCTTAAGTTAGACAACAGTTCTGACAGTAGGCGCTTCAGCCAGACTAGCTCCTTAGCCCCTTCACTTCCTGCAATGATTTCAGCCTCAATTGTTGACAGCGCTGTAGCCTTTTGTAGCTGGCTTGTCCAGGACACAGCACCGCCCCTAAACATAGTGACAATGCCTGTGGTGGAACGTCTAGTTGCCTTATCTCCTGCGAAGTCAGCGTCACTGAAAACTTTCAGTTCAGTGGAGCCTCTGGTATACTTGAGGCCATAGCTATTGGTTGCTCGCAGGTAGTGGAAGATGTGTCTGACGTCGTTCCAATCCTTTTCTGCTGGTTTGTCCATGACCCGTGCGGCTTTATTCACAGCAAATGCAATGTCAGGATGTGTTGCTACCATAAGGTACATGAGGCTGTCCACTGCCTCATGATATGGAACCTTGCCACTGACATCTTTCATGTTATTGCTTTCTTCATGACTCGCAGGCGTTGACACACCATTTGCTTCAGCCATGTTGAACCGTTCCAGTATCTTATTTGTATAAGCCTCTTGGCTCAAAAAAATTGATCCATCACTTTCACACTTGATCTGCATTCCAAGGAAATTCTGAAGTGAGCCAAGTGTGATCTTGAATTCCTCTTGCAGTAGCTTTAGAAACCCTTCGATTTCTTCATCTTTGTTACCAACAATAAGTCCGTCATTAACATAAATTGAAACATAGAGAGAACTGCCCTCGTTAGTGTGATAAAACATGCATGGATCAACTGTGCTGTTCTTTAACCCAGCTTTCTTCATGAACCTAATCAACCGCTTGTTCCAGCAGCATGGTGCTTGTTTTAGACCATACAGGCTTCGTTTCAGCCGACATATGCAACCACTACCATCATCGAAGCCTTCTGGCTGCTCTAGGTACACCTCTTCTTCTAGTTCACCATAAAGGAATGCGGTCTTCATATCAAACTGTTTCAGCTTCATGTTCTTTGAAGCAGCCACAGCAAACAGTGTGTGAACGGTGTCGTAGCGTGCTACAGGACTGAACGTTTCATCATAATCAACTCCTTGCTTTTGCACATAACCTTTTGCATCTAGGTGAGCCTTAAAGTGAGCGCTGCCATCACTTGACGTTTTTACGTGCATCACCCAGTGGTTTTGAATCACCTTTGCACTGATTGGCTTTGTGACAAGCTCCCATGTGTCATTCTCCTTAAGTGACTCCAGTTCTTCATGCACTGCTTTCAGCCACCGCTTCTTTTCGTTCGACAGCATTGCTTCGGCATAAGAGATTGGGTTCAGACTGTGGTCTCCTTGACCACTATCAACTAGGCAAACGAATTCACCACTGGTCACCCATTCAGGCTGTTTCTTTTCACATTTGCTCTTGCGGTCCGGAATGTCAGTTTCTTGATTAGAATCGTTACTTCCTCCTGACGTAGACGTACTGTTTCCATTGTTACTTTTGTAGATTTGCGATATCTCAAGTTCTGCAGCTGGAGCTACACGAGGTGTGGGACACACGTTCCCATTCTGGATAATATCACTGCATGAATTGCATGTGACTTCTGGCTTGAAGAGGACATCATGACTCAACACGATCTTTCGTTCTTTGGGCATCCAGATTCGATAGCCATCAGTTTTGCCTACATAACCGACCAATCAACCTAATTCACTCTTTGGGTTCCACTTGTGTCTTTTCTATTTGGGAGTGTGCACATAACATTCTGTCCCAAAAACACGGAGGTGACCAAGAGTTTCACCTGTTCTCCCAGTCCACAGTTCCAAAGGAGTCTTGCCTTCCACTGGTGTAGGTCCAGTATGGTTGAGTATGTATACTGCAGTATTACAGGCCTCCACCCACAGTTCTTTCGGCAATCCACTGGCATGAAGCGTGGAGCAAGCGCTTTCTACAATTGTGCGATTTTCTTGCTCTGCTGCACCATTCTGTTCGGGAGTATATGGCATAGCAATTCGATGTGTGGTACCGTATTCTTCTAACACTTTCTGTACAGCTTTAAAGTTGAACTCCTTTCCGCCGTCTGACAGCAGAACCTTCGTGACATGTCCAGTAGTCCTCACTTCTTTCAGTGAGAGACAGTAGACAGTCCACCACCTCATTCTTTGTGGCAATGAAAAACATGCGACGATATTTGGAATAGTCATCTTTAAAACAGATGTAATAGCGGGCACCACCTGCTGATATTTCTGTCATTGGTCCACACACATCTGCATTAATCTGCCCTCCAATGACATTGGGTCGAGTTGTCTGAGTTCCAAAACTTCGTCGATGTGCTTTTTCCAAGGCACAGCCATCACAAAATTCCGCACTTGCTTCCACATTCATGCCATGCTGCTTGAGCACTTTCACTAAATGGTGCTTGTTTTGATGACCAAGACGCTCATGCCACACTTGCAATGTTTCTGTTTTTGTTGCTAGGTGGATCTGTGCAGCGTCTCATGGAATACGTACCCGAACATCCAACACATACAGGTCATTCACGAGCTTACCAGATGCTGCAACAGTTCTGTCAGTTCCATGAATAACAACTTTATTTTTGCTGAAGATTGTGCAGTAGCCATTTTTTGCAGCTGCCTTGACAGAGAAAAGATGTGCACTTGCATCTGGCACATACCAGACATCTTTCAGTACTACGTCGTGCCATGTGCCATTGTGAAACAATTGAACTTTTATCGTACCTTCACCATATGCTTGCATGAGCACGTTTCTTACCAAGCTGAATCATTTTAGGAACAGTAAATTTTGCATATGAGATGAAATACTGCTTGCTTGGAGTAATGTGCCGTGACGCACCACTGTCACAGTACGAACTGTCTGAGTTCATACTGGTTACTTCTGAAGCCCCCATCACATGCGCTGGTAATGTATCGGAACTTTTCTTGGTAGCTGACTTACCACCTTTGTCCCTTGAATGTTGCTGCTTTTGTGGACACTCTGCAGCTCAATGACCAAGTTGCTAGCACCTGTTGCAAGGAAACTTCTGCTTTGCGCGACTGCTTCCTCTCTTTGTGGATTTTCCTGGATTAACCTTCATAGAACTTGATTTCGACCTTGTCATTTTCACGCGCAGCGAACGCCGTAGCTTTAGATGATGCTAATTTATCAGCTCGCAACTGAATTGCACAGAGCTTCTCAATGAGCAAGTTCACAGTTTGTTCCCTCGCAGGAATGGTGTCCCATACATTCTTGAAATCTTCGTACTCTTTACCAAGTGTCAATAGAATTCGTCCGGTCAACATACCTTCAGACAATGTATTTTCACCGTGTTTCACTAACTCGTCATTCAAGTCAACGAACAGTTTTTGCAGCTTAGCGACGTGCCCACTAATGTCTTCCTTGCAGTCCCTTTGTGCGTGGAAGAACGATTCAATTAGCATGTTCAGCCGCTGAATACTACTGTGCTCAAACTGTGCACATAGCTTATCCCAAATATCTTTAGCTTTGGTACAAGTTAACACGAGTTCCGCAACTGACTTGCTCAGGGCGCACGCAATGAGACTTGCAGCTCTGGCGTCATCTTGCAACCACTCGGTTAGTTCCTTTTTCTCTTGAGACTGTGCATCCGCAGGCAAGACAGGGCATTTTTGAAACCCATCAATGAGGCTTTCCAAGCAATTTGCACACAACAACATCAAAATCTGCCATTTCCATTTAGGCCAATCGTCAGGACCTTTGAGCTTTTCTACTTGCACTTTGAAGTCACTGGAAGCAGCAGCCATTGTCTTTTACTGGTCACTTTGTAATTACCGGAACCTTCACTGTTTCACGAACACAATTTCACAGACACAATCTCCACTACTAATCTAACGTACCTGGGCCCATAACCTGTTGCGATAGCAGAGCGTGGTTGGAAATTAGTTTTCAATGTGATTTCGTGTTCAGCAATGCACATGACGTGGATGGTTGAGCTCGCGATATACATGCACACATAACAAAACAAGTGACGTACGATCAAGCATGCATGGTCAAGACAAGCATGGAACACCAACGCCGCCTGCATCTAGTGTGCAGTGTTTTATACTTTGCAGGGAGAAAGCCTGGGAACATGTGAGCTGTGTCAGAATGAAACATCTTAGGATTTTCAATATTGTACTCCATTTATTTAAGCAAGGAAATGTCAAGATAGTGTCCCATGTTAGGTGACTGCTTCCCCTCACATCCTTTCCAATTTATTATTCACTAATGATTGTATAATTTAAGGGTGTACATTTTTAGCAACTGGCAGCATTGTTCAGTAAACCTTTAATGAATTGTGTTAGATTCTTTGGTCACGTATATTGACAAGGCTGATTGAATCTTTCTGCGCCGTCTATATTGTCTCTGCTACTCTTGTTGGATACAGATTTCTGCATTATTAACCTGTCCTTATATCTGTAGTGTCTTGTTTTTCCACATAGCTTACACTTCTAGCCTGAAAATGGAGGCAGTAGGTTTCTTCTTCTTCTTTTCTGGGGCCTGTCAGCAGATGCCCCAGATGCACCTCAGCCTTAGGCTGATTGTGCAGCCTTAACACTCCATTCAGCACAGGTTCAATAACCCTGTGCCTCCTATAAAGAAACTGTAGCCGCGCTTCCACACACAAACTGTCCACTAAATTCTTTACTTGGGTTGGGTGCCAGAAGTTCATTGAAGGGTGATGAATGTTGTGTGTGAAGCGAGGCACCTACTATTAGCTGAGGGTAGATATGATCTCCACTCAGGGAATTTCGCCATGCTCGAATTATGCATCAGCGTAACACCGAACTGGCAAATCTTTGTCCTCCCTTGGTGACGCCCAAATACCCAGTGTCTTGCATACCGCAGACCACCTTCCAGTGCTAAGCTAGGTCCCGTTGTATTGGGTACCTGCTTAGGGTTTGTAGTATGCCTATTGTTCGTGTGGAAAGCTGATCCTCTCCTGAACAGAAGAAGCGGCCTCTCCGTCAGGAACGGAGTTCTGCTGTATAAGCAGCTCATCCGCCCAATGATGGACTATGCGTGCCCCATCTGGAGGTGCACCGCTTGCCGCTACGTCAAGCAGCTGCAGGTTCTCCAATCCAAGTGTCTCCGCATTGCTACTGGTGCATCGTGGTACATCAGTAACAAGAAGATTCACGAGGACCTTGGAGTGCCGTTCTTTGAAGAACACACCAGAGCCCTAACCGAGAGTTACGACTCAAAGTTAGCTGGCGTGGGGAACCCCTTAGTTCGGCAACTCGGCAGATATTTACGCTGACCGAGGGCCGACGCAAGCTGCCGGATGCGCAAGCTAAGGGGTCAGCGACCAGTCGAGGCCGCATGCAAAATGGCGGACAAGTCGACATCGAAACGTGCTCGCTATTGGCTAGCTGGGCGCATTTCGGTCACCCTGACTGAGGTTTTACCGTGATTTTCTTCAGTTGGAAGGTAAATACCAGGGTGAAATTAAAAAGTCGGGGCACGACCCGCGTTTCCCCCGTCCCCACCCCCCACCCCTCCGGGCGCGGCGGCTTCACCAAAGTGCCCACTTCGAATACATTATGCGATTATGCCACCCTGGGTTCAACCCCAGGCAGCCATCCAACCAAAGTTTTCCCCCCTCAGATAGAAAGGCTATGTGCTCCTAGAGCCGTAGCCTTTAGCGTAACAGTCCCAGTCGTGAATCAGGACTATAAACAGTTAGCGTAAGCGAATCCCCGTTATAGTGTGACGTGTCTGTTTTAGAGCCCAGCGATGCGTTAAAATGCAGGAATGGCTACTCAGACAAAGGGACGCCGACTTGCGCTTCTCGCAAGTCTCCGCCCTTAGTTAGCTGTTTGGTTGGTTGGTTGGTTGGTTGGTTGGTACATAGTAGTTGAGTTTTCTACTGACGGAACTACTGACGCTTTCTTCATGATCTATTAGTACCCACTTCTCATAAAGAGTACGCTAGTGTTACGTCGTTTATATGTCAGTACCACTGATCACCTCTAGATAGCATTGTAGTTTTGTTGGTCACCTTATATCATTGAGTTTCTAACAGAGTCCGGTGTGTATTGTGCAGCGCGTTAGGTTGTGGGTTGTGGTTGATCAAGTTGAACACAATAACTAGCTCATGTGAAAAGTTAATTGCACTGATTACTAGCAATACTTAACAGGTTATGGGCCCAGGTCAGGCATAGTGCGCGTATTCGTTAAAAGTGCAAGGATGAGCGAGTTTATTTGTGTGGCTTTGTGTGCTTCAAACAAAGAAAGTTTTTCGATGGGTTATGACTGTAAGTTGGTGCGGTCGTAAGAAGATAATACGCATCGGTGAACTGTTTTCATCTGCTATTATCGGAACTGGAAACGTCGTATGTTGTGAACGTTAGAGGTGCATACCGTATTTAGTTCATTGTGTGTAGTTGCATATGGCTAACGGTCATGGCGCCGGATCCTACAATAAAAATCGAAAAGCTGGTTGGTGCAATCAATTTGGCCAAAAGGAAGTGGCAGATGAACATGCACTTTGGACAGTATGATATATTGTCGATTATTGATGGATCGGGGAAATGTCGCAATGTAACGAACACAGAAAATGATTAAAAGACGCAGTTGGGTTGGAAGCGGGCCAAGGACCGGACGGCGGCGCTAATTGCTAGTGCACTGATTCAACCCGTTGTCGATCTGGTGTTAACGTACAGCAACGCGAAGGATATCTGGGATAAGCTTGTCAGTGTATATGAACAGAACAGTTTTCAACGACTGAGTCTGTTAATAAGGGAGTTTTTTTAAGCTCCAGCGTGATCCGGAAATGGACATTGCAGCATATGTCGCTAAGGTCGAGAAACTATTCGCGGACATGAATACTGAGTTGCGTCGACGAGGGCCATATGACATACGGATTGAAGTGCGGCATGGGCAGATCCTGGCGACAATGGGACCTGAGTACCAGGAGTTTAGCAATGTCTGGGAGTCGCTTGATGACAACAAGCGAACGACGAATAGACTATGTGAAAAATTGTGTACTATTGAACAACGGCTGCAGACATCGACGACGGAAGAGTCAAACGCATTTGTGGCACATGCTTCATCTAGGAGATTTCAGTCGGGGGTGTTGAAAACAACATCGAGTAAACCAGCTGGGTCAAAGAAGTCAACTAAAGACAGTAAGGAAAACCGTAGCTGTTTCTGCTGTGGAAAGATTGGCCATCTGAAAAAGAATTGTCAAAAACTGAAGACTAAAAAGACTAATCTTAATATGGGAATTCCTGTTGCGTTATTCTAAATACAGTGATAAAAAACACAGACACACCACAGAGATATATATTTTGCACACTACGTCATTTATTCTAAGGTTGTGCCAATGTACTACATGCTTCGGCTCGGCTGAGCCATCATCAGGTACATGTATAAATGTTAAAACTCAGATCCTTCATCATATAACATAAAATAGCGTAAAAATAGGATAAAAGTATTAGTGAAACTTTACTGTTTCACTGTTTTTGACTGTAAAATCCATTCCAAGGAAAGCTGGTGTAACTTAACCCTAAGCTAATATAGTGATTAATCCAGCATCCATCCATATGTCAGGGTCTTTTTTCCATAGAATGATAGAACACGTTTCAGCAGCTATTTCTCATTTTATCTCGGCAGTGAGTTCCATTTTCCTTGAAGTAGGTAAGGTTGAATCCAGTTTTTCTATGAGGGCAGCCCGAAACCATGAAGTAACTCAGTAGCGTGCTCCGGGAATTTATGTTGACAGTGTAGGTGTTTATAGTTTTTATGCAAACTGGGCAACTTTTGTAGAAACATGTTTGGATCAGCCTATAATGAAGGAAAATATTTTTTATGAATTCCTAGGTACTGCGCTTTTTTGGATCGGGGTGTGAAGTCCTTGCAACCTTTTAGTACTTACTGGGTGTATTTCCTTACAGATTTTGAGACTTGAAAACCTGATGTTTATCACTGCGTGTCATGCAGTAACTATGCCATTGCGTAAAGGTTAACATGTACAGTATCTGCACCATACATTGTATCTCATATGTTGTGTGTTGCAGCAGGAGTCAGAGGCTGATGATGTACCTAATGATGAAATACCTGATATTGTAATCTCATAAAGTCAACACACTGGTCCATGTGAAAGGTCCTCAGCATGGTAAGTTCAACCACGGGTACTAAACAAACATAAGAAATTCAAACTAGGAGGAACAAAAATATTATTCCATTAATAGTCTGACCATAATTGAACATATATTGCACAAGTATAAAGACTCAGCTACAGTCCACCTTGCCAAGCACTTGAGTTTCGTTGATAGTAAAATTAAATATTGTGCCTCTTAGGATATGACTCCATGTACTATGGTTGAAAGTTACTGACATTTTGAAAGAATGTGTTTCCTCCGTCTTGAGGTAAGATTTTTCCTACCCTGAAGATGGATGTAGTATGTTCCTCCGAAATGTGGGAGAATTACTATCAGATTACATTAGAGTACATGGAATTGTATCTCTGATGACTTAGTCTTCATTGTCACTCTGTACGAATGTCAAATCTTGAATAATAGTATTGTCTACATAAGCTCTCTTGAGCACTGTGCTGCCTGCCATTGGCTGGGAAGTATCTGTATTCACTTAACAGAAAACATTGACAGGCTTCCTTTAGTAAGCATTACATCAATTACTGTAAGTATTTTGATGTGTAGTTTTATGTGTTTTAATTATTTTGAACAGGCTGGATCTGATGGAGCTGCTGTGTGAAATTGTGGGTGCCCAGCAGTTATAAATCTGTTTGTTCATGTATCCTGACAAGTGGAAATGTACTTTGTCTGTCATTAGAATATTATTGAAAACAGCACTATCATTCAGTATTTTGAGTCATTGTGCAGAAGAAATTCTGAAATTTGCCTTGTCACAGTGTTTTAATTTTTGAACAATTTCAGTTTTGTACATATGAAAATTAAGATCTTTGTGCAATACTCTGCATTCTGTGATCAGATAGTCCTAGAGAAGTGGAATGCCTTCTTGCCAAACACATTGTACTGCTAATAGCTGCCCTTACATTTTCAACATTTCCTGGTGTCCATGTGGTAGGAATTCTGCTTTGAGGTTTCACTTTTAAGGCTGAAGCACTTTCCACAAGTTCAGTACCTGTACGTTTATAATCTTACGGCTGGAAACAGCCATGGTAAGGTGTGATAAAATACAAGATTTCAGGCTTCCACTGCTGTGTAGATGAGCTCTTCACTGTTCTAGGATGTTACACAGCATAGTATTGTAGCTATTTACTGACGTATCGGGACAGCCCGTTTTGATCTTGAATACATTTGTGAATCAGGTCACAGTCCATCACACTCAGTTCTATGGTAATGGTCATGGTAGTCATGATGGTCATAATGATATTGATGATGATGATGATGATGATGACGACTGGTTGAGGGAACCTTGAATGTTAAAATCAATTTTAATGATGATGATATCTTTTGAATGAGATTTTAATATAGTGCCACTGGATTAAAAGCAGGTGTTATATCAAATACCTACTGTAAGTAATTATTTCTGTACTTTCAGTTTGGCTGTGCCAAATGATAATTGTAAAAAGCTAAAACAGTAGTGAAACATCACACCAATTGAGTGTCAACAGTGATGTATGTGAGAGGTTGCTTGCTATAAACCTGTCCGAATTTCCAGTGTATGGAGTATCAGTGATGGGTAACATGATGTCATGTTATCGTTACACACATCCACATGAAGATCTGTGGGAAAATTAACTTCAGACTTCAGTGACCACCAGAAATGTAAAGGTTTTTGTTGTTGTAGCTCAGTAAATATAGTGACCATCTGAGGACCAGGCTTCAGATTCATGGCAGAATGAGGAATTTTTCTTTTCACTTACACCATCACTACTGCCTCCTTGTCCTCTTCCCCTTCCTGCTAATTAGTGGGTGCTGCGAGTCAAGCTTGAAATCGGCAGGGGAGACACCCATTTACGTAGGTTGGCTGATAAGTAATGCACACAGTGGAATATCTAGAAAAAGAAACCATGTATTTAAACAAACCAAAAAAGGAAGTAAAGTACAATATTTTAGCTACAAATTGGCATACTTATTTTTCGACATAGTCGCCTTGTCGCTCAATACATTTTTCCCAACGTAAAACAAGTTTACGCATGCCGTCAGTGAAGAATTCAAGGGTTCTTTGTCTGATCCACGACGTCACAGCTTGCTTTACTTTGTCATCTGAGGTGAAATGAGTCCCCTTGAGATCCCTCTTGAGGTGAGGAAAGAAATGGAAATCGCTTGGAGCCAAGTCAGGGCTGTAGGGCGGATGGCAGAGAACCTCAAACTTCAGCGTCTCCAGAGCATCAAGCATTGTGCGAGCAGTGTGCAGTCTTGCATTGTCATGCAGCAACAAAATCGCTGATGTTGACTGCCTAACTTGACACACCCTCCGCCGTAGGTTTTTTATTGTTTCAATGTACCGAGCTGAATTGACAGTATTCCCAGCTTCCAAAAATTCTGTCAGGTAAACTCTTTGTGAGTCCCAAAAACAGTCAAAAGAATCTTGCTGGCAGACGTCACTGTTTTGAATTTTTTTGGGCGAGGAGATGAAGCGTGCATGTATTGCATGCTCTGTCGTTTTTCTTCAGGGTCAAAATGATGAATCCATGACTCATCCCCAGTAACAATATTCAAAAGAAATTGATCTCCCTCTTCGTGATAGCGCTTCAAAAGTTCTTCACAACTTTCAACACGTTTTTGTTTGTTTTCTGGCGTCAACATGCGTGGCACCCATCGAGAACGGACTTTTGTGTAGCCAAGCAAACCAATGATATAGCCCACTCTTTCTTTAGACATTCCTAGCCTACCTGCCATCTGCTTCTGGGTGATACGGCGGTCATGCTTGATCAGTTCATCAACCTGTTTTTGATGCTTGTCATCTGTCACGGAAACCGGCCTTCCACTGCAAGGTTGGTCAACAATATTGGCACAACCGGGTTCACATTCACGAAATTTAATGGCCCAACGATTTACTGTAGTTCTGTTAACAGTGTTTTCACCATACACAGCCTGTAAACGGCGATGAATTTCAATTGGCGTCATGTTTTCAGCACTTAAGAATTCAATCACCGCACGTTGCTTCAATCTCGTTGACATGTCATCATAACACGACTCCATGTTAACACGCACTGTTTTAGAACCGGTGTAGAGAAAGGAATCAAACTTGGCACCGCTGTGGAGGGGGGTTGTGGCTACAAGGACACACTGCGCGCACATCGCTGCTTTGCTCCATTGGCAAAATATTTCACTGTGTGCATTACTTATCAGCCACCCCTAGTACATAGTTACCTTTGAAACTTCGTGACTCGTGGGGGCAAGGTACAGTTCATGTAAGTAGTTACTGGGGAAACCCTGCAATCCAGGCAGGCAAAGCACACACATTTATTTAGTTACCTTTGAAAACCCGCGACCCGTGAGGGCAAGGAACACTTCAGGTACACAATTACTGCGGAAACCTCACAATGTGGGTAGGCAATGCACACTCATTTACATAGTTACCGTGGAAACCTTTCATTCATTCATTTATTTATTTGCATTCACTGATCCGTCACTGGTACAAAACCATAGGATATAAAGTATGACGGAATGGAATACTGAATAGTAAACCATCTTTATTGACTCAAAGGACAATACCTGTTTTAGGGATCTAATTATATAAGCTGCTTTGTTTAATTTAGGTATCATTTGATCAATGTGGCAATGCCACGATAAATTAGTATCAATCAACAATCCCAAAAATGTTGTAGTATGTATACTGGAGATTTTTTGTTTTCATATGAGATGCGTAAATCCGTTGCTTTTGTATTTTTAGTTAAAAATTGAAGGAAATAAGTTTTTTCCAGATGTAATAATAATAGATTACTATTAAACCATCTGTTTAATTGTATTATAGTAGTGTTTATGTCTTTTTCAAATCTATGTATATCAGGATTTGTGATTATCAAGCTGGTATCATCAGCATACAAAACTGAGTTAGCTGTATCAGATATTATGTTTGGCAGGTCATTAACATATATAAGAAACAGTAAGGGACCAGGTGTGGATCCTTGAGTAACTCTGTCTGTAACTGATTGCCATTCTGAGTAATATTTTATTGTATCTAGATCTACCAATACTCTCTGATATCTGTCTTGTAAGTATGATTTAGTTAGATTATTAGCTTTGCCAGAAGTACCATAGAATTCCAATTTAGACAGTAGGATGTCATAATTAACGCAATCAAATGCTTTATGAAGGTCGCAAAAAATACCACCTACCACCATTTTATTATTCAATGCTGTCAGAATATTTGTAGTCAACATATAGGCCGCAATGTCTGTTGGTGATTTCTGTCTAAACCCTAATTTTTCATCTACTAGAATGTGATTATTATTAATATGTTTATATAATATTTTATAGATAACTTTTTCAAAAATCTTTGAAAACTATGTAAGCAGAGAGACAGGTCTATAATTGGATGTCTCATTTTTATCTTCTTAAATACAGGTTTAATTTCTGAGAATTTTAATCTCAGGGAAAATGCCGGAAAATATTGTAGTAAGTTAACAGAGAAGAGATATAAGGAATACTCATTTTTAAGATTTTTGTTGTTATCCCGTCATATCCATGCGAGTTTTTTGTTTTGAGAGACTTTATTATGTCTTATATTTCTTTAGATGATATACATTTGAGTTTAATAGTAGGGAATGGTCATGTAAATGCCTTGGATAGATAATGTATAGGGTTATCATAATTAACTTTATGCTTATTCATAATTAAATTTTGAGCAACAGACCCAAAATATTTATTAAATGTCTCAGCAGTAGTTTGCCCATTGTGGGATAAGTTACTCTTTACCTTAATTGAAGTTATACTTTGAGTAGTTGGTTTTATACTTGAAATATTCTATATAATCTTCCACGTAGTCTTATTTTTATTATTAGAACGGGTAAGAACGTTTTTATAGTACAATTTTTTAGCTACTTTAATAACTTTTGTTAGAATTCTACAGTATTTCTTATAATATTCTGACACATTAGGGTTATTAATGTTTCTTTGAATTAAAAAGAGCTTTCTTTTATTTATACATGAAATTTTTATTCCTTTTGTTAGCCAAGCTTTATTGACGGATCTATAGTGAACTTTTTTAGTAGGGAACTGGAGCACAGTGTCTTTAAGTACTTATCCAGAAATTTGTTGAAGATAATGTTTACATGGTCTTCCTTGAATACCTCTTCCCATGATTCATAACTTAATTTGATATTAAAATCATTAATGGAATATTTGTCAATTTCACGATTAATGTAAAAATAATTATTACAACTCTGCAAATATATTGTGTATTATTAAAAATTGCGTGTCATGATCAGACATTCCGTTTATAATGGGGTTCAATGAAAAGTTACTGAATGTGCATGTATTAATAAAGAGATAACCTGAAGAATGTATGCGCCTCTGTATTATAACTTCGTAGTGGTACCCGCAGTTATCGTGAAAAATGAATAATGTGTGTATGTATGTATGTATGTATGTATGTATGTATGTATGTATGTATGTATGTATATTATACAGTAGTATTAGTGCCCGGCGAACCTTTACGTAGTTAACGTGGCAAGCCCAATTAGTCATGCCTGTTACATACCATCCGCGCGTCCTTCAAATTAAATTTTATGTCTTGTCTTTTCCTGCCATCTGGTGACGGTCCTTGAAACTCCAACGTGGGAGTGTGACAGAGACTGACAATGCTGCAGTGTATATAAGATGGGTTCACTGCTTGCAGAAGGCAAAAGGTTGAAGAATTTGAAGGAAAAGCCACACCGTATAATCCCGTACCATGTTTAGGTTTTTTGTGGAGAAGGACCCTGCAGCAGACGCTACGGACGCACCGCAACCTTAAGGCTTCTTGTGCAACCCTATGATGAAGATTATTATTATTGTGATTATTATTATTATTATTATTATTATTATTATTGTCCTTTTCCTGGTAATGCAGCACCGGTGGATAGAAATTGACAGGGGAAGACCGAAATACTCGGGGAAAACCTATCCCAGTGCCACTTTGCCCACCAGAAATCCAACGTGGACTAACCCGGGGACGAACCCGGGTCTCCGCCCTGGGAGAACGGCGGCTAACCGCCTGAGCCATCACAACCTTAAATCGTAAGCTACACCAAAGAGAATATTATTTACGAATATTTCTTTTCTATATTATATATTTGTGGTTAACCATTTAAAGACTGAGATTACGCTGAATTATTTATTACAGGCTCTGTTCGTACCGCGCAGTAAACACACTTCGTCTCGTTTTTAAGAATCAGTCAGTTAATGCTGCGTAGAAAAAGAACTGCAGTTTGTTCCCAGGTCCGTGCAAAACATGTAAATAAAGCTGAATTATATTACAGGCTCAATCCGTACCGCACAGTAAACACCCCGACAGGGTTTTAAAAATCAGGTAATGCTGTATGGGAAACAATCGCGGTTTATTCCGAGGTCCATAAAAAACACGTAAATAAAGCTGACATATTCGAGGCTCAGTCCGTACCGTGCAGTAAACATGTCTGACAGGGTTTTAAAAATCAATCATTTATTGCTGTATGGGGAAATAATTGCGGTTTGTTCCGAGATCCACACAAAACACGTAAATAAAGCTGAATCATAATACAGGTTAAGATCGTACCGCGCAGACGACACAGTTTCTGTATTTGCGTCTCCTGACATCTAGTGGCGGTCTGTGGATCTCCAAAGTTCTCAAAGTTTTCCGGCCATCTGGCGGCAGCCCATGGAACCCAAGCGTCACATAGCATTGCGTTACTGAATTTTTATATAGATATATCATCTAAAACACACATTTGATTAAATAATACAAATAAAATATGTTACTCCCCCCCAAAACATTGAGGGTTAGTCAAAAGAAGCCAATTTTAATATTACAAACCTGCACAAGTCCAAGGTATTAACTAACTAACGAACTAACTCCATGGAGCAGAGGCCTTCTTGAGAAGCTAACAGTTTCTCAGCTAGTCAAGAAATTCCCCGCATTTTATGGAACCCGAAGGTTCATTACCGCATTCACAAGAGCCCGCCACCTGTCCCTATCCTGAGCCAGCTCAATCCAGTTCATGCCCACCCATCCTGCTGCCCGAAGATCCATTTTAATATTATCCTCCCATCTATGCCTGGGTCTCCCAAGTGGTCGCCTTCCCTCAGGTCTCCCCACCAAACTCCTGTATGCACCTCTCTTCGCCCCCATGCGTGCTACATGCCCCGCCGATCTCATTCTTCTCGATTTGATTACCCAAATAATATTTGGTGATGAGTACAGGTCATTAAGTTCCTCATTATATAGTCATCTCCAATCCCCTGTCACCTCATCCCTCTTAGGTCCAAATATCCTCCTCAGCACCCTATTCTCAAACACCCTCAGTCTTTGTCCCTCCCTCAGTGTGAGAGACCAAGTTTCACACCTATACAAAACAACAGGTAACATTATAGTTCGGTATACCCTAATCTTTGTGTTTTTGGATAGCAACCTGGAAGACAAAAGATTCTGCTCCGAATGATAGCATGCATTCCGACTTCAATCTGCTCTTAGTTTCTTCATGAATGGAGTCTCGATTCATTAGGGTTGTTCCCAAATATTTGAATTCTTCCACCCTTTCAAAGGATTTACTATCTATGTTTATGTCGTGATTTTGTACTGCATTCTGATTTTGAGACATGATCATGTACTTAGTTTTCTCAGCATTTACTTCTAGACCAATCGCCTTACTAGCAATCACTAAATCTTCTGCATTGTCCAAGGTACTGCAGCTGAAAATAAAGTGTTAATTGGTACTTTTGACGACTGTAGTGTGTTACCCAGTGTCTAAGAGCTTGACAGAAAATAGGTTCCCTCTGTTGAATTCCATCCTTTCATACACTTAAGTCTGAAGCACAGAATTTTAAACACAACAAAATAATGTTTTCTCAAAGAGCTGTGGAAGCTGATGAATTATTGTCAGTGGTTTCAAGTTCCATGTAATTGTATTTCAGAAAATAATTTAAAGTCTATGTGATGTTTCCAGTCCGACCGCGCGTCCAATAAAGGGTCACCCACATTTTTCCAGATGGTTAGCCACCCTGATACTGTTTTTGGAACAGTTGGTTGCTTTAGTATGTGCAGCCTGTAGAGTGCCATCCTTGCCTCCGCTGTGATCAACAGATCTAGCGGAGTCAGATTCAAAAGCACCTCCATTGCTGCAGTAGGGGTCGATTTCATAGCCCCTGTAATAGCTAGACAGGCCATTCTTTGAATCCTGCCTAACTGAATTTTAGTGGTTTTTTCCTTTACTTTGGGCCACCAAACCACCAAAGCAGCATGGAGTATGGAAGGTCTAATTACCCTAGTATAGAGACAATGCACCATATTAGGTGTTAGACCCCATTTTTTACCATACATGCGTCTAACCACCGCAAAAGTGGTTTGCGCTTTTCTGATTGTTTTCTGCAAATGTTGGTTCCAATTAAGGTAGGAGTCTAAAATCACTCCCAAATACTTGGCCTCTCCCAGCATTTTAAGCTCCTTACCATGAAGCGTGAGAGGCCCTAAGTCTTCTATTTTCCTGCTACTGGTAAATGGAACTATGGCTGTTTTGTGAGGGCTAATATTTAGACCCTCTTTTACAGCCCATTTAACCACCATATTCAGGGCATCTTGCACAAGCTCCCTGACTGTGTGTGCAAATTTACCTTGGACTATGATAGCAATGTTGTCAGCATAGCCAAATGTATTAAAGCCTAGGTCATTAGTAGCAACCGAAAGCCTCTCAACAACTAGGTTCCACAAAAGAGGAGACAAGACTCCACCCTGTGGACATCCTCCTACAACTTCAGCAGTCAAACTGCTGCCCATAAGGGAAGTGTGTACAAGTCTGCTTTCACGCATGGACCTGACCCACCTGCAACAGGTTTCCCCAAGTCCATGCTGTCTTGCAGCCGTAGTTATTGCATTAAAAGAGGTGTTGTCGAATGCCCCCTCAATACCTGGCCTGTAGAGAAACTGGTTCTGGTGAAGTGGTTTTTCAATCAGGATACCATCCCTGTTATGTCTGTCAAGTAATTTCCCAAGTGTCTTGAGTATAAATGACATGAGACAATTTAATCAAATCAAAGTATTAGAGTATTAAATTATTAAAGTATTATTAAGTAAAATTATAAATATTATAAAGCAAAATTAAAGTATTAAATCATCAAAGTATTAGAGGAATAAGTAATAAAGTAGACGAACTTCCCAACTTATGGCCAATGAGATTTCCACATATTCTTTGTTATTCTGAACATCACCTTAAGGATACTGAGATTGATTGCATATCCATCAACTACTATAAACTTGGTTCCCATTACTGTCGGAAAACTTGTAAAAGTGGTGGAGTTCGCATATTCGTGCATGATTCTCTTCTGTGTACACCCATTAACCTAAACAAATTTTGTATGGATCAAGAAATTGAAGTATGCGCAATCAAACTGCATCAGTATCATTACATTTGCATCCTGACCATATACAGATCGCCATCTGGCAATTTCACTTACTTTTTAAATTCCCTTGAATCTGTACTTAACTATATAACAGTTCAATGAACCTAATAATCTGTGGTGATATAAATGTTAACTATAATGATAATAATATGAACAAAATACAATTAAGCTCTCTTTTGGATACATATAACCTTCAAAGCATTGTAGATTTCCCTACAAGAATTAGTGCCCACTCAACAACAACTATTGACAATATATTTATTGATAAATCAAAGAATATAAACTTTACTATTGAACCCTATCCAAACAGACTTTCTGATCATGATGCTCAGATACTTATTTTACATAATAAAACAACTCACAATTTACCTGTTTGTTCATATACCAAAAGACTAATAAACATTTCAACTATATCTGAATTTAAATTGCATCTTAGTTATGAATCTTGGGAAAATGTACTTTCTGACATACATGTAAACACAATCTTCAGTAACTTTCTAAACACGTATTTAAGAATATTTTATTATTGTTTTCCCCTAAAACAATTCCATCAAAATCACAATAACAAAAACTGGATAACGATGGGCATTAAAATATCAAGCCAACATAAAAGAGACTTGTTTTTACTTTGTAGAAGTTCCAATAATCATATCTTAAGCAACCACTACAAGAAATACTGTAGAGTTTTATCAGTGGTAATACAGGCAGCTAAAAGACTACACTACAACAAAATTATCTCAAGCTCTAAGGATAAGGTTAAAATTTCTTGGCAGATAGTAAAAAACAGAAACCAATAAACTTCCAAGTAACCATAATACGAGGCCACTTAACATACGGGGTAATCTATGCCATGATTACCAAGTGATTTCAGATAAATTCAATAAATACTTTGCTATAGTAGCTGATAATATACTTAACAATAACCACGAGTCTCACAATGAAAAGACTGCTGTCAATCAGTCCTTGAATTATCTCCATCACATATTCAAACACCTATTTTCTCATACGACTTTGACACCTACAACTCCAAGCGAAATTAGTAAAATAATTAAATCTTTGAAAAACAAAATTTCATGTGGATATGATGAAATTCCACTAAAGATTTTAAAGATCAGTATCCCTTTTATAAAATCCCCCTTAACCTATATAATTAATAAATCTATAACCAATGGTATATTCCCTGAACGTTTAAAGTATTCTCAAATTAATCCAGTTTTTAAAAGCGGAGATAAATCTAATGTGTGTAACTATAGGCCAGTTGCATTACTGACATCATTTTCTAAAATTTTTGAGAAAATAATTTACAAAAGACTTTATCAACACATTATCAGTAATAATAATCTGGCATCTGAACAACATGGGTTTAGGAACAATTTATCTACTGAAACAGCAACCTTTAATTTGTTAAACAACGCCTTATTAGCACTAAACAACAAGTCAATTGTCGGAGGCATTTTCTGTGATTTGTCAAAAGCATTTGACTGTGTCGACCATGAGATTTTAATATCAAAATTGGAATTTTATGGTATCTCAGGCAAAGTTAAGCAACTGATCACATCTTATCTTCAAAATAAATATCAAAGAGTACTAATAAAAAACAAAGGTTCTATAAATTATTTTTCCGAATGGACATCAGTAAAAAAGGGTGTCCCCCAGGGTTCCATTCTTGGACCACTGTTCTTTCTCCTGTACATAAATGACTTGCCTTCTTCATTTCATCATGTTTCTATGCCTACCTTATTTGTGGATGATACGAGCTTAATTTATACTAACTCAAACCTCACTGATTTTGAGAATGGAATTAATACATTATTTTCTTCACTAAACAACTGGTTTGAAACTAATTTGCTTTCATTAAACTATAATAAAACTCACTGTATGCAATTTCTGACTACAACCAATCAGGACATAAATTTACATATAAACTTAAATAATAAACAAATAGAAAGGACACTTAATACTAAGTTTCTTGGTCTAATTATAGACAACACCTTATCATGGAAGGCCCATATTGACTATATATTACCTAAGTTAAGTATGGCTTGTTATGCTATAAGATTTTTAAAATCATTCATATCACCAAACAACTTAAGAATGATCTATTTCTCATATGTGCATTCCATAATAATGTACAGAATAATCTTTTGGGGCAATTCACCCCACAGTAAAACTATATTTAAATTTCAAAATAAAGCAATAAGAATTATTACAAATTGTGGTACTAGGGCATCATGTCGAGATAAGTTTGAAGATCTTAAAATACTCCCTCTTCCCTCACAATATATTTTTTCTCTCATGCTGTTTGTTGTAAAGAACAAAGAGCTGTTTAAATCTAACTCCGATGTACACTCAGTGTACACTAGACATAGAACTGATCTGCATCCTCCATTATTACATTTATCTACTTCCCAGAAAGGTGTATACTTTTCTGGAACCAAAATATTCAATCACTTACCTCAAAGTATCAAAGATCTGTCTCATGATATAAAAAAAATTTAAAGATATACTAAAAACATTTCTCCTTATGGGTTCATTTTACTCACTTGAGGAATATTTTTCCTGGGACTCAATGATTGATCTTGGTATCATTTACAATACCTAACTTACCTAGTGAATTTTTAACTAATTTGAACAAACAAACTGATATTAATTTAACTTTTGCTTTTAAGCACATTCAAATAGTGCAAAGTCATATATATATTATGTCGTGGCTGCAGCTTGTATGTTTTTATAAGTTAGTTTCCTCTTAGTATAAAAATGTAAAGATTTTAAGCAAGATCTTGTATATGGGTTGTAATTATGTGTTCACTGTAATTATGTTGTTGCTGTACTTTCATTTATATGTGTATATGCATTTATTGTTTTGACTTCTTCTATATCCGGTGGGTTTTCTAACCTGTTTGGATAAACCTGAACGTGAATAAAATTTAAATTGAAATTGAAATGGGTCTCAGGGACTTGGCCTGGGACATATGTTCCCAGGTTTAGGTATAAATACCACCCTGATGTGCCTCCAGCTCATAGGGATGTAACCTAAGGCCAGACTGGCTCTCAGTAACATCAAAAGTTTTCCTGCAAGCAGTTCAAACATGGATGTAGCATGATGGGCATTATTCCATCAATGCCTGGGGATTTATAAGGTTGAAATGAGAAAAGAGCCCATTTCAATCTATCATAACTTATGACCCTTCTGGAAACTGCCCAGTCCTCCCTGGATCCCTTACACTTCAGAGACTCCAGTTCAAGACCATCCCAGCCTCCAGAAGGTTCCAAACTTATTTCTGAACCAGGGAAGTGGACCTGGAGTAACTCCTCCAGGGTCTCGTTCTCTGTTTTGGTATATTCTCCGTTTACAAGCCAGAGAGAACTAACTGCACTCTGCCCATCCTTGGAAAGAATCCTCTGGAGTCTGGCACATTCTGGAGCCTTCTCAATCTCCTCACAGTGTCTTCTCCAGAATTCTCTCTTGGCCTGTCTGATTGCCTTATTATGATCAGTTAAACTTATTTTATAGTCAGTCCAATTCCCTGACTTCTTTGCCGCATTAAATAACCTGTGAACTTTCCTCCTCTCCATAAGGTCTTGATTCCACCAGGATGTATTCCTGTTGTTCCTCCTCACGGTAGAAGGACAATTTTCATTATAGGCAAAAACAATAGCATCCTGAAACTGCCTTGCAGCAGTTTCTAAATCTATAAAGTTAGTAATCCTACCTTTCATATCACACAGACAACCCAACAGGTCAGTTCTACAAGACTCCCAGCTGGTCCTGCATGGATTGTGATAGAATTCAATTAAACAGTCAATACCTGTAACAGTAAATCAGATGTATCTGTGGTCCGAACAACTTACCTCCTCAGTTACGTGCCAGTCTTTGATAAATTTGCCAGCATAAAAGTGGCAATTGTGATATCAGTAACTTCCTGCCTATTAGATGTAACAAAGGTAGGTCTGTTACCTTTATTCATTATGTCCAATTCATTAGCCATAATGAAATTAAACAAGGACTCAGCTCTGTTGTTAATACTCGTACTTCCCGAGGAGGTGTGATGCACATTTGCATCACAGCTGACAACCAGGTGAGTTCCTTCAACCCTGCAGCCCGTCACCCGCCTCTCCAGCTCCCTGGTGGATGGGGGTTCAGCAGCATCATATGGAAGGTAAGCTGATCTGAGAATAATCTCCCTTGGCCCCCTGCAGCATGATGTTTTGATATTTACTGCCGTGAGGTGCCTGGAACAATAATGCATCAATGGCAGTACCTGAAAGTCTTTCTTGACTAAAATACAGGTCCTAGGATTCTGGATGGATCTGCTTTAAATAAGTTCTCCACCTACCTCCTTTAGACCTTTAATTTCCCCCCTATAGGTCCAGGGTTCCTGTATGAGAGCAACATCACAGTTCTTCATAGCAACACAGAGGGCAGCCGAGGCTGCTGTACTGTGGTGGCAATTTACCTGCAGCACTCTCAGCCTCTGGCTCTCTCTTTACATCCTTCAGGGTCTGGAAAATAACTCTCCCCAATCCCCAGAAGGCCTTGAAATTCGATTTAGTCAGGGCTTTTTCTAGGAGGCTTTTTATCCATCCAAGTTCCCTCCTTCATCTTCCTTTCTCTGGTGAGCCTTTTCTGTTGCACTCTCGAGAGTGTCTTGGTTGTCAGTTTGGTCATTGAGATACCTGCAGCCCATCTCTCCTCATCTGAAAGATCAACAGAAGACTGAGTCTCTACAACCTCCACATGGGATTCCTGCTGTAACAAGTCTGCGGGCGCAGCCGCTTTTTGTCGAGGTTCAAAAGTATTCGTGTCCATTTCTGTCCCACAAGTACAGGCGAAATGACAGTCAACACTGGCAGAGCTCCCTATACCAGTCCAAGGCTACATACTCTGGGATGTTGCCTGTTTCCCAGAGGCTCCATTAAGGACACATCACCCATGTGCCATGCACGCCTCCAGCACAGATTAAGGCAAGCCACACATAACAACTTGGGGTTGGGGAGTTGGTCCACAGTCTCCTATTTTATATTCAGAGACAGATCTGCCACAAGGACAGGTCCCTGGCCATCTACCACCTGCCGATGTGCCTGGTAACCACTCAGGCCCCGGGGAGGCAGTAGGTTTCTTTGACATGTGGACCAACAACACTCACATCATCACCATCCAGAAGACAGAGTTCAGCATGTGTAGTCATTATTGTCCAGAAAACAGACAGTGTTAATCATTTTCATTACTGTCCAGAAGACAGGGTGTTCATCATAATCAGTACTGTGATAACATTTAATCTCCCATAAATATGCTGTGTGAGAACACGGGAGAGTCTTTTAATATTAAGGCAGTTGACTATGTGGTTTGCCATTGTGCTTGTTAAAGTTGAGACATGGTATTTGATTCAGCTTTTCATTGCTTTCAAAAATTCTGGATATCTCTCTCAGGCTTTTAAAGCTCTGTTATAATTACAGCTGTCACCTAAGTCAGACGTACACAAATTTCTGGCACCAGGTCACCTGGGTAACTAAATTTTTGCTCAGTTGTGCCTAATGTTTTTGGGTCCTCAGTATGAATCTTGCTTCGTGTCGCCCCTTCTGGCATGTAGAATTTTGCAGTGGCTTCTAGATGTTTTGAAAGGTTGTGTGCCTATGACTTAAGTGATACACTTCTCTTTGCAGATACTGAAGGATTTCTCTGTGGAGCTCAGAGGTGAATTGTTCATGCATGCCAACCGTGAGATATTCCAGCTGCCCATATCTGAAGGTGCATCACCAGGCTGCCTCAAGCTTCTGTCCTTGCACATCCATAAGAGTTGCTGTGCACCAGGAGAATATCTCATCCACAAGGGAGATGCCCTTCAGTATATTTACTACCTCTGCAATGGATCCATGGAAGTTGTACAGGACAGTAAGGTTTTTGGCCATCTTATGTATGTTTCATGTTTACTGGATGACTGGAATATGGTTGCTTTCCCTGTCAATGTCACAATAAATAGTAGCTGGAACCTGAGAGAAGGAACAACACGCAGATCATGAAACTAGAAATTACGTAATTAAAAGAAACTCTGAGTGAGGGTTAAAAACAACATCCAAATCTGTACCACAATACTGCACATTACTATGATACGTACTGCCAAGTGGAGGGTGTAAATTTCTCAACTTTGTACTTCTTGGGTGCTGTATATTAGAACTACCTTCGGAAACAGAAAACCGACAGAAAACCTACATTTTTTATTTTTTTATATTGTTCATAATGTGAACTTACAGTAAGTAAACAAGCAGCACAGAAGTTTGATGCAGAGATATTTAATCTCAAGAAGCTAAGTGAACTAGAAGTTAGGAAACTGTATCAGCTTAAGATCTCAAACAGGTTTGCAGCTTTGGGAAACTTAAATGTTAGTGAGGACATAAATAGGGCTTGGGAAAACATTAAAGAGAATATCAAAATCTCAGCTCAAGAGAGTCTACGTCTGCATGAACAGAAGCAGCATAAACCATGGTTTGATGTAGAATGTGCATAATTTTTAGATAAAAGGAATCAGGCTAAAATTCAGTGGTTACAGAATGCAAACCAAAATAATGGAGATAATAGGCACAATGTAAGACGTGAAGCTAGTAGACATTTCAGGAACAAAAAGAAGGAATATCTGAAAGCTAAAATTAATGAACTTGAAACAAACAGTAAGAACAAGAATATCAGAGTCTTGTGTAGGGGTATCAGTGACTTTAAGAGGGGGTACTAGCCTAGAACTAATGTCATAAAGGATGAGAAGGGTGACCAGGTTGCAGACTCCCACAGTATTTTGGCTAGGTTGAGGAATCATTTCTCCCAGCTCCTGAATATACACGGGGTTAATGATGTTAGGCAGACTGAAGTACACATGGCAGAGCCACTAGTGCCTGAGCCCAGTGCCTTTGAGGTTGAGATGGCTATTGAAAAGCTAAAAAGACACAAATCAACAGGTATTTATCAGATTCCAGCAGAATTGATTAAAGCAGGGGGTGGGACATTTCGGTCTGAGATCCATAAACTTATTATTTCTATTTGGAATAAGGAGGAATTGCCTGAGGAAAGGAACGAGTCAGTCATTGTGCCTATTTATAAGAAGGGTGATAAAACAGATTGCAGTAACTATCGAGGCATATCACTTTTGTCGACTACGTACAAAATTCTATCCAACATTCTTTTGTGAAGGTTAACTCCATATGCAGAGGAAATTATTGGGGATCATCAGTGTGGATTTTGATGTAACAGGTCAAGTACTGATCATATATTGAGCATTCGTCAAATACTTGAGAAAAAATGGGAATAAAATGAGGCAGTGCATCAGGTATTTATAGATTTTAAGAGAGCCTATGATTCAGTTAGGAGGGAGGTCTTGTATAATATTCTCATTGAGTTTGGCACCCCCATGAAACTAGTAAGGTTGATAAAAATGTGTCTAAGTGAAACCTGTAGCAGAGTTCGCGTAGGCAAACATCTGTCTGAGACATTTCCTATTAAGAATGGTTTGAAACAAGGAGATGCTCTGTCGCCATTGCTTTTCAACTTTGCTTTAGAATATGCCATTAGGAGGGCTCAGGCAAACCAGGAGGGCTTGAAATTGAATGGTACACATAGCTTCTGGTTTATGCTGTTGATGTTAGTATATTGGGCGGAAGCATATACATTATAAAGAAAAATGCAGAAGATTTAGTAACTGCTAGTAAGGAGAGTGGTCTAGAAGTAAATGCTGAGAAAACTAAGTACATGGCCATGTGTCAAAATCAGAATGCAGTACAAAATCACAACATAAACATAGATAGTAAATCCTTTGAAAGGGTGGAAGAATTCAAATATTTGGGAACAACCCTAATGAATCGAGACTCCATTCATAAAGAAATTAAGAGCATACTGCAGTCGGGGAATGCTTGCTATCATTCGGTGCAGAATCTTTTGTCTTCCAGGTTGCTATCCAAAAACACAAAGATTAGGGTATACCGAACTATAATGTTACCTGTTGTTTTGTATGAGTGTGAAACTTGGTCTCTCACACTGAGGGAGGAACAAAGACCGAGGGTGTTTGAGAATAGGGCGCTGAGGAGGATATTTGGACCTAAGAGGGATGAGGTGACAGGGGAGTGGAGATGACTATATAATGAGGAACTTAATGACCTGTACTCATCACCAAATATTATTCAGGTAATCAAATCGAGAAGAATGAGATGGGTGGGGCATGTAGCATGTATGGGGGAAAAGAGAGGTGCATACAGAATTTTTGTGGGGAGACCTGAAGGAAGGCGACCACTTGGGAGACCCAGGTGTAGATGGGAGGATAATATTAAAATGCATCTTCAAGAAGTGGGATGGGGCATGGACTGGATTGAGCTGACTAAGGATAGGGACAGGTGGCGGGCTCTTGTGAATGCGGTAATGAATGCCCACGTTCCATAAAATGCGGGGAATTCCTTGACTAGCTGAGAAACTGTTAGCTTCTCAAGAAGGCCTCTGCTCCATGGAGTTAGTTATATTGTGAACTTACCTATTCAACTTGACATATTTTAACAACCAACTCGTACACACAATGCAATAACAATTGACATTCAAGTCTTTATTTACCCTTACATGTTTCAGCGCATCACAGCATCATTCTCAGGGGGTGCTTGTTTCAAAAACACAAAAACACCTTTAAAAAACTTTTAAAAGTCTTAAAAACAATCAACGTGGGTTTTCAGTTGTCCACAAAACACTACTTTCACATCACACACACAAACACCCATTGATTTCTCTAAAGACTGTAACACGTTATAGAGTGAGTTTTCTTGAGGGGTCATTGTATATTACAAGCATCAGTAATATGTTTAGCCCAATATAGGCTTTGTCTGTCTGTTGGAATGATGTGTTTGTGTCGAGTGTTTTTAAGACATGAAACATGTCAGGGTAAATAAAGACTTGAATGTCAATTGTTATTGAAATGTGTGTACAAGTTGGTTGTTGACATATGTCTACATTTTTATATTACTTGAAACTCTACAACTGACGGAAAAGTTAGACATGATTATGAAAAACATTCAATAAGTAAGATTCTCGAAGTCATAAAAATTGTATGAGAAGTCATTACAGCGTTAAAAGTAGCTCATTTATTCGTCTGGTATATCTCCGAAGACACTGATGCATTTTTCCAATCTTCCCATGAGATTTAATATCCTGTCATGGTATACTTTTTACTTCGGCTCTTGCAACTGCAGCCATTCATGAACAGCCATTTACACTAGCAACCTGCAAAGCATTGCTTCAGCAGCTCAAAGAGGATTCCAGCTTGTTTTGTTTGAGGAGTAAAATGGTGCAACCATGTCTCATCACCTGTCAAGGGACTATTTTCTACTATGACAAAATTTTTAAACTTACATCAAAGTGGGACAAATACCTTAATTTTCTGGAGGATTCTGTTCAAAAATAATGGTATTTAAGTGGAATAACCTAGCTAGATTTAACATTCTAGTTATTTCCTCTTTAATTGTTATGATCCTAAGAACTTTAATTATTGAATGTTCCTCTCTCTCTCTCTCTCTCTCTCTCACACACACACACACACACACACACACACACACACACACACACAGAGAGAGAGAGAGAGAGAGCTGAAATTCTAATGTGTAGTTTCAGAAATTCCAAGAATTGCCTGTTAAGGGATGGGTGAGAAATGTAAAAAACCTACAGTTCTTGTTACAGCAAAGGACACATAATGTGGTCTTCACAGTTGTGACAATGTGTGGTCTGGTTGATGTAACCCAACTGCTCTGATGAACGTACTGCCATCATATTTAGGTGTAGAGACTATAGTATTGCCTTAATTTTTATGACACCCTAGAGAGTATAGTATAGCCTTCATTTTTATGACACCCTCATAGTAACTACCTTCCCCTTTAGAATATAACATGGCAGCAGTATTTTTGTGCACTATGCTTTTAACCTCTTAACTGGGCATGACGTATATGTGCGTACTTGTATTGCACTATTTCAGTTGGTATGATGTATTATTACGTCCTCGATCTTTCACCACTAATATCTCCTGGGTATGACGAGATATGACTGAGGTATGAGTACTGTTAAATAGTCCACATTTTTTCCTATAGGAGGCACCACCTTCTTTTCGGCAGCCAGCACCATCCACGACAATTATTTGAAACACTGGTGTCCTGACTGTGAGAAGGCCGTATGTGTAGTACTGTGTTTTCAAGTCTACCACACAGACAGAAATTTAAAAATCAAAAAAAGTCATAAATGTTGCAATAATTATGAATAAAAGCTACATTTCATCTTTAAATCAGTTTCTCATTACATATTGAAAGAAAGCCCCATTATGTTTGCAACCCTTCTCATGCTTTATAGGAACTACGAAAAACGGGCAGGATTAAATACCCAGGGGAGGTTACGCCAGCAGCCCAGAAAAGACCCAGTTAACAGTTTAACCACCTCTCAGACTCTGTGGTGTCATAAGACACAAAGACTACAATATGAGTCATGATCACTGTGACAAAGTCT
The DNA here is from genome assembly GCA_013340265.1 of Coptotermes formosanus. Lineage (NCBI taxonomy): Eukaryota > Metazoa > Arthropoda > Insecta > Blattodea > Rhinotermitidae > Coptotermes > Coptotermes formosanus. Next base: position 127,622 of record BLKM01012535.1, on the reverse strand, counting down.
CATCTCATATAGAGTGTGGGTAAAAATGAGCTTTCCCATTACCATGTTTTATTTGAAGCAATCAGCCATCACTTATTAAAAATACTGTAAAAGTTTTGAATGATGCAATTTCGTGTCTGAATGTTCGGACATACTGTGCTTCATCACATCTTGATAGAAGACAGTAAGGATGAAAAACATGTTGTGCTCACCCTGTACATCTAGTCACATTCAAATTTATCATTTAAAATGGTAAATTCTGACAGTCATTGTCAATTGTTGCAAAATAATTATTCTTGACTGCATTTTAGTTGGTGTCTTCAGTTTTTCTGTTTTTAAAAGAGGGCAGGCAAGGCACTAGATACCAGCACCTCCATCCCATGCTGTGCAGCCATTCATGTCACAGATTTTCACTTTAACACACAAGAATTTGTGCCTGTGTTTCACACTACAGACTACTTTCTGACTTTCTGTTAAGCAGGTTAGGCAAGCACAGGAGTTAGCACACTTGCTCTGGCCTTGCTGTCAGTTTTACTTCACAAATTTTTGCCATACCAACAGTTTTCACATGATGGATTACATTCATAAAACAAGAGATTGGTGCACATGAGATTTTATGTTTACTCAGAAGTGAATATTTAGGTTTTCTGTCCTGTGTGTTATGACAAAATGTAGTCTGGTAGGTGTTTACCAGTTTTTCAGGGGAAACTGCAGCCTACTTCTTCAGGGTAAAGAGGTAGTATATGTCTCTGAAACACTGGCATGTACCTACCAGGCTACATGTTCTGCTAAATCACAACACCACTATCTAAGCAGACATCATTTTTCATGAAAAGTTTTCAAGCAGAGATAGGATCATATTGTAAGACACTGAAATTTCAGAGTGAAGACAAATACAGAAAAATTCCTTTAAATCCAATGTTCAAAAATTCCGAAATCCTGATAGTCAAACACTTGAATAGTGTCGACCAAAAAGCTTCATCAATGATACAGGTAGATCTTGGGGACGTGTTCAGAAAGGCCTCAAAGAGTGTCTACATGAACTGTTGTGGTATCTCCTGACCCCTTGTCTCCTACACCATAAATTTTTTCAGCTATGAAGACTTAGGAAACACAGAAGAGGACCTTAATGACCCTAAACCAACAGATGAAGGAGATATCCAACTGGAATATGCCTCTGATTAGTTGTGCAGCCAAAGTATAAAAGCATAAATAGAAAATTGCCTACCAAGAACTTGGTCAATACAGGTAACATCTAATAATCTGGAATATTCGACAATTTGACCCCTTTCCAGTCTTCTGCAACTTGGATTAAGGAATTTTTCTGTAAGTGAATCATACTGATCTGTCTCATACAAGATCAGTATTCAGGCAGATCAGTCACTTGACTGCAACATGTTATTTTGTATTTCAGGTTTCAGTAAAAGTAACCTTCTTGAGTTGAGTGACCAGATATATTCAGAATGATAATGCTTTGTGTGTTTTGATGTTACAGGGAAGGGTGATTTATTTGGTTCTGACATAAGTATGTACCTGCCACCCTCTGGGAATGGGAGTGTACCTGCTGGAGGTGGAAAGTGGAGTTGGGGGACGTGTTGATTTTGTCGTCAAATCGAGTTTTGATGTAAAGGCAGTCACGCACTGTGATCTCAGATGTATTAGCATGCAAGGTCTAGTAGACGTATTAAGACTCTACCCAGAATATCGGCAGCAGTTTGCAAATGACATCCAGCATGATCTCACATACAACCTCAGAGAGGGCTATGAGGCTGAGGTAAGACTGACAGTATTAAAACTAATGTGATGGGTTACAAAAATCATCCAAAACATGTGTAAGCATATATCAGAACACAACTTCAAAAGGATAGAACAAATTCATGCAAGTAGTAATGCTTCTCACTTTTCCGACATGTGTTCAGATTTAATTGTGGTTTGCATAGCGAATATTATCGGTTTCTGAGGTTATCCTCAGTGCTTACAGGCAAATGTTGGAAAGATATATAAATGAGGCTACAGCCACTTCCTTTCACATCCTTTCCAACTCATATTCATGAATCGTCCTATATCTATTTGACACTAGATAGCAATAGAAACTCATGTATGCCTCTGTGTAAACTATGGCATACACAGCACCAATCTTCATGAAACTGACATGCCCCCCAGTTGAACTGCTTGAATATCTGTTGTACCGAACTTCACTCAAATCAGTCAAGAAATACAGCCTTATGGGCCGAAATTTATGTATGCCCTTAAGTCAAGTATGATTTCTACTTTGCTGGTTTCTGTGAAGTTAATATGGCCTGATATTAACTGCAGATCTGTACCGAATTTAATCCAAGTGTGATGGAAACGTGCAGAAAATACAGACAAAATTTAGTTTACACGCCTAAGCAGAGTATGTTTTACATTGCACCAGTTTCCACAAAATTCACAATCATTCAGCACCATATCAAATTCAACCTAAGTAGATAAAGGGACATGGGAATTATGCTTAGATGTTTATTTACCTATTTAGCAGAACTCCTGGTTTCCCAGTTAAATGGTGTGGTTATTTGTTATACTGAACATCACTCTGGCGAGTCTTAATTCAAAATTTATTTACTTCCTTAGGTAAAGTATGACTTACATTGTGCTGATTTTCACAAAACTCACAGCTGCTCAGCGGCATTACCTGTAGAGCTTCTGTAAGGGTTTTTATCCAAGTGGAACGAAAAATGTAGAAAACTGTCAAAATTTCATTTGTGCCCATAAAGAAAGCATAATTTGTGAGAAACAATATTACTATCTGGGATCATGTCACTGGTTTTCTGACAGATGTGTAATAAATGATGTATTAATTCACACAACTGACACTATTCATTCATTCATTCATTCATTCATTCATTCATTCATTCATTCATTCATTTATTATGCATTCTGTTAATCCATACATGGTCAACCAATCTACTGGATGTAGAACTTGTCATGTTACAAATATAATATATACATACAGTAATTCTAACATATTAACAATTATAATGAAACCTACAAAAACACAAGAAGCAAGTACATCAATTCAATTCCCTCATATTCAATTATTCACATCTTGGATATAGGACAAGTCATGAGTATAAAATACAGTAAAGTCCGCACATAGTGAACCTACCATATAGAATACAACTCAGTGATAAACATACGATAGATTTACATGATTGTTCTATTGAAGAACTCATCCACTGTATAAAAGTAGTGTGAAAAAAGAAACTCCTTCAACATTAATTTGAATTTTTTGGGATTACCTAAGATATCTTTAAGCTTCAAAGGCAGGCTGTTGAAGATTTTGACTGCAGAATGGTACACACCCTTCCTGTACATGGTCAGATTAACCTGGAATAAGTGCAGATTAACAATTTGCCTAGTATTAATTCCATGACATTCACTATCTGCAACAAAGCAATCTTTGTTTTTCACCACAAACAACATTAGGGAAAATATATATTGCGACTTTAAGGGTAATATGTTTAATTCCTTAAAGAGACCTCTACATTTATATTTACATTTACATTTACATAAACACATTCCATTGATCCAATATCAGTCAAAGACTCCCTACTCCCATGACCCATCATTATTCTAACAACTCTCTTTTGTAATTTAAATACTGTATCTGATAAGGACAAATTGCCCCACAAGATCAATCCATAAGTCATGACAGAGTGAAAGAAAGAGTAATACATCATTTTCAATGTATTAAGAGACATATATGGCGTTATGTTCCTTATCAAATAACATACACTGTTCAATTTCCTTGTGTCATCTGCAAACAATATTGGGACACCACTTTTCTGTAAGGTCATAGGTAGGTCATTAATATATATAAGGAACAACAGTGATCCCAAAACAGACCCCTGAGGGACTCCATTAGTAACTTTAAGCCATTTAGATAAAAGTTTTATTATTATTAAATCCATTTGTAAGTGAAATTCTCTGATATCTACCCTCTAGGTAAGATCTATAAAGGTCACAGTGCATATTAGTTATTCCATAGAATTTTAATTTATTTATCAATATTTCATGACTCACACAATCAAAAGCTTTTTGGAGATCATTTTATGATTTAATGATTTCAATATTTCTGATATCAATCTAAAAATGGCATTATCTGTTCCAATATTAGCCCTGAAACTGAACTGATGTTTAGTTATTATGTTGTGCTCATTCAGATGCTTCATTAGCCTGTTATACATTACTTTCTTAAACACTTTAGTCAAAGAAGGTAACATTGAAATTGGTCTATAGTTAGACATATCTTTCTATTGCCTTTTTTATATACTGGTACCACAGTGGCATATTTCAACCTATCCGGAAATACACCAGTGAACAAGACCTTATTACAAATATAGCATAATGGAGTGCTAATATATGGTACACAAGATTTTAACATATTATTTGAAATTTCATCATAGCCATATGTGTGACTAAGTTTGAGGGACTTTATTATCCTTTAAATTTCATCAGTTGTAGTTCTTCTAATCTAAATATTAGGGAATGGGTCTTTAAAAGCCTTTAACATATACTTCATATAATCCTCTCTATTGCCTGTCAGTAGCAAAGAATGGGTGTTGTCTTTGATGTTACTGTGAATACTATCAGCTATTGTAATAAAATACTTATTAAGAGCCTCCACTATATTATGCTGATTGTTAATCTTTTTGCCATCAATACATATTGCTTCTGTTGTATCTTTTTTGGATTTCTTGTGTAATTCTGTATTGATAATTCTCCATGCAGTTCTAATCTTATTGTTTGAATTCTGTATTTGTTTCTCATAACTCATCCTCTTAGCTTCTGTGATAACTTTGGCTAATAATTTACAATAGTTCTTGTAATATTTTAATATTATCAGATTACTACTTTTTTTAAGTTCAGTATACAAAACCCCTTTGTGTCTACAAGAAACCATAATTCCAGTAGTAATCCATGAATTGGATTTGTACATACTTGGATTCCAGGAAAAGATGAATAAAAAAGTCTTAAAAATGTATTAAAAAATGCTAGTATTAACATCGTCTTCATTGAAAACAAATGTATTAAAAAATGCTAGTATTAACATCGTCTTCATTGAAAACAGTCTCCCAACTTTCATAACTCAGTTTAATTCGGAAATCTTGAATTGTGCAGTTATTTATATTTCTTATATAGTACGTTTGGCTATCTTCATTCTCATGCAGCTGATAATGTAAATTTAAAAATTGACCTTCATGATCAGATACACCATTCATCACTGGAAAGATTTCATACTTATCATAATAATGACTATCTAAAAATATATTGTCAATAGCTGTAGCTGAGTTGGATCCAATTCTAGTCGGAAAGGTAATAATAGTGCTAAGATTAAAAGAACAAAATAAATCATCCAACTGCCTTCTCTTCTGACTGTCTACTAAGTAATTTACATTAAAGTCACCACATACTATAATATTTCCTTTATGTTTACTAAGAGTGTGTAATATCAATTCCATATTAGTCACAAAATTAGCAAAATTACCCGTCGGAGACCTATATGCAGATAGTATACTTAGGCTATTAATAGTGGAATGAAGTCGGATTGCACAGACTTCAACATCCGTATCAACACAATGCTCATCAAGATTCACAGTAGCATATTTCAAGCTGTTGCGGACAAAAATACAAGTTCCCCCTTTCTGATGACATCTCCTACTATAGTAAGCTCCCAAAATATACTTATCAATAGATAGTAGGGTCATCTCTTCATTACTTAGACGATGCTCAGTTAAGCATATAATACTTGGTAATTCATTATAAAGATGGCATAATAGTTCAACAGATTGAAATCTCACACCCTGTATGTTTTGATGAAAAATACAGACTTTCTTATTCTTACTTTTATCAGAATGATTAGGTGTAAATTCTTTCTGCTTACTAGTGTGATTGAACTTAGTAGACTCACAATTAGACCCATAATTAGCTTTGTTTAAACTTAGATCCATAAAAAATCATCACTTCCATTAACAGGAGTTTTCTTTAACCTATTAGATGTCCTCACTGTTTCGATGTCAGTCTCCTTTTGCTCCCCTTTGCCTCCTTGGCTATAACTATCCTTTAGATCTTCACCAAAGATAGTCACAATATTATTGCCTTCCTTGATGTTAGGATGAGATTTCCACTTCAAGACTATAGGATGATACTGTGGGATTTTATCAGATGTCATTAAATCTGCTAAAAAACTATACTATAACAATTTAATTATTAATTCCAACAACAAGCCTAAAACCTCATGGCACATAATTAAATCAGAAACTAATAAAGCAAAATGTAACCATGATATCTCATCAATAGTGTTTGATGGTAAAATGTGCAGTGACTACTTAGATATAGCCAAAGCCTTTAACACATATTTTTCAACAATAGCTGATAAAATTTCTGCAAAGAATTCAGAGAATATTCTTCCAACACCAGTTAATGACTCTCCTTTAAATTATCTTAAACAGGTATTCACCAGGCCATTTCCAAGTATAAATATGGCACCGACATCTACAAAAGAAATTACTGAAATAGTTAAAGTCACTTAAGTCAAAAATTTCACATGGTTATGATGAAATACCAATTAAAATATTAAAACTAAGTATGCCCTTTATAATGTCTCCTCTCATCTACATATGCAACAAGTCATTGCTCAGGGGCATATTTCCTACATGGCTAAAATTCTCCCAAATAATCCCAATGTTAAAAAAGGAAATAAATCAGAAATATCAAACTACAGGCCAATTTCCCTACTTACATTTTTTCTAAAATATTTGAGAAGGTCATTTTTAACAGACTACATAATCATGTTAATAACAACAATATTTTAGCACAAGAGCAATTTGGCTTTAGAAACAACTCATCTACGGAAACAGCCTATATTACCTAATAAATAATATCTTAGAAGCTCTGAATAATAAATTCATTTTGGGAGAATTTTCTGTGACTTAACAAAAGCATTTAATTGTGTAAATCATACTATTTTACTTTCCAAATTGGAATTTTATGGCATTACTGGCAGCGCTTATAACTTAAGGAAATTATACTTAAATGACAGGCACCAAAGGGTACTAATAAAAGATACATACTCTAAAAGTTATCTTTCTGACTGGAAAAAGGTTAAGCTAGGAGTCCCTCAAGGCTCAATTCTGGGTCCGTTGCTTTTTCTCCTTTACATCAATGATCTACCAGTTTCAATAAATAAATTATCTAAACCAACATTGTTTGCCGATGATACCAATGTAGTTTTCACACATCCAAATCTTACTGTTTTCAAGGAAGAAATTAATATAGTGTTTGAGAAACTAATAAAATGGTTCCAAATCAATTTACTATCGCTAAACTCAAACAAAACCTACTATATGCACTTTATGTCAAAAACCAACTACACAGTTAATGTAAATATTAACTATCAAACTAATCAAATAAATAAGGTACATTCTACAAATTTTTTGGGTCTGAATTTAGACAGTACTCTATCTTGGAACCCGCATATAGACCAACTAATTTCCAAACTTAATTCAGCATGTTATGTAATAAGGTCTCTGAAGTCAATTATGTCCTGACAGAATTTGAGAATGATCTATTTCTCTAATGTGCATTCCATCCTATCTTATGGTATAATTTTCTGGGGTAACTCCAGCTACACCAATACTATCTTTAAAATACAGAAGAGAGTAATAAGAATCATGATGAATGCTGGAAACAGAGAATCCTGCCGTGAGTTGTTCAAAAAATTAAACATTCTTCCATAACACTCACAGTACATACTCTCCTTATTACTCTTTGTAATTAAGAATATAAATAAGTTTAAATCCAATTCAATGGTACATACTATTGATACGAGACACAGTTCAGACTTGTATCTGCCCTCAGCTCATTTGTCCAAGGTGCAAAAAGGAATGTTATCACTCAGGAATCAAAGTCTTTAATTGCTTACCTCCAAGGATAAAAAGTTTATCTAATGATGTAAGGAAATTCAAATCAGCTTCAAAAAGGTCTCTTCTGGAAGTTTCAGTTTATACTATTCAAGAATATTTCGACTGGAACTGATTGAGCAATCCTGATTCATTCTATTAACATTTTCTGTATATATTTTAATTTTAATCACAAAAATAATATGATAGGGATTTTACCAATAAGCAATGATTGCTGGTATTGTGGTATTAATAATTAGCTTATCTATCTATTATATCTTGTTCCCTTCATTACAGTATGTATGTATATATACTTTTTGCCAATCCTTATATTTCTTAAATAATTTTAATCGATAACTTTATTCCATTTATGTATTAATTACGTGTTTTTTTTCTGTGACGATTTCCACATCCATATGAAATTGTATTTCGATTGGATCTATGGAAAAATAATGCTAACTATGGCGAGTCAGGGTGGTGGCGCTCCTGGTGGCGGAGAGAAGGGTCCGAGAGCGTTTGGAGCGCGTCACTTCTTGAAGCACTACTACGCTAATCCGCACTCCTATTTGTGGCGTTACAAACGCTAATATTGCAGCAATAATCTACAATTTCGTATTGTCGATAATATGAAATTTGAAAGTAGGTACCTGTGTAGCTTAATAGCAGTGTAAATTTTCTGACAACTTAGAACAAAATGATCATTGGTTACAGAAGGTGACAGACGCGCACTTGGTGATGGCCTAAACATTCTCTTCGTTATCGTGTGTTAACTGACAAAGGAACGAACAGTGTGAGACAGTGAATGGAATTCCGCACCACCTTTTTGGGGGGGGGGTCAGGATGATAGAAGAGGCTGCCAGTGCTGACCAAGTGTCGGAGTGAAACTGTATAGTGAGACCATCTCTTGAAACAAAATGGCCGTCCGTAAAGTCACGAGTTGACGAAGACGGAAGTTCCTAAACAATAAGGAAACTGAAAATTAAAAGGGGCGAGATTTCAGACTCCTCCTTATGAGAAAAAGAAATTCGTGTCATAAACGTGCAAAAAGAACACCTGCGCCTTCTAGTAGCTCCACTGATTCGGATGAAAGTGGGCAGTAAGTAAATACGTATGTTATCGAAGCAACAGCAGCTGAAGATTGCTGTAAGATGCAAGAACTACATGCCAGCTTGAAGAAATTACAGGTATATGTTATATGAAAGACGTAACAGATATCCAGGTAGTAAACGGCCTACAATTTGACATATATCACAGGATAGTGTGCCTGAAAATGAGAACAACAGATGATACAGGTCCACTCCCAAGCGAACGCTAGCCGCCGGCACCACAGAAAACGATGAATACAAGTTGAACTCTAACAAGTCTTGAATAACCTGCACAGCAACGCGAGTCAGTAGCCTTTATTTGCTGTGCAGGAAACTTCCCATACTTAACCCTCTAAAGACGAATCTTATCTGTTTTATGTAAGGACTCAGTGCGTACCGCGCTGTAAACACTCTCCACTTCGGTTATAAAAACCAGTCTCATAATGTTTTATAAGGCAAAAGTTGCTGTTTGTTCTGAGATCCGTACAAAACACATAAACACAGCGTGAGCACTACCTAGAATTTTTGAACGTTACTCCTGATGGTATGTAAAGTTACCGCTAGGCTTTAAAAGGTTGAAGTAGAAATATCCATCTTTTTTGTCTTAAGAATGACACCTTTGAATTGACGGTGTGTGTGTGACTCATAATACTTTACAAGCAATATCCAAACATATCTGCAAATTTCATTCTGACCAGGAGTACATTTAAATTAGAATTTACTGCTGTTTCTTCACATTTCTGCTTGAATTCATACAAACTGTCAGTAACCTTTAAAGGGCCGGCGTTTGCATATGTAAAAGAATGTATATAAACCAAAAATTCATTCTATATACTTGGGCAGCAAGGAGTTTTACTGCATTTTTATGACAAGCTGAATACTTTGTTTTATTACCGACAAAAGTTGTTTACTTTCTAATTTCATGTTTCCCGTTCAAACAATATGGTTTCCACAGGCTGTGCACTACAATTTAGATGCTAACCCTGTCGAATTAAGATTAATATGCGACCTTTTACTACCACTACGCTTTACACACTCTGTAACAGTTCACTGAGAATTCACACAATTATCTTTGACTTTAGAAACAAAATCCGCTGACAGGACGTTAAGCCTTATCATCTCAATGGGTTCTTCTTTCGTTTTATGAAGCAGACAGTCTTTGCTAACAGAACTGAACGGAGATGGACTTGTTATCTGCACTTACGTCGCATTTCGAACCCAGAGTCCAGCACGGACTGACTTGTGGGGATTTTCCAAATACACGAGGCACTGGATTTCCTTGCTAAATATCAAGGCGCAACAAACACCAGGATTAACCAATTCACTGGTGATAAAACTGGCAACAGAAAAAACGTGGCACCCCATATAAACAAACATTCGAATCCGGCCAGTGTTTTCATGTTGCATTTTGCAGCAGTTACTACTCTGATGGTGGAGCAAACCAACCAGTGCTACCGACAATACCTGGACACGTTAGAGAATGGACCTTCTCACAGAATGTGAAATGTTTCTTTTTCTGGCGATTATTGCTCAAATGGGACATGACATACCAGACAGCCTAAAAGACTACTGGACTGTGACTCAACAGTTTCGTACACCCTTTTACAGCAAAACACTGACACGTGACAGGTTCCTACACATTCTTCGATACCCCACTTTTCAAACCATGAGAATGCTCCTAACAATAACAATCCTAACTATGACAGACCATGGAAAATAAGATGTATTTTTGACATGCTGAACAAAGTTCACTCGAAATATCACACCCCTACAGAACATCTGACTGTGGACAAAGTTCTTTACAAAGGAAAGGTGAACTTCAAACAGTACATACCTAGGAAGCACAAACATTTTGGAGCAAAGATTCATACATTATGTGACATGAGCAGACATACGTGTGACATGGACGTGTACTTAGGGAAGAACAGGACACATAAAGGGTAAGGAGATAATAAAGCCCGCTGTTGTTCATGACTATCACATCCACATGGGAGGTGCTGATCTACAAGATCACATGTTTCAGTCTTACCAGTTGGAATGGAAAAAATGTTCGAAGCGGCATATGAAGCTCTTTAAGAGACTATTCGATGCTACCATTCATAATTCTATGGTGATTTACAAGTCTGTATCAGCCAACAAGGCAATTGAATCTCTAACATTCAGGCTCCAGCTGATCAAGGGACTAGTAGAAAACCATGGATCACCTGTGACTCATCTTGTGTATGGTCGTCCGTCCACTGAACAACCTCCTAAAAGACTTGCCAAACATCATTTTCTGCAGAGAATTCCTGCTACTGGAAAAAGGCGACACCTCAAAGACGGCGTGTGGGGCATTCTAAACGAGGTGTAAGGAAGAAATCCATCTACTGGTGCCTGGCTTGTGCAGCTGGGTTATGTCTGGAAGAATGTTTCAAGATTTACCACACAAACCTCAACTTCTGATTTTTATCCTGGTTTCCTGTACATGATGTGTTTCGGAAATGAGGTAAGATTATAAATCAATTACTTATGAACGTGCTGTGAAAAGTTTATCTTTTTATTTTACGTGAATCAAAAGTTATGTCAATTTAAACCACGGGCTTCAAAAATGAAAAATTAAAAATTAAAGTGACATTTAAAAAATACTCCTGCATGTAGGAACAGTGTGCAGTTTTCAAATATTCACGCTGAGGGGTAAGGTCACCAGTTCTCTAAACAGGCCTATCAGAGGCTGACATATTAATTCCCATTTTGTATGAGTAAGCGATTTCCTTCAAGAAAAAAAATGTCCATTTAAGTCCTGTGGGCTGTGAAAGTAACTTGTCTACAGCAGGCTTGCCAAAGTGGCAGCAGGCGGGCCACATTCAGCCCCGTTGAATTCTCCTAGCAGCCCAAGAAATTTTGTGAAACAACCCGTGAATATGGCTCAAAGATTACAATTTATAAATAGAAATATTCGATTAGGTAAGTTTGTAAAATGTATTATCAGATTACTGGGTGAATCTTAACGATTTAATGTAATTTCATGGCGGAGTCTTTGTTCCTCACAGAGACAAAGAAATGATCAATGATGACTGTGGCATGTAACATTTATTTGGTCAACATATTTTGCGGTATTTGAAAGAGGACTCTTTTCTAACAAATAAACTTCACATCACAAAACCATCACTGCTCACATCCTTGCCTCTCAGCTGAGCAACGAGAACAAATATGGTAAATCTTGTGCGGCAATATATTAGTTTTGAATAACCAAAATAAGCCCTTTATCACCTTATGATGATGATGATGATGATGATAATAATAATAATATAGTGTTTCACTTTTTAAACAGCCATCATTAGTGTAGCCAGTAGAAACTTCCTAAAAATGCAAATTTTTAAAAAATTCACAATTTTGAAATGTTTTATTGGCTACCAGAAAGCCACGCATAAGAATGAATTACATGCTTCTGCAGAAAGTTAAAATTAGACGTAAACCAGTTCTAAGAGTACTTCACTATCCCCACCAAACCGAATCCAGCTCACCTGGAAGTACAGAGAGTAGAACCAGCCTCGAACCAGGTTTCTCACAGGCACACCAATCATACCCTAAACAGTTCCTTTCTGTATATTTCTAAAATTGTGCTTCCCAACTTCAGCTCTCTTGGCTCACTATGGCCCGCAAGCACCAACAAATTTGACATGCCTGGTCTACAGTCACATTCGAACACCAACCCTTTAAATCAGAATGCCAGTAAACAACATACCATGGAAAAATAACACAAGTATCTGCTTCATTCGCATTTCCAGCCTTGCCAGTGCAGCAAAGATAACTTCTGACTCATATAATTAAATAACATACGTGTAAGTGCAGAGTTGGATTTAGTGTTTGTACGAATACGACACATGCAAAAAGAAAAAAATATATACGCCGATACTGGAACTTGAACCAGAACACTTGCTACCTGAAGCACTCCAGAATTGTGCCTTTATGTGCTTGGCTATCAGCAAACACGATTAATCATCCGCATTACACAACATCCATCTTTGCAGCATGGTAGCTACCAAAATCAATGAACTTTTGTTCATGTTTAACTTGAAATTAAGGAGATTTGTTGGTGTCTTTAGTTAACGTACACCCAGCGTGATTGACTGGAATGAATGGAAGACAGAAAAATGTTGTGTGGGCACAAATATGGAGAAACTACAAATGCCTCAAATTATGATGGCAGCTGTACATTACGTCATTTCCAGAGTGGAATTTACAAAATTTCAGGCCACTTGATTTTAGTTTCACAGAGCATACCTATTTACAAGAAGGGTGATAAAACGCACTGTAGTAATTACTTAAGCATATCACATTTATCAACTACATAAAAAATTCTCTCCAACATCCTTCTGTCAAGGTTAACTCTGTATGCAGAGGAAACTACTGGGTACCAGCAATGTTGACTTTCATGTAACAGGTCAACTACTCATTATATATTCTCAATTCATCGAACACTTGAGAAAAAATGGAAATAAAATGAGGCAGAGCATTGGCTATTTATAGACTTCAAGAAAGCTTATGACTCAGGAGAGGGGTCTTGTATATTCTCATTTGGTTTGGTATCCACTGGAAATTAGTAAGACTAATAAAAATGTGTCTAAATGAAACCTATAGTGGAGTCCATATAGGTAACCATTTATCTGACATGTTTCCAATTAAGAATGGTTTTAAACGAGAAGATTCTTTATCCCCTTGCTTTTCAACTTTGCTTTAGAATGCCATTAGGAGGGTCCAGGCAAACGACGACGACTTGGAATTAAATGGTAGATATCAGATTCTAGTTTTTTGCTGATGTTCATATATTGAACGGAACCATACACAGTACAAAGAAACACACAGAAGCTGTAGTTGTCACTAGTAAATGCTGAGCAAACTATGTACATTGTCATGGTCAAGTCTTCAGACCAGCCTGCAGGACAAAATCATAACATAAAAACGGCTCTTAAATCTTTTAAAGGACTGGAACAGTTCAGACATTTGGGAACAACCGCAACAAATCAAAATTCCATTCATGAAGAAATTAACAGCAGACCGAAGTCATGGAATACTTGCTATCATTCAGTGTGGAATGTTTTGTCTTCCAGTTTGCTATCCAAACATACAAAGATTAAGATATACAAAATTATAATTTTGCCTGTTGTTTAGTATGGGTGTGAAACTTGGTCTCTCACATTGAGGGAGGAACATAGGCTGAGGATGTTTGGGAACATGGTGCTGAGGAGTATACTGAGGCCTAGGAGGGATGAAGTAACAGGAGAGCTTTATGATGTGCACTCCTCACAAAATATTATTCACATGATCAAATCAAGAAGAATGAGATGGGTTGGGCATGTGGCATGTATGAGACAGGGGAGGTGCATACAGTGTTTTTGGTGAGGAGAACTGAGGGAAAGAGACCACTTGGAAGACCCAGACACAGATTGGAGGATACTACTAAACTGGATCTTCAAGTAGTGCGGTAGGGAACTATGGCCTGAAATGACACCTGACTCAGGATAGGGATGGATGGTAGGAACTTGTGAATGCAGTAATGAACCTCACATTTCACAAAATGCAGGGATTTAAGGACCTGTTAGCTTCTCCGGAAGGACTATGCTCCATGGAATTAGTTACAGTAATGGTCAATTACTACCCATTTGTGCAGACATTATCATAAACTATGAGAAATTTTATGTAACACTTGTATAGATTTTGTAAGGTTTCCAGTGAAAAGACACATAAAGAAGTTCTGCACAAATGTACTTCAGTTTGGATTTTAATAAAACCTATGGATCCTATTACACTTCAAAAAGTGAATAATCCTTAAGTGGCCAAAAACTATATGGTTCCCCCCACATGAACATAAAGTGGCTCACTAATCTGTAGCATCATAAACCACACTGATGAAGTCAAACATTTCTGGAATCCAAGAACAAGGCTGCTGAATCCCTGAATGGCTACTCATTTAACAGGTATCACCTTTCCTGCTGGTGTTACATAATATTTTGAACCTTGAGGATACCTCTTCCAAGATATCACGACAACTGACAACATTACTGTATGTGGCAACAACTTCTCTTTATGAATCCTTCAAACATTTCTCCCCATATGCCTACATTTCCCCCAGTCACTGACACAAATAATTCTGTACTTTCCAAATCCTGCCAAGTATTTTAGCAGTCAACAAAACAGAAGCAACCAAATTTCACTATCACTATCAAATGCAACACGTTTCTGAAACAGCAAAAATCTTATGATTTTTGAGTGAACGCTTTTCCACAAAACACAACTGGTGGCTATGCACAATACCGTTATGACAAGCAACACAAATGGTGTGCCACCTTGGGAGACACACATGCAGAATTTCTTCAAGAAACACACAACCACAAACCATACAGCAGTTCAAATACTGCGGTAATGATGGATCAGAAAACTTGATGGCATACATGACTATATACACAATCCATTTAAAATACAAAGTACAAAGAAGCTCACACAATGTTAACACCATGAAATGCACAATATTACAAAGTTATATTGTAAAGCAAGCATCCTACACAGTAAGTCCCCAACTTACATGGGTTCAAGTCATGTAGATCTGAAGATACAAAGATACAGTATTTTTTTACTGAGGTTTGTGCTTCTATTATGTAATACTTGCGGCACTTCAACTTCTATGGTCATTAATTCCAAATATACAGTGTACATATTATAATCTGTTAAATTACACTATGTTCTCACACATATTTATTGTATGCATACTTATATTTTGTCTGTCAAAATTATTACAACACAATTTACATAATTCAGGTTTGACTATGAAAGGAACGTATATGTCACAAAATATATCATACTTCAACACTGTTGGATTTAGGCAGTTTTCAGCCCACACAGAAACTGTCACAATAAATTAACCATGTATGTCAGGAACTTACTGAACACAAAGCCAAAAAGTAAGACTTCAGTTTCAAGGTAAAAAGAAATTCCACCCCCACACTCCATTGATTCTGAAAACTGAATATGCGTACCCATCCTTCTGTTGTGAAACTGGACTTCACGTTTCATGGGACACTACATTTACTTGAATGCAAGACAGAGTCCCCCCCCCTCTTAAATTTGGCTCTTGACTATGTGAGGTCATCTCAAATTTGTATATGAAGCGCTGAACCGGACTGCACCAACCTGGCTCACTATCAACCAGCCCATGCAGAGGCAAACCAAGGCCCGCACTGCAAAATCGTCAAGTGTAAAAAACAGAGAACAGAGCATGACTAAAGTTAACTGACACAATCTTCTCTTTTTTGGACTTTGTCCATCCTTTGATTTCTTAGAGTACCACGTTTCAAAAGCCGGCTCTGCTTCCATCTTCAGGCAAAGAAGCACTTAACCTAATGGACCTCTTAAACTGAGCTATTCTCAGTCACTTGACACCATACAAACAGTAAACTTGTTAAGATATGAACCTGAGAACACATCTAGTCCAAGGGTAGTAACAGGAAAATGGCTATTCAAAAATTAACTACAAGACTCCAAAATAAAACCTTGGGCCAATTCACAAATTAAAAACCATAAAAAGAGCTATGAACACAGACTGAACAAAAAAATCCAGACACATGTACTTAAAATTCTTAACACTAGTAACGTCATCTGAGGAGAAAGTTGTGTATCTTCATGAGTTCCAGTAAGTTTATAAACAAAGAAATACAAATGTATTCTTTAGTGAATGTGGATCATAATGGCATGGCAGCACATCTCACCAGAAGTGATTCTGAAGGGTTTTTAAGAAGTGCTGAATATCCAATGCAACAGATGGGACCAACAATGTGTTATGGAATGACAGTGAATAGGACGGGAAAGTTAGGAGTGTGTGCAACGAAGATGAAGGCACTGACTGTGAAGAAGGAGACAGTGACTGATTGGTAAAGGCAGAGAGGATCTGACATGCTTTGTGTATTATGTGTATTAAATAATCGTGAAATATTTTTTTGCAGCACACGTTTTGTTTTTTTGGGGGTCACCTTAGATTTGAATAAACAATCTTCCCTTGCCAGATGCGTTTTACTTGTGGGGTCATTTTAGATTAGAGCCCTGTTGCATTCAGGTAAATATGATGTATTCTGATCAGAGACAGGTACATTCCTCCTTCGCACTTTTCGCATAAAATGTCTGTGACTCACCACCACCAGCAGAAAGCAAGGCACCCCTGTCACCCTTTGTCAGCTGGCACACACTGCTCCTCAACACATGGCAATCAACCATTCCTGCTACACAGCTCCATCCTTTTGCAACAGGATGACAGTTCTCCAGTGGTCCTGCTCTCTCAGCTTAAAATCCTCCTCCAAGTTTATGTGGAAATCTCACAAGATGTCACTGTAAAAAAGGGACATGTAAGTGCTCAGCTGTACACCAATAAGTAATGCTTCAGTGTCCCCTTATGTATGTCATGTACCATTTATGGGCTGTGGGCGGCACTGGCTGTGGGTGGAGCTAGCTTTGCCCACAGCCCACACACCACCTATATATAAGGATGCAACATACTCCTTTAGTTACTCCGATTCGTTTGACTAGTGAAGAGGGGACCCACAAGGAGTTCTGAGACATTGTCGGCTAACTCAACTCGCGCACCATGCGATTAACCACAAACGAAGAAACAATACTGATCTCACACTGAAAGCTTTGCAAGTTTCATGTTGAGATAGCAAGCAAGAGAACAAGTCAGTAAAGAACAAGTCCAAAAGCCCCAGTCGCCAGTAAGAAAAGGAGAATATGAAGCAAAATTATTACCACATTGCAGCTTCACTAAAATAATAAAAAACTTTCAACAGGCCACTACTGCTGCTGCTGTTGCTGCTACTTCTACTACTACTACTACTACTAATAATACAACAACAACAACAATACTTATACTAACAACAACAACAACACAAAACGCTTCAGGTGAAAACAAAGGAGGAAGTAATGCAGTCACAAGCCATTCAACTATGAAGAGGAATATGCCAGGGGACTCCCCCTCGCCACTATTCTTCTGTATAGCACTTATCCCATTAATGCGAGACCAGAACAGAGCTGACTGCGGATATCAAGTACATGGCGCTGAGAGGAAAATAAGTCACTTACCGTACATGGATGACTTGAAACTGGTAAGTAAGAGTGAGCAAGATTTGGAGAATGAAATTAAAATTGTGAAAGCAATTAGCAAAGACATTTATATGAATTCTGGATCACAAAAATGTGCAAAATTTTGTTTTAAAAAAGCCACAGTTCAGACAAAAACATACAAAGAAAGCACATCTGAGAAGGACATTAAAGACCTGGACCTGAGACAAGAATACAAAGTCTTGGGATAGAAGACAGCCATGACAAACAGCAAAAAATGAGAAATAAGAGTTGAAGAAGGAATACTTGAGGAGATTGAGATCAGTCTTAGACACAGAACTAAGTGCAAAGAATAAAATACAGGCAACTGAAGCATCTGCAGTACCAGTACTTACATATATTTGGAGAATTATTAATTTGTGCCAAGAACTGCAAAAACTGAATAGGAAAACAAACTCCTAACCATCCATGGCTAGCATCCACCAAACGAAGATGCAGATCATTTGTACGTTTCCAGAAAACAAGAACGAAAGTGGATGATGCAGTGAGAAGAAGCCTACACAACAGAAATTACAAAACTGATGAAATATGTAGACAGCACTGAAGATCCAATAATACAAATTGTTAAAATGCACGAAAACACCACCAATTCAGCAATGATACAGACAGCTAGAAGCCTCAAGAGAGAATCACAGAAAGAAACAATACAAATAAAGGACAGCATAGCACAGAAGATAAAAGAAAGATGGTGGGGGGAAATAATGCATGGACAATTTCCATGTAACTTAGACAAAAAACTGGCGGATAATAAACAGTCACATCGATGGTTAAAGTTTGAAACATCAAGGGAGAAACAGAAGTACAATAGTGACGGCACAAGATCAAGCAATTGGTACAAACTATGTTAAAAACAAAATTTTGAAGCAAGAAGTTGACAATAAATGCCGGTTATGTAAAAGACAAAAGAAAGATAGCAGGGGGAAAACGATGCATGGACAATTCCCATGAAACTCAGACAAAAAACTGGTGGATAATAAACAGTCATATTGATGGTTAAAACTTGAAAACACCAAGGGACAAACAAAACGTACAATTGGGGCTGCACAAGACCAAGCAATTTGCACAAACTGTTTTAAAAATAAAATATAGAAGGAAGAAGTTGACAGTAAATGCCAGTTATGTGAAGAACATAAACTACTGACCATCTAAGCTCAGGATGTTCCATTTTGGCAAAGAACGACTACTTAATGACACATCATAAAGTTGATTCACATGTACATTATTCAACAGGCAAAGCACTAGGCACTGAAATGACAGATGGCGAACACACACACACACAAAAACCACTATGTGAACATGAAGATATGTCAGTGGTATGGAATCACGGGGTACATACAGACAGAGAAGTTACAGCAGATAGGCCAGATATAATAATTAAAAACAAGAAAATATTCATACTGACAGATGTGGCAAGACCGGGGGACAGAAATGTCATGCAAAAGGAAGCAGAAAAGAAATTAAAATACAAAAGTTTATGTGAAGAGATACAATGAATGTGGAACATGAAATGTACAATTATACTGGTAATAATTGGAGCCACCAGAATAGTAACAAAAGGTTTCAAGAAAAGTTTAGAAGCCATACCAGGGAAACATTCAATAGATTCACAACAAAAGACAGCTGTACTTGTAACATCACGCACAATATGGAAAGTACTGCAGTCTGAAACTCGAAACCTGAGCAGTAGGGGACACTCCTGGTTCAGGAGAAGTACCAGGGAGAAAAGCCCTGTGACAAGACATAACAAATTAACAATACTGGTGGTGGTGGTGGTTGTGACCAGTCTGTTGACTTTTGAACTGTTGCTATTGACATAATTCTACCAGATGAAAACCAGTCCTCAATTCACACACAAATTTCTCAATTATTCACATTATTCACTTCAAAAACTGTCAATATACAAAACCAACAGTGCATATATATATATATATATATATAACCCCAACTTCCTGCAAAATATAATCACCACCCAATTAGCATTTCATCTGAATTCCACACCTCTTATCTAAAAATGACTCATAACACAATCCACAACTAAGCTCTGTAGGACATGACACAACTGGCACAGAGGGACACAAGAGACTGGATGGGGGTGGGTGGTCCACACCACACCCAGCCACTTTATGCACAGGAAAGGGACAGGGTACTCTTTGTTGAGAGGCTAGGTGGGAACCAGGGCCAGTCAGAGTATGGCGAACAGAAAATCTCTTGTCCCACAGTGGTTCAAGCCTCAGGAAGGCCAGCCCATACCAACACCTTATACCAACAATTCTCTCCATGCCCCTGCAAGTCCAGTAAGGTTTAAATGAACCACAAATAATGTCTTTCATCATCCCATACATTGGGTGCTAGTTTGCACTACTACACTTTATGACCACCCTGTAATATGAGACAGTGTACCCTCCGTACATTAAGCGGTCATTACCTTACTCCACTGCTGCCACCATCTCCAGCCATCTAGCAACTGCATCAGCAGATTTCTTGGTGACTGAGGGCATGTAAACAGACAGCACAAATGGAACGCAGGCTCCAAATGTTCACGTGGCTGCTCAACTTCCTTCACAACACACTGGCTGTGATCATGGGTTTGAATCCCACTGTGAGCATGGACAACTGCCTCTTGAGAGTGTTGTGTGTTGTCAGGTAGAGGTCTCTGTGCCAGGCACATCACTCATCCAGAGGAGTCATACCCAGTGTGGTGTGTCTGATGCCTCAATAATCAGAAGACCCTGGTACACTAGGGGCTGTTGTGCTATGGGGGGAAAAAAGTGTGGTATTGAGCATACTGGTCCAGAATATAAAATATTTTCTTTGAAAGATGTAACCAATGTTCTGTCCATGCAACACAAGCTGTGGCAAAGATGCAGATATAACCCCAGCCCACACACCTCCATGAATACCTTCTTGTTAATGCAAGAACATAGGTAAATTTTGATCAGAATTTTGAAGCACTAATTCCTGTTGAAATCCTAAATTTCACAATAGTTTTTTGAGAAATGTAACAACCAAAGTCTTTCTGGAAAAGCCATTTTAATACCATCTTCACAAGCATAGTAAGAGCAGTAAGATGGATTAATCCTTCACCGTGAAACCTGCATGGACAGTAATATGGATGTTTCAATTTAGTTTAACATTCCCAAAGGAGGTGGCAGTAAAGGGTTTGAAGTACTTGTTTAAACAATAAGTGGTAAGACTATCTGGTAGTGTACTCTTTCCTTACTAGACTGGACCAGCTGAATATATATAAACGAACGTATGCCTAGACTGTTCAGTGCATAGGATAGTTACCAGCACAACTTTTAGTTTCATTGTTATTGTATATTCCTTTGTTGATATGCATGGTTTAGCACTTCAACTCTAATTACTACAACTGATTCGTTAGTAATAATAAAGAAAGCACTCCAGACAAGTTGTTACTATAAATACAGCATCAGAGGACGAAAACTGCCAGCTATGGGTCTAAAAATTATAGGCACCGGTGTTATTAACCACCATGCCACTACAACTGGTGGCCTCGAAGCAGGATGCTGCCAGGGACACTATGATTTGTGGCAGTGACCAGAAACTGCCCTCCATTGGGCCACTACAATGAATGGGCACAGGTAGAAAATTACCACCATACTGCTCCACTACATTAGCTGGCTGCTGTGGGGAAATCACCCCCTGCTTGCCACTACAAAAACAATGCACATTCAATCCCACACAACTGCGGCAACCAGCTCTCTGCCACTGTCTCCACTTGTATGTAATAACAACTTAACATAATATCACTGAGCATCTTCATGTGATCTAAAGTACCAAAACACAAGGAACACTTCAAGCCATAACTATACATCACACAGCCCACAACAGCACACTGATATCTACCACATTATCTGGGCAAAATACTACCTGATGTCTGTCTCCACACTCAAACATCAGGCCATCAGCTGAAATATGTTCTAACCTCTTATATTACTAGCTCCACTAAGCTAGACACTACTTGCCTAGACTTCATGCAAGACATTCACTTGGATTACTGACCAGGTACATAAGGTACATAGACTTGGTTTATCCACCAGCTCTCTGAGGTTGAGAGTAACGCTAACTTTTCTATTCATTTTTTAAAGTCACCAACAACTACCATTATGCAGTAAGCATACAGTAGCAGTTGGGTTACAACTACACCTTAACTGCTATTATATCTTATACATACATTTACTGCTATAAACTTTTATATATTTTTTACATCACCTGCAGAGATAAAATATTGTAAAGACTACGATCTCATCTTAACATAACTGCAGCTAGAAATTTTACTTTAATCTTATATGCATAACCCAATGAAGGCTATCTGATTAAGCACAACACAAGGCTGTTCACACCTACAAAAATGTGCTGTGTTTCACCATAAGTTTGGTTTCATCACACAAAGCTGGAGTCTGAAACTGCACTAAACTTGATTAATGTTGCTTGTGTAAATTCATATTTACTGTGGATACTGAAATATCCTAACAGACAACAAAAGAAAAATCATAAAACAGTCTCTACATTCTCTGGGAGAAGAAATGGTAACACCACACATAAGCAGAGAGGCTGATACTTGAAATACCACGAAACATATTCACAGTGCAATGCGAGCACTGGCAGTCTCTTCCAAAAAACCAACTTCCCTTACAACCAATAAGAAAAACTGAGAAAACAGTGTCAAAAATGTATTATCCGTCCAGTAGCCAAGCTCAGATGAAACATATTGGAAATTTTTCCAGGTATCTGAATGGGCATGCAACTACCACTTCGACAAGGCACTACGTGTAATATCCACCAAATGCAGGGGCAAATCATAATACAAATTTCTTTCACATTTCTGTTCTATGTCTATGTCCCTTGTTATCACAAATTTTACATTTTTCATTTCATAAAACTGTGTGAGAAATAAAGAAGTTGAATACAAGCACCCATAAATTAAGCCTAAGAAACAACTTGGAAGAGAATCTTGGACAAAGGAAAAATGTACCCAGCACAGTAAGAGTTGGTTCTTGCTCCATAATCCACGGGTTTATTACACTAGTCCCGCCGAGTCTTCTTTCATACTCTAGATATGCTTAACACTTGTTGAACCTATCATCTGATTTTTTAAGTCACAAGCCATGCGGCAAGCATGCAACTGATTCAAACCATAAGGCATTTTGACCTAAAACATATGCTTCAATTATTTATTTTTCTTTCCGAGTTACTCTTACTCTATCTCCGTCCATCTGTAAAACAATTGTGTCTGCCCTATCTATAATACCACATGCAGGTAATGGCCATCTTTTGCACAACCATCAACACACCAGACTTATTGGAAATTATCTGAATAATCCAAATACTTAATTCGCCTTTATGCACGCCTACATAACATTGTGTCGAAAGCATCTTGTACTTACCTCAGTTTTCGAAGATGGGTGGGTAAAATCCATCGAAATTATTTCGTCGAGCCCATGCAACCACAGAGCACACTAACCGTAACATGTCTACATACGTTCCAATGCACGTATCATGGGAACCAGTTCAGCGTAACAAAACAAAGAAATTAACCTACTTTCTGAGCTGGGTCAGACCTTTCCTGGTCTATATATGAAACACAAGCTCACAAATGAAATTTGCTCTATACATACAAGTCTATAAAAGGAAATGTTACATTTCCTGTCCTGCGAACATCTTGTCACTCACGATTTACCACGTAATTTATACAATAGTAGTAATTTTAGGAGCCGTACATTTTATTTAAAGGTAGTGACGGCTGCAAATCAACAGCAGCAGCTACATCAGAAACAACTACACACCTCGGTAACCGTAATTGCGAACGACGCACGTCACTCCACCTTCCAACCAGCTTCCTTCGAACTGCACACTTCCCAAACTACCCCCGAGCTTCGCCACAATAACCTTTCTCATTCGCCACATACACTCTGGTCGCCTTCGTGGCGACTGGTTGATGCCAATTTCAGACATAATTCTCCTCCCAAAGTGATATATGCTTGTCAGTAAACAATTTGTACACATATTTCGGATTCCGTTAATTATATGGACGCAATTTCAGTCACATAAAATCTTTTACCGTAGATCAAGATACGTACATTAGTTGCCTGCCATATATTTCCGACACGGATATACGTTATGGACTTGGAAACTCTAATCATCATTTATGTTCTATGCTCTAATCCATGAGATACGAAACCCTGATTTTTGTTTTGTAATATTCTGTACCGAAGCCGATCCCAGTGGCCGCCCGGTATAAGGCATAGGTCTGCGGCCAAGCGCTTGCTGGGATTGCAGGTTCGAATCCCGTTGTGGGCATGGATGTTTGTCTTGTACAGTGTTGGTGTTGTCAGGTAGTGGTCTCTGCGACGGGCCGATCCCTCGTCCAGAGTAGTCCTACCGACTGTGGTGTGTGTCTGAGTGTGATCAAGTGAAAATAAACAACCTCGACACAGACTGTGAGTAGGTAGAAGAGGGAAGGACTATGCAACGAATATTCTGTACCCAAATGCGTGAGTTTGTGGTAGGCTGACAAGTAGTACCTAACACAGGGCACAACACAAAAGTCACGGCAGTGCAGTTATTGACATAAACAACTGATTTTCAATTAAAGTTCCCTGCCATATAACCACCATAGTATAAACTGTGGCTTTCCATGCTTGCTTTTATGCACAGGATTAAATAATACTTTTATATGCAAGGCCATATGTGCAGCTCCTATTGTATGAAGAGTTTTTGAAATGTATGTGATATGCCATTTGTAACTGTCATGGATGGCATTAATATGCCTAGTTGTATATCACATCTTTTCCTTGTATGACATAATTAGGGAATGCCATATATTTTATACACCCCTTGATTATATAATGTGTGAGATTTAAGTTCTCAATGGTTTGCCTGTGAAGGCGGCATTCTTCTGGGGTGTGACATTGTGTAGTCTTGTAGCTAGTCATGGACATTTTGATTCACTACTGAATGTGGAGGTGAAAGTCTCTCTGAAATGTCAGCAACAAGCTACAAGACTATGCAGCATCAAGTTCCCTGATTTTGGGGCATGTAGTCTACACTTGCCTACCCTGCATTATGTGTGTGCAAGGCAAAGTACTGTAGGTGAGAACAGAAGCCATCACTTCATTTTCAAGGCTTTACTACACATCCAGGTACTTGCAAAACTACTTTAATTTCGTTACTGAATCCAGATTAATTTCATACATTTTACATTACATCTGGTAAGACTTCCTTCATTTCTGCACTTCCAGTATGTTTTATCCAGACACTTGTGACCATATAAACAAAAACCAATGATGCCAGGAGGACCACCATGTTCATTGGGTGAGCACTGTCACTTGTTTTACTGCCGCTGAAATACAAATGCAAGATAAGCCTTGAAAATGTGTAATGCTTCAGTCACTCATAATAGTGACCCTGGATGAATTTGTATAACTTTCTTCCATTATTCTCTGAATATAATCATTTTGTTATGCAATTCCTACTTCAGACAATCACAAATATGATCCAACCCCCCCCCCCCCCCCCCAAAAAGAATATTGATAGAGTTGTTATATTCTTATCAAGATTGTTAGTTTCACTGATATAAATCTAACAGAAGTGTTCAGCACAAATTCCTTCAGAAGCTAGATTATGAGTACAAGATATATATGTACCGTGTCATGTACAGAAATGTAAACAACTGTTCAGTGATAGCCCTGGTCAGTAGAGTCAAACAAGTGGCAAAATCGGCAACAAAATGAATATTTTAAATGAGAAAATCTGATTTTACATACTCAAAAAATTTTAAATTATTGAGAAAAATGTAAGTATATTCAATAAATTGTGTTTTTTTTTCAAAGTCCATAATTTGTGTCAGGGATGGCCACTGTTACTGCTAGCCCCACACATCAGAGAACCTATCTATGCCACTGCACTCATGACATGTTAATAAATAACGTATGCAAACTTTTCACATGCAAGACACAAGATCATTTCTTTCCTTACAAAATCTACCTAATACTTTCTAAGGCATCCTTTACATTCTTGATACTATCAAGTATAACTACAGTGTTCTTCAAACAAACTCTTTTTCCAGAATATGATACACAAGTTTCAACAGCATTCCAGTGTCTGTAAATTTCAACCATGCTAAACACCTTCCCGTCCAAGAAGACGATATTCTTTCTTAAGTACATACGTTTCACCACTAGCAAAGGCAAAAAGATAAGTAAAGCTGCCACTCTGCAAATTAATGATGCCATGGAGATGTGTAGGTGATGTGAAGTGCTGCATATTCCAGACCTGAGCACTAGATGGCAGTAAATGGGCGACTGGCCCCTTCTTCCAATTTCTTATTTGAATGAGTTGACATCACAGATGGTTTGAATTTGATGGAAGGGATAGAAATCCTGAACATGCAGCCTGTAGACAATCACTTACTGCCTGAGCTAACATGCAGCAGATCTTTTTTTTATGTTTGCACCACGCATTGTCTTAGATATAAATTATCACAAACCAACTAAAAGTTAATAATAAAGTGCATAAGTTGGTTTGTGATAATTTATATACAACAGATTATCACTACTTATACACTAGTCATAGGCCAGTGGTGAAATGATCCTCGCTTCCAGGTCAACCAGAAGTAAAAATGCAAGTAAAGAGGAAGGAAAAAACTGCAACCAATGAATGTGCACACTTAAATATATAATTTACTTATAACTCTAAACACACAGTTTTAAATTTTCTCTTGTTTCAACAGCCTATTCACTGAGTATTGCTACCTGCAATCCAGGGAACCTGTCTGAGTGAAGAGTGATGTGATCTGTCAGATAAAATAATGTTCCTTATCTTCTTGTACCTCTTTATATACACAGGCTGTCAAAAAATAATTTGAATGCTAGTGGTGAATCAGCTCATTCCCAGCCAGGCACCCATCAGCCCAACCAGGCACCACTGCCAAAATTGTTGCTTAAATTATGTCACCTCATTAAAATTAAGTCACCCTGAAGATGGAGGCACTATGCTCCTCTGAGATGACAGAATAAAGCACACTCCACAGTTTGAGAACCCAAAAGACAACCACCGTGTGAGCAACTCATTTACATGACAATATTTAATGTACAGTATAACTGTACAGCCATCATTGTGCTTAATCAAGCCCCACGCCATGAAGCCACACAAGGAAGGAGGTGGCAGTACAGGTCCACACATTCATCTTGGCACCAGACAGACAAGAGTGGTTGCTTTTTGCCCCAGCCACTTCACCTCGAGTACCAAATGAACATGAAGATGGGAGGACTTCAGAGGCAGCCTGGATGTTGTGGAGACCAAAGAAATCTCTTGCCATGCCAGAATTCAAACTACAATGCATTGGTCATCCAGTCCACAGCCCAGGTCCCTTCAGTCTGTTACCCAGCATACAGCACAGCTCTTCGTAAATAGCTTAATAAGTCAAAAAATTTCTCACAGTTTTGAGGATGTTTATTAACCATACACAAACATAAACCCACAGCTCATCCCTTTTCTCAGTCACATTAATCTGAGCAGCAAACTCACACTTTATTAAAGATCCACATCAATATTACTGTCCCATTTATGCTTAGCATGGCCAATTTGGATCTTCGATTCAGACTCTCTGGCCAAAAGTCCGTATTGATTTCTGAAGTCTCCCATGAATCCTACATGCCCGACCCACCTCCCTCCCCTTCATTTTGTAACCCTGACATTATCTCCTGAGGAGGACACATCATTATTTCAATTTAGCGTATCATCAAATGACTCCAAATATTAACAAGTCAAGAACTGCACACATGCAGTATAACATTTCTGCTGCATTCGCTCACCTTTGTTAAATTCTCCCTAAAATCATAAGATACACACAAAAACAGAACATTGTTACATCTCCCTAGTTCAGTTCACACCTTCACACACCATTCCTTCAGGATTCACTTCAACTACCTGCACCTCTTAACATAATGGAATACAGTGAAATGCCATTTGAAAATTAAACAGTTGGGCTTACAGCACCATGCACTATTGTGACACATGGACTCTTCACTTATGTCTAGGACTCCCAACAGCTCTCTACCCTTTTGATTCCAACTAAATTTTTACACTTTCCTTACCTCGCCACTTTGCAGTACATGGTCCTGATTTGATCACTCATTCTTGGTGAAGGAAAATCACCATTTAATATAACTACTGCCTGTATGGAACTGCAAGACACAATTTACTGTGACTGTACTGTGACAACAGAGGACTTTGAAAACTGCATCTTCCTAGACACACATCATCACTTCATGGACCACAACTGGCTTCATGAATGACCAGTCCTTGCACCCAGGAATTCAAATGTTAAAAACATCAATTTTCAGATTTTGGAGTTACTGCTAGCAAATGTTAAGTACACAGATCAGTGCATACAGTTCAGGATGCATCGCAATATCACAGAAAGCATGTATGGGCTAGTCAGGAACACAACTCCAACCAGGTAAATCTCATATACAAACCCAGCAGAAGGCCTGCACACCATTGTGTTCAGTCTACAGCTAGAGCACCCAAGAGGTTGCCCGCAGGCCCAAACATCACCTTGACCACGGCTCCTACACTGCCCGAGATTCTTTACCAAAATAATTTGCACCCAAATAGGTAGCATGAATTACCTTTCAGGACCACAAGACCAAACACCCTGTCTGCCACAACAAGTGCATCATACAACTGCATCAGGGTTAATGAACTAATATTTGTATTATCAACCATTGCATTCTGTCATACTATTTAATTAACAATTACTGTTATTGTTATTGTACTAAACACTCCTATTGCTGAAAAAGCTTGCTTTTGGGTCATTCCATGGAAAATCAAAATATCTAAGGAACAAACTGAAACCCATCTTGAGAATTTGCTTATGTGTTCACACTATAGCCAAGCATGCTCACCTAATTTACTTTACCTATCAAACCAGAAATTTTAAAACTACTGGGTGCTAAAAGTCATAAAAAATTGTAAAAAAGTGCACATTTTAAGTTTTTCTCAAAGAAGTCACACAAATAGGGTGTAAAGACACATGCATTCAGTATCGTTTCAAAGCTTATAAAATTCTCTATCAACTTGCAATAAAAACATTCTTCAGAAGTGATACATTCTATAGTTACAGGTCCATAAATGTTAAAACATATAGAAATTGACAACTAAAAAGTAGCATCCTCAATTTCTTCAAAACTCTCCATGATAGTCGATCATCATCCCAGTAATAACTATGCAAAAAATTACTGTGGGTCCTCCAGTGGTTTGAGAGCTATAGCAGAGTGGTTATAGGGTGGTATTTTTCACTAGCAATTCTAAATGTCGCTGGCTCACAGCTCGTTATTCTTGCTGTAATTTGTTTATTTTATGGCTTAACTGTTACTACTTCCTATCTTCTATTACTCTGTCCACCCTTAAGTCAATTGCAATAAGGTTTTTCTGACACACAATTGTTTTGAACAAGTACTTGGGAAATGTATGTTATAGTAAGGGCAACATTCATGAATACCGTAATGTTGGCAATCATCAGGGCATCAGTTAAATGATCAAATACACATTGGTAGGTTGAGGAAACTAAGACATATGGACAAATAAAGATTATCACTGAGTTCAGCAAGTTTAGTATCACAGACATAAATTTTGTACTTTTGTACAGACAGATGTAATCTTGATACTGTCACATCCATATCACATGAATTTGTAGAAAAATTTGTATCCAGTCTGAAGAAACTGAAAGTACATGACTTTGTAGCTCACCAGCAGTCTTCTTTTTTGCAAGAAACACAATCTTCACTTCAAGATAGAGAAGTTATTGTTTTGGGGGATTTATCAGAAAATTATTCATTTATTATTCAGGATGCTGTGCAAGGATTTCAGTAGAATAACCAGCAAGCCACCATTCATGCTCTTGTTAGCTATTTTAAAAAATCCTAAGAATGAGCTGGAAAACCTATGTTTTTCAGAATGCTTGTATTATGATACTCTGACAGCATACACTTCCCAAAAGCATCCGAAAGCATTTTGCAAAGAAAATGTTCCAAATATTTCGCAGATATATTCTTTTTCCTATGGTGCATTAGCACAACACAAGAATATGAACAATTTCATCAACTTATGCCATCACAACATTGACTTCGGGATAAATGCTGAATGGCATTTCTTTGCCACATCACATGGCAGAGGCCCATGTGATGGTGTAGGAGGTACCATTAAACGTTTTGCAGCTTGTTCCAGCTTACAGCACCATCAGCTATTGACTCCAGCACAGCTCTATTCATGGGCAAAAAAATATTTGCCATCCATACATGTATAGTAATATGTCTGTAACAGTGAAGCTGACCAGACCAGACGTCACCTAAAATTTAGGTTTGACAACACCAGAACGGTGGTTGGAACTCATTGGACAACAAACAAAACGTCATCAGCAGAAGCAAATCATGTGTCGAAGTTATTAACAGATTTCACAATGATGTAAAACCATTCCAATGTATGAGAAAATGTAAGTTTTTCAAAACAATGTCCAAAAATTTGTCATATGTCCAGCTACCTCAGAAAGTTTTTGTCAGCCCAAAACAATTTTGTAAACATAAAAAGCTAAACCTTATTTGCAGCACTTCTGCCAAGTTTCAACGAAATTGAAGGTGCTACTTTTTAGAAATAAATTTTTGTAATTGGTTTAAGTTTTTGCCTTAAAATAAAAAAGACAGTGATAAACAAACTTTTTATATTCTGCAAGAAAGTGGATTTTATAAGCTCTAAAATGAGCCACAGATCATTGTTTTATGTCCATTACTTAAAACATTATTGATACAAGTAATTTTCAATATTTTATTGTGGCTGAATTTTGTCATAATTTGAACACCTATATTTCTGACAATGGTTAAGATACTCCAAATATAATTCTGGGAAGAAAGTTTCAGCTCAAGACAAATATATATGCAAATGTTCAAGAAAATACAGATTATCAAGATTCAGAGAGTATGTTGGTTTTTGATGGAATGACCCTTTTTTAGTAAATGCACTATGTCATCACTAATTCAGCCTGCATACACACACACACATCATGTGAACCATTACTGAAAACACTTAAGATATCTCTTGTCTTGAGGCACTTTTCTTGGCATTAAGCATGCAAAGTCAACATGATACCCCTCACTCAGCTCCATTCACTGCTAACAACCAGAATGTGTTGAGTTTATCTATATGCCACATCTCTTGCTCAAACGTGAAACTTTCTGTCACTCACCCCCACCAGTTGGCTCCAGGTGAGTCTGTAATGCTGGCATCACAGCTCAATCAACATAACCCTACAACAGGGTTACTCCTAAAGAATGTATCCACTGGAAATGAATATCCAGGAAACCTGGACATACTTGCACTGTCAGTCAAAGTGACCATGTGGCGTTCACTGTGGCTGATGTTACAGTCTGGTCTTGCTGGCAAGCAACCACCTGTTGAAGTCAGTGTCACGAAACAGATTTATCTTGCCTCC
The DNA here is from genome assembly GCA_013340265.1 of Coptotermes formosanus. Classification (NCBI taxonomy): domain Eukaryota; kingdom Metazoa; phylum Arthropoda; class Insecta; order Blattodea; family Rhinotermitidae; genus Coptotermes; species Coptotermes formosanus. The sequence continues at coordinate 95,967 of BLKM01012535.1, read as the reverse complement.
ACAACTGGTCAGTACTACAGGTAAAACAACTTAACTACATAAAACTTTTGTTTACTATTCAACTGAGGTAAATAGTTACCAACTGCAGCTAGGCAAATTAAATTTGGTATCAAGCCTGAAATCATAAACACCAGAGACAACACAACACTCTCACATGCAAAATCCGGGTTGTTATTCTTTCCAAATATAGTAATGTTGTTTCAAACTACTCACGACCTAAAATTTACATATTCAACAACGTGGCCATCAGCGACCTACGGTAACATTGTACACCAGTAAGATGCAATGGTCAGTTCCTTACAATGCCTACCGCTACAAATCCCTGGTGTGCAGCCAGTTTGAGATTGTTTACACCCATAACCTTGTAACACCACAGGGCATAAGTGCCTGTGTACCATTACAATGTATAATTCACTCCTCACAGATCTCATGCATTTTAAGATTCATTACTGCTAAGAAAAGGTGAAGCATTTTTCAATAGTCATCACTGTAATCAATAAAAACTTCCTGCAGCTTCCACACAAAAGTGGATCATGTGAACCACTACTGAAGAAACTTCAATGCCTCTCCTCTAGGGGCACTTTTCTTCCACATGAAGCACTCAAAACGCGACTTCGAGATTGTGTACTGTATCTACATACTCCATAATATAGGTGTGGTGTTCAAATGTCAAAAATTTCTCCCACTAACCTTCATTTTACTGCAGATGAATATGTGCTGTACGCTTCACAACTCTATCAACTAACTAACTAACTAACTAACTAACTAACTAACTAACTAACTAACTAACTAACTAACTAACTAACTAACTAACTAACTAACTAACTAACTCCATGGAGCAGAGGCCTTCTTGAGAAGCTAACAGTTTCTCAGCTAGTCAAGAAATTCCCCGCATTTTATGGAACCCGAAGGTTCATTACCGCATTCACAAGAGCCCGCCACCTGTCCCTATCCTGAGCCAGATCAATCCAGTTCATGTCCTCCCACCCACTTCCCGAATATCCATCTTAATATTATCCTCCCATCTACGCCTGGGTCTCCCAAGTGGTCGCCTTCCCTCGGGTCTCCCCACCAAAATCCGGTATGCACCTCTCTCCTCCCCCATACGTGCCACATGCCCCGCCCATCTCAGTCTTCTCGATTTGATTACCCGAATAATATTTGGCGATGAGTACAGGTCATTAAGTTCCTCGTTATGTAGTCTTCTCCACTCCCCTGTCGCCTCGTCCCTCTTAGGCCCAAATATCCTCCTCAGCACCCTATTCTCGAACACCCTCAGTCTTTGTTCCTCCCTCAGTGTGAGAGACCAAGTTTCGCATCCATACAGCACAACAGGTAAAATTATAGTTCTGTGTACCCTAATCTTTGTGTTTTTGGATAGCAGCCTGGAAGACAAAAGATTCTGCACCGAATGATAGCAAGCATTCCCCGACTTCAATCTGCTCTTAATTTCTTCATGAATGGAGTTTCGATTCGTTAGGGTTGCTCCCAAATATTTGAATTCTTCCACCCTTTCAAAGGATTTATTATCTATATTTATGTTGTGATTGTGTCCTGCATTCTGATTTCGAGACATGACCATG